>JANEYF010003921.1:0-466446 GCA_029963845.1 Rhamnusium bicolor
TTCAGATATTATTTGTTAGTAGTGTATTATTGCTTGTATTGTTTCTATATCTAGAATTTTTTTCTTCAAGTATTTAAAGGTTGATGTGAGTATTGAGCCCTTGAATCTAGATTACTTACCAAAGTATTTCTATGCATTTTTAATTAAGAATATGAAAAGCATTCTCCATTTTCACCTCTAGTTAATCCTGTTCCACAAAATTCATTGAAATTATAATGTGTATATTGAAAAATCATTATTTTTTAATCACCGTTGGCCGATAATAGTCATAACTGTACATTATTTCTATTGTGGTAAACAGTAATTAGGAAAATGTGGTTTTTTTAATATACAACTTATAATTATTCCAGTTAACTAACAATCTAGACTAAACATAATAAATAAAAAATTTCTGAGCTTTTAGGCATTCATATCTGGACGTAATGATGCTAATAATTTTTTTTAATGACTGTAGAAGTGGTTGCTATGTAGACGCCAGAGAAGTTAGTTGTCCCACGCAAGAATTATCAGTAAGTGGCGTAAAAGGTTAACGATTTGGTCTTTTTGGTCTTAAATATATCTGCTGACATTTTCCTTCATTTATTCTTCATCAGAAAAATCTGCGTTTCACCTATTTTACTCTATTTACAACAAAAAGCATCCTCACAAATACTCTTTTTACTATAAGGTTACAATTATCCTTAAATAAATGTTTATCTACTATATGAAGTAGCAGATAAACCTGGTTTAACCAAGGGATAGAGCATAACTGACTATAAAAGAAATATAAATAATGTTACTTGTTTGATAATTTTATCATCTGGAACTAAGCTATTGTAAAAAATCGGCCATTAGTGATCACCAGAATTCAGTATTGCGACATGTTTAATGAATCAAACAGTACTCGAGTGACAACTTTTGAGAGTATTTAATATGAGTAGTGGTGAGAAGTATGAAACTTCTCGTATGGTCTAAATGCTACTATCCGACTGACATCATAGATGTCTCTGTGGCCGGATAGCGACTGCGAAGCCAAGTACCGAGAGCGGCGACCTCTAGCCCAGGTGTACTAAACTACTGTTATTGAAATATGATTTGAACGAAACAACTACTCAGCTGGCAAATACCCCGACTCCATTGGATTGCCCTTCAAATTATGATAGATCGTTAGCCAATATAATTTGTCAATTCCTAACCAAACATAGATCGGTTTCGAACTTGTTTGTTCTCCTCAGTGTGCCATAGGTTATGGAACAGACAAATGATAGTGGCCAACCTGCTAGTCATATACTAACTAAGGTAAATTGAGTAGTGGTGAGAAGTATGAAACTTCTCGTATGGTCTAAATGCTACTATCCGACCGACATCATAGATGTCTCTGTGGCGGATAGCGACTTGCGAAGTAAGTACCAAGAGCGGCGACCTCTAGCCCAGATGGACTGAACTACTGCTATTAAATATGATTTGAATGAAACAACTACTGAGAGGGCAAATACCCCGACCTGCATTGGATTACACTTCGAACAAATAAGGTCGAAACTGGTCTATGTCTGGTTAGGAATTGATAAATTATATTGGCTATCGATATATCATGATTTGATGGTGTAATCCAATGCAGGTCGGGGTATTTCGCCCGCTGAGGAGTTGTTTCGTTCAAATCATGTTTAATAACAGTATTTAATATAATTATTAGTAGGTATGAGTTTTATGAGTTAAATAGTAACTGCTTTTCATTTCAGATTTGTAATTACTGTACCTTGGGTATGTTTCTACTTACAAACCCACATATATTTTAATTCTCTGCCTAACTCATAAGTTAGTCTAAATTAAGGCTAAATTTTGACTTGGAAACTTAAATCAACTATATTTGAATAAATGGCTTAAAATATTACTGTCAGTACGCAGAACGGTTGTAGCCGTGGTTATAAAACAACATTATGCATTATTTTCATTGCATTGTCATCCAATGTATTTGTATTTGTCGCTAAATTAGAATAAAGAATGGTTATATAATATACATTAATATTTTCTTAAAAAAAAACAAAAATCAAATTACATTGTATTTATTATGTGTCTTTCCATTTTTCCTCAATATGTATTTTCAGCAGGTCTTAATATTTTATAGTACGGAGAATACGAAGAGCAACTTTGTTCAATATTGGAAAAAATAAAGATCTGGTATATGAGAATCCCAAAAACCAAAAAATAATTAAAACTCAAATTCAAAGGCCCTGTTTTTTTCATCTTCATTTTTTTGGTAGACAACTTCCATGAGTTGACACTTTTTAATCAAGAGCGAAAATAATATTAGCTCAAATTTTAAAATAGACAAGCAAAAGGTTCAAAACAGTCGGTTGCTGTTCTGTATGATAACGAATCATATCCAATAAAGCTTCAGTTTAAACTTATTTAAAATATAAAAAATGTTGCGCGTCGGTAACTTTGATGCGTTTACCGCCATCGAAGGTGCTCACATTTTTTAAGTTGCAAATAAGTGTGAATTAAAATTTACTTACATATTATTATGTATAATTGGAAATATATTTCTATATCTGTATAGATACTGTTATAATGAGAAAAGGGTAATTTTATTCATTAAAAGAAACGAACCTAATTTATTTTTCTGTTCAAGGACCACTGTATAAACACTCCCTTTAATGAGAGGTGTTAACTAAAATAGATAATTCTCATATTCCAATATACTCGTAATTTTTTATCATATAAAAGTTATAATAGACTAACCCATAAAACTGAGAACACTGGCTTAGATATTTAAAGACTTTTTTGTTTAAAATGTAACATTTTAAGTTTTAGTAGGTAATAAAAACATGTTTATGTTTCCACGTTTCTCCTAATTTTATTAGGTGCTTGATTGATTTTGTTTTAAAAAAAGATATTATCTTTGTTATATATTTGTTTTTGATTTTATACAATAATTTAGCATTATGACAATCTACATTATTACTTATCCAATATAGATTCTTTAATTCAAATCTCTTTTGAATTATATCATTGGTCAGCCAGCCTATTCGTTTATCTCCTCCAATATTTTTTGTATTCAATAATTTTATGGGGCAAGAGACGTCCAGATACGATCGATGAATTAATAAAATGTCTTATTTATGTCATGCTCTAATATATCCTCCTAATTTTCTAATGTTAAACTGTTTATGAGGTTTTGCATATTATTAGCAGAAAGATCTTGTTTTTATTCCAATATTTTTGGTATTATTATAAAGTTTAGCAGAAATATGAAAATTAATAATATGTGATAAATGATCAGCTATGTGTGGATTTGTTAACTAACAAGTATACATGGACTCGGGCATATTTGTAACTAAATAATCTATTATACTAGAAGTTGTCAACCTGTAGCGTACGTAAATACTCTGGTAGATTCACTTGTTACTTGTAATTCAAAAGATTGGAACAGATCAAAGGACTTTTTGAATCTATGGAGCCCTTGCTGGAATCAATATTTATATCACCGCAAAGTATTATATAGTTTGTCTTCGTGGTTACAGTATTTATGGCCAGAGTTAAATTTGTAAAAAACATTTTTATATCGCCATTTTGGGGAGATATACTGTAATTATTATACACGGTGGGGCAATAGTGAGTCCGACTTCGATATGTCGAGTTCTATGATATCTAGAAATTTGATTTAAAAACATAAATAAACTAGACAAAAAAATCTATAACCGGAAATTATTTTTGAACATACAGGGTGAGCCAAGATGGTTCTACAGGGACAACTAACATTTTTTTAAATGGAATGCCATGTGATCAGAAAAGTTTTTGGAACTTCTTTATGGCCTCCTTCCACTTCTATATTATTATTGATTCTCTCCCAACCACTTGGATGTAATGATTTTTTATTGAAATTATGCCATTTACACGTGTATATTAAAAAAATCACTACAGTCACAATTATCGATTTTAAGAAAAAATATGTTAATACCAGTTATGAGACAGACTATAACGTGATGACAGTCAACCATTTTTATAAAAGATACAGGGTGGCAAAATAATTTTAAATTTACAACTAGTTGAACTGAGTTTTCTCAATATTTTCAAATAGGATACACATTTTTGGAGGATTGATGTAAAATTGAAAACGGACATTTTTTGTACATACATCCCTATGGCTATTTGTAACCATTTTTGATTTATTGAACAATAACTGCAAAATTCAGCAATGAAATTAAAAATATATTTTTTTAATTCAAGAGAAGATATTATAAAATGTGCTCCAACGTTGCCTATTTTGATTTACACATTTCTATGCGTTTCTGGAATGAGGTTTCTACTGTTCATAAAATTGCCGGAGTGATACTTCTAAATGCATTTATTATCCTTTCCTTCAAATTTTGGATTGTTATTGGTGTGATGTTTTTATGGGCATCATGTAACACCAGATACAATAATTGGCGACATGTATCGTTCTTTTTTATATATAGGTACGTGCATACTTAGCGATGAAATTATTTAAAAGTAGTAGTTTACATTTTAAATAAGTAGTTATTACTACCTAGTTGTAAAATAAATAAAACATGAAACGCTCCAAAAATTAGTACGTATAGTATTTAATTATAAATAAATCCACCCAACATGATAAAAAATAACAAATATTGGCTAAAATTACTAAAATTATTACTACTAATATAGTTTATTATTACAATATCTCGATTATTCCCATCACTAATAATTTTCACGAATTTTACACGTTGTTTTGTATCCTAGGTTATAGGGCCATATGCCAAACATTGCTCTGCGAAAGTAACTCTACGCACGCGGTCGTGTTCCAAACTACTGTGGAACAAAAGCGTACAATAAGTTACGTATAATATTACATACATAAATACCGGCTTCCTGCCGCAATACTGGTTGTCGAGCTGGTTGCATATATTACAGGTATATAAATAAGCGCCAATCTATCAATGATATATCAATTAATTCAATTATACAATGGCTCTTTAAAAAATAGATTTTTTATATAAACTGACGGCTCTGAAAAGTGCATATATTTTCGATGCCTCATGCAAACACATTAGCACAATGAACTTAGATACGGATTTCACGAACGCATTTCGTTGATGGAATCCATTGACGATCTTCGCAATAGAATGTTCTTAAAAATTAAACTTTTAGATACTTAAACTAAACAGATAAATGATAAATATTTATTGAAAAGATCCCAAATGCTTGAAAAATCTACATTTTGAACCAAGTATGTATATTACCGATTAAGTTCAAATGTGCAAACATTTTCAGGTACATTTAGAAATGCTACTGATGAATAAAATTTTTAGTATAATAGATCAGTCATATTTAGAGTGATAAATGAGAAGAAAGTAAACAAAGATGTTAATAAATGATACACTGTCTTATATAAACTTTACCTCCAGGATAGCTCTATAGAAGAAAGTACGAACCCACGGCAAACCATGAAGTCCTAGTCCTGGCACGGATACGGAGCTCACTTTAATGCCATACTATACGTACTTCCCCCCCAACCCCTTCCCCACCCCGGCAACGTTAATTTGCTTTCCGGGTTTCCTCTGGCCCAAAAGGTACAACAATCAATAGCTCAGCTGTTGTTTTTAAATATTTTAATATACAATATTGAAAAAAGTATGAAATAAATTTGAAATCTTTTTTAATAAATTGTTGGAATCCTCCTAATATATTTTCTAAATCCTGATTTTTTTAGTTCTACCTACTTTATTATCCAACCTGCATACATTTGTGTAGTGTTATTATTTTTGTAAGTGGTAGCCCATGTTTTTTATTGCGCTATTTGATGCAGAATTGTTTAAGCATTGCATTCACAAATTTCATGAGGATGCACGAGAAACTTAAAAAATAAAACCAAACATTATCAAATGTCTTTTGATCTTAATCACGCTCTATTATTTTGAAATTTATTTTACTTCATTTAGAACTGAAAAAAAAAAGGTTCTTTTTACATCATTAAATTAAAATTTACTTGTAAGTTAAAAATCACATTCAATTCGTATCCCTAAACGTACTTTGAGGTAAATTCTCGTGCAAGAGGGGACAACGGATTTAAAGACAACGGACACACATGGAATATCAGAGTTTGCTATATTATTTTCTATTTTAGTAAAAATCCCTGTATCTCGACCGGGGATAGAACCCAGGACTCCGAGGTAAGTGTCCTTATCACTGACCAGAAAATAATTATAGATTGAGCAACATATTTTTTAAAAATTTTTCTATAAAATGCACACATACATACATACATAGATACATACATACATAGATACATACATACACACATACATACATACATACATACATACATACATACATACATACATACATACATACGTACGTACGTACGTACATACGTATATACATACATACATACATACATACATACATACATACATACATACATACATACATACATACATACATACATACATACATACATACATACATACATACATACATACATACATACATACATACATACATACATACATACATACATACATACATACATACATACATACATACATACATACATACATACCAACATTAAATGTTTTAAAAACGAGTTTCTCCTTAAATGATGATCTCTTTTTTGCAGATAATGATTTTTTTTTGAAAATCTATTGGCTATGTTAATTGAGACGATGTTCTGTTGAGCAACAAATGTGTAAGTTATGAAGAATTGATGGAAAACCATCCTATCGGGGTTATTTTATAAAAAAATGAACTTACTAGATACTAAAAGAAGGCGAATTATAGTTGAAAACCAGGTTACTTAATCACCACGGTCTCCAGATCTCAGTCTCATTTTTTTCTGTGGAGTCACATGAATGTAAAATCAAATTAAATGTATATACAGAGCCTTCATAAACGATCAAAAACCACGTGATCAATTGGTACCTTTTAACTCATGATTTCGTGTCTTTTATATTATGGCAGTACCTGATGAGGATTTTTGCACATACGTATGTATCTAAGGATTACTAAGGAATAGTTTTCAACCATCTTTTGCAGACGGCATGACTCGACAAGGCTGTTAAGGAGAACTAATTATTGACATGGTTTTCGATCTATTATGATGAACACCCGTTAGTATCTAGCCAGGTAATGAGAACAGGGCCATATGCAAAATATTTCACAAATGGGCGTGGTCTGATTAACTTTGTTTTAGGACCATATGAACATGACAGAAGATTTAATAAGATCATGTTTTTAAGGTCTATGAACAACCACTATGTTTTTTTTATATATAAATCTCTTCAACAAGATTCTAAATTATGTGCGTATTTACTTAAATTAGAAAAAATTCGTATTCACCATGCCTTGAACTAGATACATTTTATGCATTTGTGTTTAGTATTATGCAGTGCTAATTTCTTGATTTAATGACCCGAAAGAAAAGCCGCCTGTCGTTCCGACTTGTTTAGTATTCTTTTTTGTATGTAGGCCGACCTACCAGTCCATCGCACAAAACCACAAGAATAAGACTTATTCTTGTGACAAAACGTTCTTTAGCGATGAATCTCAAATGAAGGAGAGAACACCTTTATTTTTGTTGTTTACATCTAATCTGGGCATGGCAACCGAATGGGTAAAGCGCTTGTAGCCAGTTACTCCTTACCGATGGACGATGGTTCGATTCCCTGAAACAAGCTAGAAATTTTGTTTGTAATTTGTTTCGGTCTAAGATGGGAGAAGACATTGTCAATGCCTAAAATGTGGTTCGAACTTCACAATAAACTGTTTCTCTGACACAAAACCTAGGATTTTCAGTGGATTACTTCGGTGACTTGAGAAGCAATTAAGAAAACATAATTACGAAAAACACCAAATTATTTCCACACTAGATTATATTAGTTTGACTTTGTTCAACTTCATCATCACCTTAGCTATTGTCACTATATAGGTGGTTTTATTTTTTAAATGTTTTAAAACATATCAGCGTCATTTGCGAAACGTTCAATGGTTGCCACGAAAACAATTTGTTTGAGTTCATATTGACGCTCATGATTATGATACATTTATTTTATTGTCAGCTCGGAACTTGCGGAGGCCCAGTAAGTACTATGGCGTTTAAATTATTAACATATACAATACCAAATATTATTAAAAGGTATATTTGTTATGATAATTAAAATTTGTTTTTGACCTATTTTTATTTATTTTTTGATATATCTACTGTTTATTTTGGATATACTTTAGTTTTGAAATTTCCAATAGGGGCAATCATCCCAACGCCCTTCTCCTCAATGGCACCCATAGTTATACTTGATAACTTTTGTTAATAATTTTATCACATAATTAGACTTAAATATTATTTAATTTAGAAGCTATTTGCAAGATTTATTCATGTGTATATCTAAATGACACTGGATCGTTGAACTATAATTGTCTCCTCTATCTTCTCAGATGACCAATTTATAAAAATAGGATTTAACCTACTTAGATCTAAAGTGTCATCAAATTTCTAAAAAGGGTATAACTAAAGATGAAATTTCTCACCGGCATAAAATCTAGCTATCGTTGAGCAACGGGTATCAGCACCGTCAACTGTCTCCAAACCAGCAAGTCGAGCCTCTTGAACCTTAAAAACACTGCACCTTGCATATTAGTTGTTTAAAATGTATTATAATCTCTTAATCTGGCAAGCCATGACGTTTCTTTTGTGTCCCAGGATTATGTCGCAGCTAACACCTCTTCATAATTCAAAGAAAGTTTATCCTACCATCAACGGCAATAAGGACTAATTTGTTACTGTATAGTGCCTGTAATCGAACACCCAAAATTTCGATGACAACAATTTTTAAAAATGTTGAGCTATGTTTTTTTGTTGTCTGAGATTGACATGTTTTATCTGCTTGATTTTATTCTTCTTGGGTGTTTTGTTCTTAATTGGAACTTATGGCAATATATGTTAAATAAAGTTTGATTTAAATTTGTAAAAACATTAGTTTAGTAGAAATAGGTCAATTAAAACAGAAACAATACTTTTTTAATTCAGTTGACGTTTCGCTATACTTATTAGCATCCTCAGGGCTGATTAAACTTTTTATTCATAATGACTAATTAGTTAAATAACAAAACAAAAACTGGTTATAGAAACGGGTTGAACTAATACAATAAATATGAAGAGCATAAAGAATCTTTAACATTTCAACGATGCACAGCAAAAAATTATTTTGTATCTAGGGAATACCGAGTCTTTTCAGTCGTAATATATCTAACTCTTACATCCCAAATATGGGTCCCAGTCTTGCACTGTTTTACCATGCCCCTCACTGCATAATGACATTCATGATATGACTGTATAGATCACGAAATGCTTCTCTGTAAGCTAGAAAATATCAAACAAGAGGTAACATATTAAAAAGTGGTTTCGTTCATACCTCACTGAAAGAAAAACAGAAAGTCATGGTCACAATAAATAATGTCGAAATTATTTCTTCAATAAAAACAGAAAACTTTATTTCCTATTTTTATTACTTCATTAGAGAGTTCCAGCCAAGTATATGAACAATTTGTTCTACGTTTCGTCCGAGCTGGACTTTTTTCAAGGTTAAAAGCTAAAAATAATTAAAAATAATGGTTTTACATAAGTCGTAAATTAGATTAGTGACAGAATGCATGTCAAAAAAGTGTTTTCTTACCTAATATAAATTTCAAATTTTAATTTCACTGTATGGGTGGGTTTTATTTTGTTTTTCTATCATTTTTTTTTATTTGATGGGTATGTGATGTACGTGTAGTTCGACGAGTTAGGCAGAGAATGGTCAGTATTTGGTGTGGTCGTTGATGTGTTTCTTTTAAGAGTAGGTAATTATAACAGCTGAAGTATATTTATGGTCCGAGTGACAGAGTTATTGTAAACATTCACATGATATTGGATAGGAGTTGAGAAGAGGTTTTGCAGTTAGCACATATACAGGATGTTTAAACAATTGTTACTATTGAATAAGATTGCGATATATGCTACTTAGATTTTCGATATCTGTTTGATAATTTACTGTTTTTTTGTTGTTTTGTATTTCTGCCATTTCCAAAAACATGCGTTTTTTTGGTATTTATTTCTTTATGCAGTATGGTTGTATCCGGAAAGTTAAAACTGTGTGACATATTTATGAATAAGTCGGTAGTTCAGTATGGTCTCATTTTTTATGCAAATTGCTCCAATATTAACAAAGTTTTTGTTATACAAAAACGTACCCTAAGAGTTATCTTAATATTGAAACCGGCAGAAACCTGTAGAAATAAGTTTACAGCTAATAAATTACTCACTCTAACTGACATTTATTTACAAGAATGTAATGTATTTCTGTTCAAGGACAAACAATATTTTAGGGAGAATCAACCTCAGGAAATATATAACAACATTAGATTACATTTATCCTTGAAACAGATTATTTATAACTGAAAAAATGCTCATTATAATGGTCTTAAACTGTACAACTGCCACTTGCAACAGGAAGTGAATCTGAGAAAGTTTAAGAAAATAGTGTTTGAACTTTTAATGAACATAGAATGTAAACGGATTCCTTAATTATTAACTGTGATAGTAAATGCAAATAATTATTATTTTTATATACAATTAATATTTTTTTATACAATTATTATTTTTTATTTACATATACAAATATTTACCTGTCATTTATTAATGTTTTGTACAAATTTTTCTAGATTAAGGCGTTTATTTTATTGTTATTGATAATATTACCTTGAAATAAAGATTATTATTATTATTAAAATAAATATGACAAATGTTCATATTTTGAATTGTTATTTACATATTTTTATAAATAATATATTCGTGTGCTACCACCCCCGAAGAATTCAGGAGGAATGAAAGTACTAAGATTATTGATGGTGTAAATTCGAATTTTGAATTATATAAGTTATATATTTTTATAAATAATATATTCGTATACCACCCCTGAAGAATTCAGGAAGAATGAAAGTAGCAGTTTGAACTGGTTCAAACTAGTTCAAATTTACTTGCGAACACAAAAACATCATCGGTTAGTGTAAAACAGTAAGAAGTGATGTGCTCGCTATACGCACAAATTATTAATTAAGTAGCATTATTGTAAACTATAAGTGCCACTTCTTCGGATTATTTTTTTCGTTTAAGTCATTGCATTGAAAAAGGTGGCAAACAGCCACCGAAACGTTTGTGAAATGTGTTTATGATAAATAAACAATTTAGATTTTCATTCATATCTATCATTAAAGAACCAAAAATCCCAAGAACACAATTGCTATAAAAAAAATGTATATATATATATATATATATATATATATATATATACATATATATATATATATATATATATATATATATATATATATATATATATATATATATATATATATATATATATATATATATATATATATATATATATATATATATATATATATATATATATATATATATATATATATATATATATATATATATATATATATATATATATATATATATATATATATATATATATATATATATATATATATATATATATATATATATATATATATATATATATATATATATATATATATATATATATATATATATATATATATATATATATATATATATACAACATATATATATATATATATATATATATATATATATATATATATATATATATATATATATGTATATATATATATACATAAACTAAATATCTTTGTTCTGATACTGAGAACACTGTTATTTAATTCAGTGCAGTTCTTGCTCCTAGATTGAGTAGTTGTTTTAATAGCTTCTATGATAGAATGTATTGAAAAAGTATTGTTTTTATTTAGTATTTATTGTATTTATTGTTGTTATGACCTTAGGTTTATAAAAATGTTTATGTAATACCCAATAATTATCTTTCAATTTTTTTAAATGGGATAGTTTATATGAACAAACCGAAATAATTTAAAGATATAACTGGTTAAATCTAAATTTAAATGTAGATAAATGAAAGTTTTTAGCATTTACCAATACAGCCGATAATCAACTACAAAAAGAAATAAATTTTACATTCTGAAAACAGTTCAAACATCCTACATCGCCAATGTTCTCATATTCTAAGAAAAATATTAGTAACACTTTTCAATAAAATTTGCAACAACTCTTGTTCTTACACCACAGCAAATAATAAAATTGTTTTAAACTCAAATTTGAAGAGAATTTATTATAAGTCGTATGTTGGTCACGTTTCAATTTTTCATGATCTGTCATTGGAAATACGAAGCAAATTTATCGTAAAAGTAATTGACAAGATACCATATCTTGCAATCGGCTAATGGGCCATCATTAACATTATCAAGTCGATCACGCTGTGATCTTTATTCGATTGCCACCCTCTATTTACCCCTAGTAAGGCCAGAGGGATTGGATGATGGGCTGCGGAATCTCAAACATCAAAAACTCTGATTTAAATCACATCAGAACTAATTGGCATATGGAATGGGTCTTCATTTATTAACTCTCATTTAATTAAATAGGGTCGTTAATGATATAAAAGACACTATGGGTTTATGTTACGTCTCCTAGACAAAACCTAGAGGCTTATTGTAAAAGTTCACATACAAAAATTTCGTGATATTTTATTTTCTGAGCCATTTTTGTAATTTTTAGTTGCTATCATTTAAAATTAATTAACCCTGCAACTAACCTCATTTATTAGAACTAATATGCTGGGTTAGTAAAATATATAGAAATACCTACATCCATCAGTTTTTCTTTGAGTTGCAATGAAATTTGGTTCCAAGTACCAAATTTCGTAGAAACAAAACAAATCGCTTATTCTGCACTGCTTCCGGTTTAGCTAGAAATGACATCAACTTTTTTTTCAAATGCAACACTGTATGTTTTTACATGTTTGGATTCCCCGGAAAATATAGGCAAAAAAACTGGTACAAAATATTTTCGACTATACATGAATGTGCTGAAAGTAAAAAAGAAAAACAACTTTAAAAGTATAATTAATTTCAAAAAGTTGATTCAAGATGACATTATTTTGCAAAATCCATGTTGATATTAAATAATTACAAAATACTGATTTTTACTTGTCTAATTTTCACTTTTATTTTTAACTTTACGACTAGTTTCAACCTATTCGGACATGTATAAAATGAACAAAAAAATAATGGTTGGTTTTTCTGTGTACAGATATTGTCTTAAAAGCATAGAGGGTGAGAAATTAAATTTATATTTTATCTTAAAAGCAAAGAAGCAATAAGTTTACTGAACTAAATTTAATAATGGGGAATTGTTTATATCTATCTTATCGTTTAGCATGTTATAATTTATATTTTTGTTTGACTTATTTATTTTCAGAGCTTCTGGAGTTAATATTTTTACTTTTCTCACAAATACGTAATATTTTTGGCATATGATTATTGGGTTATAGTATGGCCTGAATCTACTAGATGTTATAAAAGTTGGAGTGTTGGTTTTGTGTGAATATACTCTCATATCTTATTTCAAATGATCTACCTGTTTGACCTATATATTCTGCATTACATTCTGGACAATCGAACCGATATACCCCACACTTTTTGTAAATTTCAGTTTTTCTTTTTTCACGCTGTACAAAAGTCTGCCTACATTTTTATTCTAACTGAATGATGTTTTTATATTAAATTTTGACAAGGTATTACTGATTGAATTAGAGGTGTCATGCATATGGTATTGAAATACATGTTTTTTTCTTTTTTTACGTTTCATTTGTCTTATTGCATAGTATGTCTTACATAATTTTTTACATACGCTCTCAACTTCCCCGATCCCAGGTAATAATGGCATTATAACAGCGATCTTAAATAACTCCGGAAAATGACTTTGAAATAGAGATTGATTAATCAAATACACAAAGGGTCGCATAATAATGTCTATTATATCAAAAATAGTTGAAATTGAGATTTCATCAATACCAGATGGTTTCTTGGTTTTTATTTGTTTTAAAGTGTCAATGACTTCCTGTTCCATAAGAGGGGTTGAATTAAATTGCTTGCCTACACTAGAAAAATGGTGAGAAAACATATTTGCAACTTCACAGGGCTTATCCACTTTATTTAAGTTGTTTGTAAAAAGTTTTACCTAATTTAGAATTTATTATGTTCCAGTTTTCCTTCGTTTTATTGAAAGAATCGTTAATTTTTTTATAGTAATAGTCGGCTTTCGTCTATTTGATATTCTTTTATGTTCTTTTTACGCTATATTTATTTTATAGTTCCTGACTCCTGGAATTAGTCATTAGCCAAAATAGATTTTTTAAGTCTTCTCCTTCTTTGACAATATCATTTGAAACCCAGATGCGACGGTGGTTTTTTCCATTGTATCTTGTCTTATGAGAACAAGATATATTATAGCACCTAGTGATATTATCAAGAAATACTTTAAAGCCATCGTTAATATTTAAATCCAATAAATAGGTCCAATTTACCGCAATCAGCCTGGTTCTAAATTAATTATTATTTTCAGTGCCTAAGACTCTTTTCCTAATAGTTTATTTTTTTATCAGCTTTCTTATTTAGTTGTTTTAATAACAAGATGTGTGCAAAATTGTCTGCAATATTTGGATTTACTAATTCGCAGTCAAAAAAGAGCACCTGGCACAGTTGTAACTATATAGTCTATACAAGAAGAGTTAGTATGACCGTTTTTGTTAGTGAAAATTCTTGTATTGCCTAGGATAGTAAGATTTAATTTAAAAGAGTTAAGTATCATTTTGTATTTACATGATTTTCATTTAAGTCGATGTTTAGGTCTCCACAAAGAACAATATAATTAGCCTTACCTGAAGCAATGTTAAGTACATGTGTCAGATTATCGATAAATAATGCAGTATTACCACATGGTGACAATTGAAAGCTTAAGACTATTTAATGTAATATTATTATAGTTTTACTAAGTGAATCAGAGCGCTAGAAATTTTGATTTTGAAGGGTGTTGAAGATAGGGAAAGTTCATATGAAGAAGTTAGTAGACTATTCAAAGATCTTCATCCAAATCAGGATATCAGTAGATAAAACTGTTCGACGATACAGACAAACAGGATATGTCAAAAATTTAGGACAACCAAAATCAGCCACGTATGATGTAAAATTAAATATTATGCTACAAATTGAAGAGAGTCCTCAAACATCGACATATGCCAAACGTCGGTTTTTAATATTATTAGGTCCGAAAAGATAAAACTACAAAATCCATTTCACACAGGAGCTTTTAGAAGATGATTTATGTAATGCTAATAATTTTGTGAATAAAATTCTACTTTCCGATGCACAGCAAATGGAAAGGCAAATAGACACAATTGCTATATTTGGTCCAGAAATAATTCGTACTGGATACAAAAAATCTACACGCAACGTCTGCAAAAAGTCAACGCGTGCGCGGATATAACAAGCAATCATATCGTCGGTCCGTTTTCATAAGGGCAACTTAAATGGGCCATGATATCTTGATTTATTAAGAAATCACATTATACCAGCCATTGCAGTGCTTTTTTCGCAACTTCAACAATCCCATGTTACTGCTGAAGATATCTGATTCCAATAAGATGGAACTTCACCATATTTCGCACTAAATGTACGAAATTATCTAAACGAGGTCTTTCAGCCGTGGATAGGAAAAAGAGGTCGCAATGCGTGGCCTACACTACACTAAAGACAGAGTGTACAAAAACAGACCAAATAATCTTGAGGATTTCAAGGAACCGAATAACAGATTCAAGCCAGTTATCTACAAAAATACTGCGGTGCTTCATTGACTGATTGGAAACATTGTCAAATTGTGAAAAGAATGACATTTTGAGCATTTATTATAAAATATAAAATTCTTTAATAAATAAATTGCATTTTTGTGTTTGATGTCATTTCCCACTAAACCGGAAATCGTACCGCATAAGCGACACATTTTTGGACTTCCCTAATGTTTCTACCTCTAAGTACTAAATTTCATTACAATCAAAGAAACATTGACGGAGATATGCATGTGTTTTCATAATTGTTACTTGTTACTAACACGTATAATAGTCAAAGCATCAGAATGGTTCATTATTTATTTAAACAATGACAATATGTACTTTTTTGTTATTCTGTTACAGTACAATATATTTAATCTTACTTGAAAAAAGTTCCAACCAGCATGCTTATTAAAATATTTTCTATCAAATTATTGTTGTTTTCTTGGTATAACAGAGCAACAGATTAAAATTGTCAGACCAACGTTTTTCTTATTTTTTCAATCCAATTTCATTTTATATTATACATACGCTACTTCTACATTTCACAAAGAGAAAATTATACCAAAATAAAATGCCTAAACACCGAAAACGAGAATTAATCAACTATTTCATTTTCTAAACCTGTTGAAATTAACACAGTCAATCAATATGGTATCATACTTAATGGGTTAAGGTCATATTTAATAGGTTAAGTATGTCGGTTGGTTCAGTATCTTGACTTTTGTCTGAAAAATCATTAGAATATCCAGAGAGTCTCTTTTGAGACCACTTAAAATTATTTTTTCCATTAATGATGTTTCGAATATTTTAATTAAATAGAACTATATAGACACTTCCCTTTCTAAAGAATCTACGACACGGTTTGAAAAGTAGTAGAAATACATCAATAAATTTATCATTCACGTTTACCTGCAGTAGAATGAAAGGTATTTTTGCAAGTATGTTCTATTATGGGAACTATCTTGAAGACGAATTTATTCTCTATGGCAAAATAATTTCCACAATGTATTCATTAATTACAAAAATAATACAAGAGTTAAGTCAACATATTTTTCGGTGTGTACAGACAGAAACCATGACTGAACATAAATTCCATAACTTTACTTTTCGTATAAACGCGACGCAGGCAGTTATGGAGCTTAAATAAAAAATAATGAGCTACTACATTTATTTTAGTAGCGCTTTGAGTATAACTAATTCCTTGTGGAAATATCGCCGACACAAAGTGATGTGAATACGATGATACTTCTAGGAGGTAATTGATTTCGATTGGGTCCAAAATTTAGGAGAGGATGATATAATTATGAAGTACAAAGTGAGTGATTTGACAGAAAACTCAATAAATCATAGTCACAGTATGAAAGTCGTGTGACAATATATACGATCAATACAAAAAATACAACATTCTTCACTAATGTTGAACCTTTGTGTGCTCTCATTATTTATCACCCAATCTTGGTATACTGTGCTACACAATTTTCAAATAATCCATGCCAAAAACATTCAGATAACTTTTATGTCAGTTTCAATACACTGAATAATCACTAACACACGATAAATGTATTAACATGTTTTCGTACATAGACGTTTTTTGATTTTTTGATTAGAATTTTTTCTTTGGCATGTTCCACATAGGCATTTCATTTTTCAACTTTTTTGACATATGCGCAAAAAAATTTGGTTTCTTTATGTAATGTATTAATTTAATATTATCACTTCTGTATATTTTTATACTTGCGCATTTATATGTATGTTTTTGTGAACAGTTTTTATACACCACGATATCAAGATTTCGATTCATAGTTGGGGTAATTTGTGTTTCACTATCCTTAAACAATTACAATATACTACAATGGCAGCGAATAAACCGGTGACTGGAAAACTTGGCGAATTTAACCATTTAAATAATGATTTTTCAGTTTTCGAAGTAAAACTTTAAACAGTGGTTTGTGGCGAATGGAATTAGTGACCACGAGGTGAAACGCGCCATTTTGATAAGTTCTCTAAGTGATAAAACGTACATATTATTGAGAAATTGTGTGTGCCTAAAAACTGGACAGAAAAATTAGACAAACTAATGCAAAAATTAGAGATTCACTGCGCCCCAGTGGAATCGCTTTTCACAGTTCGTGAAAAACTGTGCCATGCTATTAAAAATAATACGGAAGGTGTTAGCGAAAGGTCAGCTAGGGTATGCAACTTGGCTAAACCAATGTTTGTTTCTCAAGAAATGTTGGAGACCGTCATGCGTGACATATTTGTAGTTGGGATGCCCGATGGTAAAATCAAAGACAGATTAAAAGAAGAAAATGCTACATCCAGTCAAGCAAAATTTCCTAGATTATTAGAACTCGCTCAAAGTAGAAGCCATGATGAAGAGAAAAATCAGAAACGCCCAATTCGTCATCCGAGTACCACCGCTTCAGAGAAATGAGGAAGTTCAGTGAAAAGAGGTGGTAAGAGTTCAAAAGTCATTCGGGTTAAAAACTGCAGTGTATGTGGTAGAAATAATCATAGTTCCGCGGCATGTAGATTTAAAAATTATTGTTGTAAATGCCTTTAACTCCGAATGACACCGTCAGAATTTATGGGGACTATAGAATTTCGGTTAATCCGCTGTTGGTTACAACACAGTACCAGCTGCCGTGTATCGAATATATTTTTGGAAAATTAAAAAATGGACAAAATTTTTCCAAAATCGACTTTACGAATGCTTATCAACAAATTTTATTAGATGAAGAAAGTAAAAAAATAACAACTAAAAACAACACACAAAGGTGTTCGCATACACCCGTTTACCTTTTGGTATTAATAGTGTCCCAAGTTTTTTCAAACGCGATGGAGCAAATTTTGATCAACTTACCAGGAGTAGTGTGTTTTAGACGACATTCTTATAACTGAAGAAAATGATTCCGAGCATTTAAAACGTCTTGAGCAGGTATTAAAAAAATTATCAGGATGTGGTCTAAAAGTAAGAAAAGAAAAATGTAAATTTATGCAAAATTCTCTAACTTATTTAGGTCACGTGATCGATGCTAAAGGATTACTACATAAGAGTGAGAAGAGGGTACAAGCAATTAAAAATGTATCGTTTCCCCAAAATACTACTGAATTAAAGTCTTTCTTAGGGATGATTAATTTTTATTGTTGTTTTATACCAAATGCAGCAACCTTAATGTTTCCTTGTATCATCTACTTAAAAAAATGTTCCATGGAATTTTAATGTTGACTGCCAAAATGCATTTAATAAAGTAAAAAATATTTTAATATCCCCGCAAGTTCTGACACATTATGACAGCAAGTTGGCTATTAAATTGACAGTTGATACCAGTTCAGCAGCGGTGGGGGCAGTTTTATCCCATATTTTCTCTGATAAAATTGAAAAACCTATAACTATTGCGTCCAAGGTATTAAATAAAGGTGAAACAAATTGGAGTCAAATCGACAAGGAAGCATATACAGTAGTGATAGGAATAAAAAAATTTTATCAGTATCTCTACGGTCACAATTTTATATTAATTACTGACCATAAACTCCTTGTATCCATTTTCGGAAATAAAAAAGGTGTTCCAATAATGGCAGCCAGTCATCTTCAAAGATGGGATTTATTTTTATCAAGTTTCAATTTTGATATTAAATACGTAAAGATCAGGATAAAAACGAGGCTGATGCATTATCATGATTAATAAAAACAAAATATTCAGTGTGAAAAACAAGAAAGTCAAATATCATACTTAAATTTATATGTAGATATGTTTTTGTGAATAGTTTTTTTACACCTCGATATCAAGATTTCAATTCATTGTTGTCCTGCTTTGCAAATAAGAATAAACGTCTTGTTCAGTTAATTTGTGTTTCACTATCCTTAAACAATTACAATACAATATACTTTTATTATATGGTTTCCTATAATGGGTGACGTGAATAACACAATGAATAAGTGTTATTTATTTATTTAATGATAATTTTATTTATAATGCTTTTTTTGATTTATTTAGCCATTAATAAATATAAAACAAGTCGTCCCCCTTATACAAACTAAGTTACTAAGCGGATTTGCATTTTTCCGAATGCTATGCAAAAAATTCAAAAGATAAGAGGGTGGAAGCATGTTTCCTAGTTACCAGTAGACACCACCTTACACTAACTAGAGATGAGTAGAACCGATAAAGGCCTCTCCATGGTCCATTGTCGATTGTCGTTCCCAGATCAAATATGCACACGTGCTTGCATTTAGCACCCATAATGAAAATGATGGCTATATTAAATGAAGTGGTATAAGCAGGCAGTTACAGGCCAGGGTTA
Source organism: Rhamnusium bicolor (assembly GCA_029963845.1). Taxonomy (NCBI): domain Eukaryota; kingdom Metazoa; phylum Arthropoda; class Insecta; order Coleoptera; family Cerambycidae; genus Rhamnusium; species Rhamnusium bicolor. The sequence goes on from JANEYF010003921.1 coordinate 20,052, forward strand.
TTTGGAATGTTTTGTTTTGTTTAAGTTGGATTGGCTGTACGCATTTAGCTGATCAAAAACGTCACAGATTAACAGATTTATATTGTTGCTACTAAAGGTAATTGCTAATTATAATTACTGTATTTATGATGGGATTCGTGATTAGTAACTTATGCAAACATAAAACATACGATTATGTTTAGAATAATAATTAATCATGGTTAATGATTTATGAAATAAAGTTCATCCGATTAAAATTTACGAATTAAATTAAATTTTTACAAAAGCATTACAAAATTTTTCAAACGTATTATTTATACTGTGGATCTTTCATTGAATAGGTATTATCTTCAGATCAGTGCTCATTAAAGGCAACGAATTTCAATTTCTAGTTTAATTCCTTTTAAACGATATATGAAGACTTATAGCTTGACAATTAAGTGGAAATTTTTTCTCTGGTTAAACATTTTGTATTGTTTTGTAAATTTTTAAATGTTTTAGAACATGTTTAACTATGAGAAAATGCATGATAACATTTTTCCACCTTTGGGCATTTCATATTATAGTAAGATATACAAACACAAACTAATCTTAGGTCCAAATGACGGAATCACCAATCCGATCAATAGTAGACACTAGAGCATCGATTTTTCAAATCTGAAGACATTACACCTGACATTCTAGCGTTTCATGCAATTAGTAGTTGTTGAATTATCTGTGATTAAGCTAAATAACAGATCATTTCACCGCAAAAAACTACAGGAGTTAACATATGTGATTCAACTGCACTATGTTATCGTATTGGAAAGAATAAAACCACCAAAACATTGAACAGTGGACATTCTTTATTCCCTAGAGAAGATCAACGTCTTTTCTTTTTGAGTCTATATAACAGGCATTTCTTTGCTGTATGCTACAGTAAATCAAAATGCATTTCAAGTTGCTCGTTCGAATTGTAGATAAAATTGGAAGTGGTAAGTCATAGCTTCTCTTCCATACTCGCTGCCTCCCGCAGATACGGCTTTACAGAAAATATGAACAATACTCATCCTCAAGCATGTATGCAAATACATGCTTGAGGGTGTGCAAACACTCACTGGAATTTGGTCTCCCAAATTTGGATCCACCACTTTAGGGATTCTACAAAGTGTCCAGGAATATACGTCAGATTTGTTGACCGCATTTCTTGAAATTGAGAGCAGTTCACGTTTGGGCAGCGTGCGTTTTGTGTAAAAATGTTTTATGAGAATAATCATTCTTACGTCTGATGCATGGAACAACACATCTGGTAAATGGCCGCCACGGTTTTGCTGGCACATGCGTATTCTTTTGGCGAAATTTTGAATAACAGTGTTGCATACATGTGGCGGTATTTCGTTGATATAGCGTCTAATTTCGACCATCAATACTTCGGTGGTCGCGGGCTTGTTGGTATAAACCTGTGATTTCAGATAACCCCACAGTCAAAAGTCCAAAGGTGTTAAATTGCAAGAGCGTGGCGGCCAATTCTGGTCACCAAACCGAGAGATGACACGACCAGGAAAAGACTCGTGCAAGACCGTCAATGTTTCACGGGCGGTATGGCAAGTGGCACCGTCCTGCTAAAATCACATGTCGTCGAGAGCAATATCTTCCAATTGAGGCACAAAAGACTAGGTTATCATAGCACGACAACGTTCGCCATTCACCGTTACTGTATTACTTGCCTCGTCTTCGAAGAAAAACGGCCCACTGATTCCTCCACACCACAATACACTTCAAACAGTGACACGTTTTGGATGCATTGCTTTCTCATGATTCATTCGTGGATTTTCTGAGCCCCAAATGTAGCAGTTTTGCCTATTAACGAAGCCATCGGGCTGAATATGGGGCTCATCACTGAAAATGATTTTTCCGCAAAAAAGGCATTCACTTCTTGTTGTTCAAGGATCCAATTGGTGAACTCTCTTCGCTGTGCATGGTCTGTTGGCAGAAGTTATTGAGTCATTTGGACTTTGTAGGCATGGAGATGCAAATCTTTAGTGAGAATACGCTGAAGAGTAACTGTTGTGACGTCCAATTCTTGTGAACGATGACAATTAGACGTCCCTGGACTCTCGGTCACACTCTCACGAACTGCCGTGATGTTTTGTTCTGAACGACCTCTACGAGCTCGTGTCACATCACCAACCGAACCACTGCTTTCGAAGTTTTCGATTATTCTTTTCACAGTAGATGAATGATGAACATTATTTCGACCGAAAATTGGACGCACTTTACGAATTGTGGCAATCAAACTTTCACCATTTTAATAATATTGTTTAACAGTCAGGACGTGTTGTTCTGTCGTGTAATGCTCCATGTTTACTACCTCCCATCTGAATATTTCGGTATTTTATTATCACTAGAAATTGTGAACTACCTGCGATACACCAGTCTAAACTTGTGCTTCCTACGCGTTATTCATAGACGGGTTATAGAGAATTTAATAATACTGTTTGTTTTTATTTGCTTATTTCTCGGCGGATTTGAAAGACATTTTTATTTTACCAGGACGTCATTACCCAGTGGTAAGTCTAACAATTTTTATAATATGTGACTGATTCTATTCACACACGAATATAGTAACGATTCTTTTGTTGAAGCTATTTTTATATCGAAAGTCAAGATGTATGATTTAGGAACCTTAGCGTTTTAGTTTAGTTCTCAATGTTTCGGAATTATACTTTTGGTCATTAATGTCAGCTAATAAGATGATCTTTTAGGGATATGGTTAGAAACTTGCGCATGTTTGCGCCAATTTGAACTAGCTTAAGATAAATATGAGTTATTTTTAAATCTTCTTTATGTATATACGAGTTTATATTTTTAAATTTATTCATTTCGGGATCGAGCTCTGATGAACTTTTTCTGACAAAGACATTCCTTACTTGCGTAGAAAAGTTGTTTTTATAAAAGATTTTGAGAAGTAGGTACGGTGTAATATACACAGCGAAAGATTTCTATTTAGTAACTACGCATGGTTTGAAACATCTATAAGTTTTCCCAATTACCCTCCAACAAAAAAGGGAATTATTGAGAGACCTAAAATGTGTTTTTCTAAGATATCTGAGAGAGAACAAAGCGTCAAAACATACAACATACAATAATTGAAAGACCCCATGTTTACAGGGCAACAGACACTGTCTATCGCCCTGTAAACGCGGGGTTTTCAATTGCAGCTACAAATGAGCCACTGGCTTCCTGTCAGTGGTGTTCGTTTGTGTCGTTTATGTCTTTTTGCAATCCTGAACGGCATTGCGCCTTCCAAATTCAAATCCGTATGATCTTTCTTGTTGTATTTTTTTAAAAATTGTATCTTCGAGTTCACACCCCATGATCGATTTTGGGCCTCCAGATTCCCAACTAATAGGTAAAACATCCAGGTTCGTGAAAACTGGCGAATTGACCAATTACTTACAGTGCAACGTTTGCGCGTGGGCATTAACCTAAGTTAAGGATAGGGACATTTGTATTATCTATAAATAACCGTTTTATGAAAACTAATAAGAACTTAACGTTATCGCCAGCTATAAATAGGCACTGTTTGTCGCCCTGTAAACACGGGGTCTTTCAATTGAAGCCATAAATGAGCGACTGGCTTCTATCAGTGTTTTCTGTTTGGGTCGTTTTGCCTAAGTTGTGTCTATTTTTTTCACCTTTGCTACCACGCTGATGAGAACCAACAAGTCCGAAACACGTGTCCACGGTATGCATCCTATATGCGGGTCTCACCTTTGATATAACATCCGTCTTGAGATATACTGTATACGCCCCACTGCGCGTCATATTAGGACTGCCATTTTGAATTTTTTATTTTTGACATCAGATTCGGTATCAAAGATTCCAAAAACCCATCAGTATCCATTTCAAATTTTGATGTAGTTTGCCCCACTGTGCGCCGTCACCAGTCCCCAAATTTTTTATTTTATTTTTTTATAAGTCTTCAGCGCGTTGACCTGGACCTGCCGCCGTTAAATAATTAGCGAACTTACCATGGCATCGAGTTCTGGATGTTTTGTTCAGCACGTGGAGCTGAAGCATACCGTCGTACCGTTTAATCACCGAATTACCCTCCCCCGTAAATTAACTTCACTGATGTTTATAATATTTATTAACTGTACCTAACGGTTTAATTATTAGAGAATCTGATTTTATGTTTATATAACTTCATGTTTTGGATAAATGTTGCTTTAATGAAATAAACTCTGTTACGTATACTTTGGGCTTTCTTATTTACAACTAACAGGAATCCTGGATTAATTCTACAAACCAGCTATCTGAAAGCAAACACCGTTACGTATTCCGACGCCCAAACATACTTTCTTACATATTTTGGGCGTCCGAACAGACATCGTTACAACATTATGACAGCCAAACTGGCGCGCAATTCAAATCTTGCGCTCTTACTAAAACACCTTTTATAAGAAAATAATAATGCAAGTGAATTACTTCACCTTATTTGTCCTTCTTGTATAAATCGTTAAATTTATGCTACTCATTTCTTGAAAGAATTCCAATCCTTGCCGCTTTATTTTACGCAATAAGTAGTGTATTATTTCTTTATTTTATTAGGAAATAGGGGAGAGAACTGAGAGTAGGGTGTGCAACCACATTTACGGTTGTTATCTCAAGACTACAGTGGCAAAATAACCGTGATGGCCATCAAGGGTCTCGAGTGCAAACACAGATAAGGGCTGAAGTGCTACTGGAATTGGAGCCCCTTCAATCAGACCCAAGATACTAGACAACTCTATTAGCAGAACATCGCACTGTTCACTTGTTTATTGTCTTAAAATTGTCACCCTAATTCTTGTTATCTCACCAGTTAATGATTTTTAACTTTGATAAAATATGCAGGTCTGCTTGAAGTATCTGAATAGGACAGATAATAATAATAATTTTTATTAACGGTAAATTAAATTAACAATATTTCTACATATTCTATGGGCATCTAAAATATATATATATATATATATATATATATATATATATATATATATATATATATATATATATGAATAGTGGTGAGAGGTATGAAACTTCTCATATGGTCTGAATGCTACTATCCGACCGACATCCTAGATGTCTCTGTGGCGGATAGCGACTTGCATCACAGCAAGTACCGAGAGCGGCGACCCCTAGCCCAGGTGGACTAAACTAATGTGATTAAATATGATTTGAAGGAAACAACTACTCAGCGGGCAAATACCCCGACCTGCATTGAATTACACCTTCAAATCATGATAGATCGATAGCCAATATCATTTGTCAATTCCTAACCAGACATAGATCGATTTCGAACTTATTTGTTCTCTTCAGTATGCCATAGGTTATGGAACAGACAAATGATAGTGGCCATCCTGCTAGTTATATACCAACTAAGGTGAAGTGAATAGTGGTGAGAGGTATGAAACTTCTCATATGGTCTGAATGCTACTATCCGACCGACATCCTAGATGTCTCTGTGGCGGATAGCGACTTGCATCACAGCAAGTACCGAGAGCGGCGACCCCTAGCCCAGGTGGACTAAACTAATGTGATTAAATATGATTTGAAGGAAACAACTACTCGCGGGCAAATACCCCGACCTGCATTGAATTACACCTTCAAATCATGATAGATCGATAGCCAATATCATTTGTCAATTCCTAACCAGACATAGATCGATTTCGAACTTATTTGTTCTCTTCAGTATGCCATAGGTTATGGAACAGACAAATGATAGTGGCCATCCTGCTAGTTATATACCAACTAAGGTGAAGTGAATAGTGGTGAGAGGTATGAAACTTCTCATATGGTCTGAATGCTACTATCCGACCGACATCCTAGATGTCTCTGTGGCGGATAGCGACTTGCATCACAGCAAGTACCGAGAGCGGCGACCCCTAGCCCAGGTGGACTAAACTAATGTGATTAAATATGATTTGAAGGAAACAACTACTCAGCGGGCAAATACCCCGACCTGCATTGAATTACACCTTCAAATCATGATAGATCGATAGCCAATATCATTTGTCAATTCCTAACCAGACATAGATCGATTTCGAACTTATTTGTTCTCTTCAGTATGCCATAGGTTATGGAACAGACAAATGATAGTGGCCATCCTGCTAGTTATATACCAACTAAGGTGAAGTGAATAGTGGTGAGAGGTATGAAACTTCTCATATGGTCTGAATGCTACTATCCGACCGACATCCTAGATGTCTCTGTGGCGGATAGCGACTTGCATCACAGCAAGTAATTCAATGCAGGTCGGGGTATTTGCCCGCTGAGTAGTTGTTTCCTTCAAATCATATTTAATCACATTAGTTTAGTCCACCTGGGCTAGGGGTCGCCGCTCTCGGTACTTGCTGTGATGCAAGTCGCTATCCGCCACAGAGACATCTAGGATGTCGGTCGGATAGTAGCATTCAGACCATATGAGAAGTTTCATACCTCTCACCACTATTCACTTCACCTTAGTTGGTATATAACTAGCAGGATGACCACTATCATTTGTCTGTTCCATAACCTATGGCATACTGAAGAGAACAAATAAGTTCGAAATCGATCTATGTCTGGTTAGGAATTGACAAATGATATTGGCTATCGATCTATCATGATTTGAAGGTGTAATTCAATGCAGGTCGGGGTATTTGCCCGCTGAGTAGTTGTTTCCTTCAAATCATATTTAATCACATTAGTTTAGTCCACCTGGGCTAGGGGTCGCCGCTCTCGGTACTTGCTGTGATGCAAGTCGCTATCCGCCACAGAGACATCTAGGATGTCGGTCGGATAGTAGCATTCAGACCATATGAGAAGTTTCATACCCTCTCACCACTATTCACTTCACCTTAGTTGGTATATAACTAGCAGGATGGCCACTATCATTTGTCTGTTCCATAACCTATGGCATACTGAAGAGAACAAATAAGTTCGAAATCGATCTATGTCTGGTTAGGAATTGACAAATGATATTGGCTATCGATCTATCATGATTTGAAGGTGTAATTCAATGCAGGTCGGGGTATTTGCCCGCTGAGTAGTTGTTTCCTTCAAATCATATTTAATCATATATATATATATATATATATATATATATATATATATATATATATATATTCTGTTTTAAATTTTGGTGGAGTTAATAATGTCTTGAATCTAATATTGATGTTGTGGACGTCAGTTCGATATGTAATTTTTCTGTGTAAATAAGATGGCATTTTATTAATTACAATGTTATGAAAAAGGGTATTAGCATGCATGATTCTACGATTTTCCATATTTAACCAGCCGGCAACTTGTAGTTTATGAGATATTCGTTGTCGCCTTCGTATTCCAAATATAAGTCGTAGACAAGCATTTTGAACGGTTTGAATTTTACGTTTATACTGACTGGTTAAGTTAGGACCATACACACTATCCCCATAATTAAAATTTGACAACACCAGTGTTTCACAAAGCATCAATTTTATTTTCACAGTCAAATATTGTCTGTGAGTGTAAATTATCTTTAAGGCAAAATATGATCGTTGTATAATACTGTTAATATATTTTTCAAACCTTAAGTTATAATCCATTAACAGCCCCAAATTTTTTGCATGATCAACGATTTTAAGTGAAGAATTATTAATTTTAATACTAATTGTATCATTCAAAATTTGACGATTCGTTCTATTTCCAAAAGTTACTACATTTGATTTAATATGGTTTATGATCAGGCAATGATCTGAGGCCGTTTTAACAAATGACTCGAGATCACTATTAATTGATGTACAGGCATTATCAAACATATACGGAGGGAAGCTGTAATAGATTTGAGTGTCATCTGCGTAAAAATGAATCTTACAGTGCTGGAGACTGTTTATTAAGTTGAAAGAGTATATAGAAAAGAGTAAAGGACCCAAAATTGATCCTTGTGGTACTCCAGATTTAAGAGTTAGATAACAGGAGCTTTCATCATCAATACAGACTTTCTGTTGCCTATTTTTAAGATAATTTTCCATTAAATTAGCAGAATGTTCAGAAATGCCCATATAATGAAGAATAGCTAGTAACAAATCATAATTAATCGTATCGAAAGCTCGACTGAAATCCAACAAAACTAAAACTGTACAATCACCCTGGTCAGTGGCTCTAATAATGTCATCTACAACGTGGAGTAATGCAGTTGTGCAGCTGTGCCTTTTTTCTGAAGCCCGATTGTACTGATGGTAACAAATCAAATTGTGACAAATGATTCCTCAACTGAACTTCCATTGCTCGTTCTATTATTTTGGAAAGGGTAGGTAATACACTAATAGCCCTAAGATCCTTGTATTCGGAAGGGTTTGATTTTTTTTGGCAACACTCTGACTATAGCATTCTTCCACACTGCAGGGTAAACATTTTCCCGTAAACAAAAATTTACTATGTGAGTTATATATTGTACAATAAACGGGCAACATAATTTAATAAGTTTAATATTTAGACCATCACAACCCATTGCATTACTTTTTATACTACATATAGTTTCATATACAAATATATCATTTACTTCGACAAACTTGAATTCGCTGTTTATAATACAATTACTTCTATAAAAATTTAAAAGCTGTTCCGGTGGCTCAATAGCAGGGATTGAATTTATGAAAAAATTATTAATTTCATTTACATTATTTATATTTGCAGGTATTTCATTTATTTTTTCGGATAACATACAATTATTTTTCAAAATTTTCCATGCATCATTTGGTTTACAATTATTAAATTGGAGGGTAAAGAATGCCCGCTCTTCTCGTTGAATAGCCTTGTTTACATAATTTCTCATCTCTATAAAACTGGAGATGAACATCAGGTTTTGTATTCTCATATTTCTTCCGAGCCTTATCACGGAGTGACATCATTTCTTTAATAGTATGTGTGAGCCAAGGAGCCTTTGGCTTAGTCATTCGAGAAGTAGTTATGGGTGCATGCCTATCAAATGCATTATTTAGACAATTTATCAAGAAATGTATTTTTTCATCTACAGATTCCTGATCAAATATCCTAAAATGGAGTGTTTAATAAATCCAGTCGAAAACTGTCTTCATTGAAATATTTAAAATTACGATGTGTGCACATTTTAGGTCTTTTCTTTTCATTGAATATATTTAACTTACAATACACCAATTGATGATCAGATATATGATTTAGCTTCAATAACACCCTTTTCTAATACAGCTTCCCTACGACAAATAATTAAATTTAAAAGACTGGAGTTGTTAGCAGTAATTCTAGTTGGAGTATCAATAACTTATATATATATATATATATATATATATATATATATATATATATATATATATATATATATATATATATATATATATATATGTATATATATATATATATATATATATATATATATATATATATGTATATATATATATATATATATATATATATATATATATGTATATATATATATATATATATATATATATATATATATATATATATATATATATATATATATATATATATATATATATATATATATATATATATATATATATATATATATATATATATATATATATATATATATATATATATATATATATATATATATATATATATATATATATATATATATATATATATATATATATATATATAAGTTATTGATACTCTAACTAGAATTACCATGCTAACAACTCCAGTCTTTAAATTTAATTATTTGTCGTAGGAAGCTGTATTAGAAAAGGGTGTTATTGAAGCAAATCATATATCTGATCATCAATTGGTGTATTTAAGTTAAATATATTCAATGAAAAGAAAAGACCTAAAATGTGCACACATCGTAATTTTAAATATTTCAATGAAGACAGTTTTCGACTGGATTTATTAAACACTCCATTTTTTAGGATATTTGATCAGGAATCTGTAGATGAAAAAATACATTTCTTGATAAATTGTCTAAATAATGCATTTGATAGGCATGCACCATAACTACTTCTCGAATGACTAAGCCAAAGGCTCCTTGGCTCACACATACTATTAAAGAAATGATGTCACTCCGTGATAAGGCTCGGAAGAAATATGAGAATACAAAACCTGATGTTCATCTCCAGTTTTATAGAGATGAGAAATTATGTAAACAAGGCTATTCAACGAGAAGAGCGGGCATTCTTTACCCTCCAATATAATAATTGTAAACCAAATGATGCATGGAAAATTTTGAAAAATAATTGTATGTTATCCGAAAAATAAATGAAATACCTGCAAATATAAATAATGTAAATGAAATTAATAATTTTTCATAAATTCAATCCCTGCTATTGAGCCACCGGAACAGCTTTTAAATTTTTATAGAAGTAATTGTATTATAAACAGCGAATTCAAGTTTGTCGAAGTAAATGATATATTTGTATATGAAACTATATGTAGTATAAAAAGTAATGCAATGGGTTGTGATGGTCTAAATATTAAACTTATTAAATTATGTTGCCCGTTTATTGTACAATATATAACTCACATAGTAAATTTTTGTTTACGGGAAAATGTTTACCCTGCAGTGTGGAAGAATGCTATAGTCAGAGTGTTGCCAAAAAAATCAAACCCTTCCGAATACAAGGATCTTAGGGCTATTAGTGTATTACCTACCCTTTCCAAAATAATAGAACGAGCAATGGAAGTTCAGTTGAGGAATCATTTGTCACAATTTGATTTGTTACCATCAGTACAATCGGGCTTCAGAAAAGGCACAGCTGCACAACTGCATTACTCCACGTTGTAGATGACATTATTAGAGCCACTGACCAGGGTGATTGTACAGTTTTAGTTTTGTTGGATTTCAGTCGAGCTTTCGATACGATTAATTATGATTTGTTACTAGCTATTCTTCATTATATGGGCATTTCTGAACATTCTGCTAATTTAATGGAAAATTATCTTAAAAATAGGCAACAGAAAGTCTGTATTGATGATGAAAGCTCCTGTTATCTAACTCTCCAGCACTGTAAGATTCATTTTTACGCAGATGACACTCAAATCTATTACAGTTTCCCTCCGTATATGTTTGATAATGCCTGTACATCAATTAATAGTGATCTCGAGTCATTTGTTAAAACGGCCTCAGATCATTGCCTGATCATAAACCATATTAAATCAAATGTAGTAACTTTTGGAAATAGAACGAATCGTCAAATTTTGAATGATACAATTAGTATTAAAATTAATAATTCTTCACTTAAAATCGTTGATCATGCAAAAAATTTGGGGCTGTTAATGGATTATAACTTAAGGTTTGAAAAATATATTAACAGTATTATACAACGATCATATTTTGCCTTAAAGATAATTTACACTCACAGACAATATTTGACTGTGAAAATAAAATTGATGCTTTGTGAAACACTGGTGTTGTCAAATTTTAATTATGGGGATAGTGTGTATGGTCCTAACTTAACCAGTCAGTATAAACGTAAAATTCAAACCGTTCAAAATGCTTGTCTACGACTTATATTTGGAATACGAAGGCGACAACGAATATCTCATAAACTACAAGTTGCCGGCTGGTTAAATATGGAAAATCGTAGAATCATGCATGCTAATACCCTTTTTCATAACATTGTAATTAATAAAATGCCATCTTATTTACACAGAAAAATTACATATCGAACTGACGTCCACAACATCAATATTAGATTCAAGACATTATTAACTCCACCAAAATTTAAAACAGAATTTTTTAAGAGATCTTTCAGCTACCAAATCTGTAAACTTTATAATTTCATTCCACAGGATATAAAGTCTAAAAATATGCATCATTTCAAAATAAAATTAAAAAAATATCTTCTCGCTAACCACCAATAAAAACAATAATTTTAAAAGTATGAAAATAAAAATGCCTTACATTTAGTTCAATACACATATTTTATATCGTCTACTATCAGTGCTCCAGTAGGTAATTTAAATTTTAGCAAAGCGCAACTAAGTTTAGGTTAAGTGGAAGAGCAACTCATTGGCGTTCGCGCTAAATGTGTTGAACTTCGCCTTTTATTTTCGATTACTCACATTGTATCTGTATTGTTTTTTTGCTTTTTTTACATTATGTTTAGTAATTGAGAATAATAAAGACGTTTATTATTATTATTATTATTATTATATATATATACATATATATACATATATACATATACACACATATATATATATATATATATATATATATATATATATATATATATATATATATATATATATATATATATATATATATATATATATATATATATATGATTAAATATGATTTGAAGGAAACAACTACTCAGCGGGCAAATACCCCCCGTCCTGCATTGAATTACACCTTCAAATCATGATAGATCGATGATATTGGCTATCGATCTATCATGATTTGAAGGTGTAATTCAATACAGGACGGGATATTTGCCCGCTGAGTAGTTGTTTCCTTCAAATCATATTTAATCACATTAGTTTAGTCCACCTGGGCTAGGGGTCGCCGCTCTCGGTACTTGCTGTGATGCAAGTCGCTATCCGCCACAGAGACATCGAGGATGTCGGTCGGATAGTAGCATTCAGACCATATGAGAAGTTTCATACCTCTCACCACCATATATATATATATATATATATATATATATATATATATATATATATATATATATATATATATATATATATATATATACACTATCATTTGTCTGTTCCATAACCTATGGCATACTGAAGAGAACAAATAAGTTCGAAATCGATCTATGTCTGGTTAGGAATTGACAAATGATATTGGCTATCGATCTATCATGATTTGAAGGTGTAATTCAATGCAGGTCGGGGTATTTGCCCGCTGAGTAGTTGTTTCCTTCAAATCATATTTAATCACATTAGTTTAGTCCACCTGGGCTAGGGGTCGCCGCTCTCGGTACTTGCTGTGATGCAAGTCGCTATCCGCCACAGAGACATCGAGGATGTCGGTCGGATAGTAGCATTCAGGACCATATGAGAAGTTTCATACCTCTCACCACTATTCACTTCACCATAGTTAGTATATAACTAGCAGGTTGCCCACTATCATTTGTCTGTTCCATAACCTATGGCATACTGAAGAGAACAAATAAGTTCGAAATCGATCTATGTCTGGTTAGGAATTGACAAATGATATTAACTATCGATCTATCATGATTTGAAGGTGTAATTCAATGCAGGTCGGGGTATTTGCCCGCTGAGTAGTTGTTTCCTTCAAATCATATTTAATCACATTAGTTTAGTCCACCTGGGCTAGGGGTCGCCGCTCTCGGTACTTGCTGTGATGCAAGTCGCTATCCGCCACAGAGACATCGAGGATGTCGGTCGGATAGTAGCATTCAGACCATATGAGAAGTTTCATACCTCTCACCACTATTCACTTCACCATAGTTAGTATATAACTAGCAGGTTGCCCACTATCATTTGTCTGTTCCATAACCTATGGCATACTGAAGAGAACAAATAAGTTCGAAATCGATCTATGTCTGGTTAGGAATTGACAAATGATATTAACTATCGATCTATCATGATTTGAAGGTGTAATTCAATGCAGGTCGGGGTATTTGCCCGCTGAGTAGTTGTTTCCTTCAAATCATATTTAATCATATATATATATATATATATATATATATATATATATATATATATATATATATATATAATCGTGTTATAAATATGCGGAGTGTATTATTTTATATTTTAATTTATGGGATTTATCTTATTTCACCCTTCTGATTTACTTCCCACATACCCACAACACAATATTCCTCTGGTATGACCAGGTAACTATGATTTTTTTATTTTTAATATAATTATCTTACTTTTTCTTAAATATTTATTATTATTTTAAAATTTTGAATTTTGATTTCTTAAATAAAATATGTTGAGCGCCAAATTTACAGTTCAATATCTTACACTTAAGCTTACTGCTTAAGTGTAAGTTGAAACCACTACTCCCAGTAGTGGTGTCAAATTATTTTTATTAGAAGATACAAGCCTGTATGTTTTTTCTTTTCTGTTTATATCTCTTACCTTATTATTTTATTTTATTACAAATGGCTTTTCTTTTTGTTTTAAAATATTTAATTATCAAATTTATACTTTAATTAAGCTTGATCTCAAAAATAACCATCATTTTCAAACTCATAAAAAATGTATTAATTTTCATACTAAAATTTTTATAATGATAACAATAATCAATAATTCTTGAGCAAAAATTCATCTTAATAAATATCCCTACTATCTTAGAACTAAAAAATATAATAATAACTCAACTTTTGTTCATTAGATGTATCGATTATTTTTTCATTAAAAGAAAATAGACACAATAACCATCGAACAGCTTTCAGCTACCTTTTATATTTTATGCAAATTATAACTAAACAATTTATGAAATGTTTACTATGTTACTAACAACTTCAATCCTTTATTTAATTTGTTCAAAGTTTTATTTTCTTTAAAAATGTCAAACATACATTTTTATTAACCAACGTAATGTTTGTTGAAGATTTACCTTGGTATATTAGTTTCCTGAAAATTGAGTTTTTCTATCTTCAAATCACACCTGGTAACCTAATACTTTCTACCAACTAGAAAGGTATAATTTCACTTCCATTTTATTTCTAGTCAAATTTTCTTTCTTCCTATCATCATGAAATTTGCAATCTGAAATTTCAAAATGATATTCTGATTTCCAAACTCTTCTTATCTTCACATCTTGTTATTATTTACAATTCTTGTACTATTTTGTTATTTAAGATATTATTCTTTTCATTTAATCTCCTTAATTCATTACTTTTCTTTTCCATATCTATTTGTTACTCTCCATCATTTATTCTCTCTTAACTAACAATGCCTATCAACCCGCTTCATTTGTTTATTCAATTTTTTTCTCAATTTTTATCTCGATTTTCATCTTTTGACACCTAATAAATTTTATCCAAACTCAATTTTTTTTTTCTTTTATACCCTAGTTTATTTCTCAGACATATATCCATTTCCCTTCTTATTTTTTTTTCTCTACCTTTCGGGACCTCATACATATGTTTTTGTTTCGTTTTAGTGATACGTCTTAAGAATCACTCACGCACTGTTTTTAAAGTGTTTTTGTTCACTTTTTCAGCACTGATTTAATTTTGGTTATTTAACTAAACCTTATCCTATCATCTCTATACAATATTTGTCTACTAAACTTATCTAATTCATTATAGATGAATATTTTTTTATTTTTGACCACTTGTCAAATTATTGATTATTCTTATTCTAACATTATTTTTTTTATATATTTCTAGATAAAACTTCTTAATTCTAATATATGGAATCTTATGATGATTCCTGGCATCCTTATACCATTTATCATAACTAGATATTACTTTATCACTACGTTTATTTTTTTAATACAAACATGATTCTGATGCCAATTGAACCTTTTATTTTTTATTTGACAATCAATGCATCTTTTTGTGAGATCAAGTTTAAATATTCTTTTCTATTAAAGTTTATAATCATGTTCATATCTTATTTTTAAGTATAATTTGATCATTAATTCTACCTACGAGTAATTTTTCAGTTAACCTTATTAAATCTTGTTATTTTAATTTATTTTTATCTAATGTTTTATTTTCTTATTATTTTATTAATATGTATATGATAATATTATCATAATATATATACACATATAATACACATATACACACATAGTACATGAAAGAGAGAGTTTAAAGAAAAAAAATAGAGTAATAAGAGAATATTCTCATAATATTCAATACAGTATTTGTTTGTTTTTTTCACGTATCTAGTAATTTATTTTTAATTTATTATATTGTTGAATTTGTTAATATTTGTTGTTACATACTCTTTTCTTAAATATTTTAATATGTGATATAGTTCCTATATTTTGCGGGATTTCATTGTACAATTTTGGACCGAGAAATGAAACAGAACGTTGACAAAATGTTTTAGCATATTTTGGTTTCATTATATTTTCATTTACTTTATATATATGTTGGTATTTATTATTTATTTCATCATCATGTATGTACTGGATTGACAACACTATATATATGCAATTTAGATTCATTATGTTAACATCTTTATATAAGTTTTCTGTAGGATATGTCTTTTCCTTATTAAATAGTATTTTTATAATGTAATTTTGGCATGTTTTTAGTGGTTTTAAGTTTGTTTTATATGTTCCGTCCCATGACAATATAGAATATCTTAGAAGTGATTCTTCTAGTGCAAAGTAAATTGTTCTTAAGTTTTTGTTGCTAAATATATTTCTTATTTCATAAAATTTGTAAATTAATTTCCTAATTTTTTTGGTTAGATGTATTATATGTTCATTCCATTTGAAACCTTCGTCTATTTGCACTCCTAGATATTTGATGTTATTTGTTGCCTTGATTATATTTTTACATTGATAATTTAGGTGCTCACAGTTATTTTGGTGTAATATTACGGGTTTATCAAGACCAATTGATCCAATTTCTGTTACTGAAAAAGAGATATGCATAGTTTTATTATAGTTTAGTGTCAACTGGTGTTAATCTAACTATTGCTTAACACTTTTCATTGCTTTTTTGCTTTGCTAAATACCTGAGTCTACGAGTCACGTTCAATTAATATGGCAGTGTCATCAGCGTAAGAAATCATTTTAAGTTTTATATATATAAATATATATATATATATATATATATATATATATATATATATATTTATATATATATATATATATATATATATAAACTTTAAATCAAAGAGTTTCTCCCCGTTTTTTTTTTTTGGGGGGGGGGCCTTCTAATTTTAGTTTTAGTAATCTTTCTTTTAAATAACTTCTGAACATATTATTTACTTTGCTCTTAATACCATAATTTTCTAATGTTTGTAGTAATTTTTCGTGATTAATTGTATCAAAAGCTTTTAATAAGTCTAGAAAAATTCCCATAGTTTTTTTATTATTATGTTTTATTTTTCTAAAATAGGATTCTGGTTTTTTTTTCTGATGCCAAATTGATTTGGGGATAATAAATTTTTATTTTCTATAAACTCTAGTGTGCGTTCCTTTAAAGATTTTTCAAAAATGTTTGCGATACTATTAATTGTAGTAATTGGTCGGTAATTATTTTTATCTAAGGGATTTCCACTTTTATATATTGGCGTTACATTTGATTCTTTAAGGTATTTTGGTATATGACCTGTCTCATAAATTAGGTTTATAATATGTTTTATAGTTTCAATTACATATAAATGAATATGTTTAATTGTTTCAGTTTTTATTTCTTCTGGTCCTAGAGAACTATTATTTTTTAATGCGTGTATATATTTAATTATGTCATTATTAGTTACAGCTTTGAGACACATCGAGTTGATGGTGGTATTTTCTTTAAATATAGTATTCTTTAATTCGATTTCGTCTGCCATTTTACTATCTATATTTATAAAAAAAATTGTTAAATTTGATTGATATTACTTTTTTTTTCAGTTATTTTCGTATGATTTTCTGGTAGTTGTATAGGTTTAGTATTTCCTTTATTTTCATTCTCATTTGTAGTTTGTTTTATTATTTTCCAAATGCGTTTAGTATTATTTATTTCCGATTTTAATTCTTGTTTATAATATTGTTATTTTTTCTTTTTAATTAGTGTGATTACTTTATTTCTGTATATTTTATATTCAGTTTTTAATTGTTAACTGTATTGTCTATTTAAATTAAATTTCATTTTATCACGTTATTGCATTTATTATTTCATAAGTGATTCACGGTTTTAGTTTTTGTTTTTATGTTTTATGGATTTTTCGAAAGTACAATTATATTTTTTTAGTTTAATAATAAATTCAATAGTTGCTAATTCTGAATTATTGTTTTGTAATATATTTAACCAAGTTTCATTTTTCAATGTGTTAATTAACTTATTATAATCGATAATTTTTATAATTGTCGGATTAATTTTTTCGCTCTTCTTATTACCATCATTATTATTATTAAGATTTGTATTGTCATGGATGTTTAATGTCTGTGTATAATAGTCTGTGACTGTATTTTCTATTATGATTGTTTTATACGCAATTTTGTTTGATTTTAAGGTATTCTTTATAAAAATATAATCTATGCAACTCCATGATCTATTAAAACTTTGTTACGGCTAATATATAAACTTAACCAATGACACATGAATAAAGTTATTCTTGTGCCAATCAGCACATCTAACCACTGATTTCAGCTACAGCAAAATATGCAGAATAACTCACATACCTCCTTATTAAGGTTTACTTGTTGTATTATTTAAAAGAAGGAAAATTCATCTTCTTCACAATCCTCTTTTGTTCAGTTCAAAACTAAGAAGTTCTTTTTTCGCCAAATACATATTTAAAGAATGTTACCAAAATAACTGAAGTCCTAATTAGTATTTAAAGTAGCAGACAGCTTTATATGCTAGCCTGGTTTATTATTAGAAAACCAAAATTTTGTGATATTCCGAATATCTTGAAAAAATATCGGCTTCTAAAATTGCTAAATCACATCACAAGAATTTTTTTAATAGCATATATTTATTTTGATGCACAGAGTTATTCATTATATATTGCCACCATTTTATTTCTGTTGTTATCGGAGATAAAAAAAAAGTTTCCTAAAAATGTTGTAGGTTGTACCTATATTTTTTAAAATTTCATAAAAAACAAGTGCGTGTATACCTAGTGTAAATAAAAAAGTGGCTCACCCCCTCTATTTTCATTGTTTATAGAAATAAATTGATGAAATTTTAATATGTGGTTATACACAAAATTTCATTAGAAGACGTATTACTTCCTCACCCCTCAAAGTGAAGAAGTTATGTATTCGTGAAAAAAATTTTGAAAATTTTTATTGCATTTCAGGATGAATCTCGACGAATTATGAAGATACACAAAATTTTAGACAGAAAAAATTTTCTGTCTGTGTGTGTGTGTCTGTGTGGTTCGCGATAGCAGCTACAGTTTTTGAGATAAAGCTTTAAAATTTAGTACACACATTCTAGAGGTCAAGGAAGAGATTAGGTTCGTTGATGAGCAAAATCGGGAAAGTGACTTTTTTGAAACGTCACAATGTGACTTTTCTGAAACGTCAAAAATTACTTTTATTATAAACTTCACCACACGTCGAGTTTTACTACGGTGAGGAAGTTCTGATCCCCATGTAATTGGCAGCGGTTTTTAATTTTTATGCACTTCCGGTATCGCCGTAAATTATCTCAACGTCCTTATTTTAAATGGAACACCCTCCCTATATGTTTTTACATTTTTTGGAATCTACTGTGAATTGTGAATATAACAGTATACCTACATTTTTCTTTGTTTTTTATTTATTTCTTTTTTTAATGAAAATTTTAATTTTCAGCTTCTTTCGAGTAAATCTGAACCGCCTGAAGGAAAAAAAGTATAGCAGAAAATTAATTATTAGAGAAATGGGTGAAAGTCTAAGCTTTCAAGACGAGTAAAGAAGCTCCAAAAGGCTATCATCGATAAGTTTCAGTATAAAAAATTGTGGAGCTGTCTTTAAGGTCAATAAAACCTCGAAATCACCTACCAAAGACAATAATTCGCAATGTCTGCTCAACATATTTTGATTATTTTCCACTATTTTTGACGTGCCAATATAAAATCCAATGCCAGCCAACGTTAATCTACTGTGAACTTAGCTCTCTAAGAAATTCCTGATCATCTCGGTGACGCTTGCTGCCATCCAAACCGCCCGCGGCCTGGCTCAATGCCGGGCAGAACCAAGTCTATCAGTATCGTGAATGAGCGTCATCATCATTCGAGAGGGGGTATAAAACTGTGGGTTGCATCTATCTGCGATGTGACCACGTTAAAGATCACTACTCTACAACAAAATAGGTATTCAGGAAAATTTCCAGATTAGGGGAAGTACTGATCATTCTGCCGTCGGTTTTTGGGCCTTAGTAACGGAAATAGGACAAAATTAAATAAGTGATTAAAAAAGTAAAATTCCTAAGGGCATACATGTTGCCTTTAACAAACTCCTACCTCGCAACTACCCTCGTATGGGTCCGTTTAACATGTAAACCTTTATAAGTTAAAAGCATCTTTCCGATATTAAATCTCTTTTAATATAATTATAATAATTTCAAAACCCTTTTATTTAGACATTCGGTTACCGAGGCATAAAATTAAATAAATTAGTGGTTTGTAAATTTAATTAACAACAGCAACTAAGGCGCATGGCATACAACAGAATAAAGGGATGTAAACTAGCTATTCAGCATCATATGTAACAAGATAACCGTAAAGGTGTACCCAAAAGTAAAGTTTGTAGACAGCATGGTGTCTTGGTAAATCCCCTACAACCTTAGAATTGATCATCAACGTAGAAAATACTGTTATTATGCGGGACTTAGGGCGGTATCTTCAAACAAACTTATAGATACAAAAACGCGACTAACCATCGGGTCAATAGCAACTGCTATACTAGTACGCTCCGACCAAAACGCTTCAAATAATTTTCTGAGCGATTAACCCAAAATATTAGGTTTTATTCTTTAGAATGTTTTCATAATTGTCCTCAAAATACTTGAAAACAGTCAAAATGATACGAAAATTGTCAAAGGATGTATAAAGGCAATGAGCTTAATGTAGCGACGACTAATTAAACTCATTACTGACTTGCTGATGTACGATGCAAAATTATTATGTAATTAGAATTTAAGAAAATGTAGCCGGTCCTGAATATAAATCATTAAGTTATTAAGGTAGACCAAGAAAAGTCGCTTAGTATAAGAAGTTCGAAACTGGTAGCTTTAACTATAAAATATGTTAAGTATATTACTAAGTTAACTATAAGGCGCGATATTGAAAAATCCAAGTTTACACTTTGTTATTTGCAAGAAAATAGTATACTTCTCACACTCATTGAAATGGTAGTGCGTTATGACGTAATATTGACGAAAAAATAGCTGTGCTCTCAACTTTCGTTCTTGAAAACAATACAAAAATCATAAAAAAATACATTCTTCTTTCATTTCCATAGAATGTGTAATTTTCTTGAAAAAATCATTTTTTTGCAAAATTACTTCCTCACCCCTCAGTGGAAAAAATTTTGAAAATTTTTATTGCATTTCTGGACGAATCTCGACGAACTATGACGATATACAAAATTTCAGACAAAAAAAATGTCTGTCTGTCTGTGTGATCGCGATAGCAGCCACAGTTTTTGAGATAAAGCTTTCAAATTTGGTACACACATTCTAGAAGTCAAGGAAGAGATTGAGTTCGTTGGAGAGCAAAATCGGTTTTTAACATTTGAAATGTCAAAAAAACATATTAGTGACATTTTTGAAACGTCAATTTGAAATGTCAAAAAAAATATTAATGACGTGCCACCAATGTGACTTTTTTGAAATGTCAAAAAATCACTTTTTCAAAAAAAAAACTATTGGTGACATTCCACCAAAGTGACTATTTTGAAACGTCAAAAATCACTTTTATTATAAACTCCACCACACGTCGAGTTTTACTACGGTGAGGAAGTTCTGATCCCCAAATAATTGGCAGTGTTTTTTTTTTAATGTGACGAAATATCAATAATAGCGATAGCAATGACAAAACAAAGGCATGGCTGGCGTAATTATATAACAATGGCTATTTGTATAACAAGGGAGGAATGTGTAACACTTCAACCAGCGGATGAAGTTTAAGAATCCACTTTCCTCCCATGTTACACATATAATTTTTTCTACGACCTCCAAAATAAAAAAAAACAGGTGAAAGGAAAATAACATTTCTTAAATGTATATTGGCATTATGATAGTTTTAATAGTAATTTGCAGAGTAAACCGTGGAATATTAAAATACCTGCTTAAAAGATGGTTGTTATGGTGACAAAATATTGTAAATCATAATAAAAATTAAAAGGTTATTTTTAATTATATTTATATATATTTTAATATTAGCTGTACTGTTTGAAATTAATACAACATTATAACACCTTACAATGAAATTACTTGCCATAATTTTGACGTCCATTTTGAGATTCTAGCAGACATTGAGGTTTCAAGGTAACTATGGTAATAGTCAAATATATGGGTAGAAAATACTTTCCTCCCTATGGAGGTATTTTGCCACCCTAGAGAGAGAAAGTACCATTTTCTACCCGCATTTGAGAGAGGAAAACATTACTTTCTATAAAGATCGTAGAAAATAGTTGTTTATACTGTATTAGCACAGTTCCTTAACAATAGAATATTTTTACTAGAAGTAAGAATTAAATACAAGATATCAAAGTCGTAACCCTCTCACCTTATTTAATTTAAAATTAAATAAAGTAGCCATACACACTTTTTGGTGATTTAAAAAAAATTACATCATACAAAGAGAAGCGATTAATCTTCAATTAAATAAAGTGAGAAGATTATGATTTTGGTACCTATCTTTTATTTAGTTGTTATTTTTATATTTATTACTCTCTCTTGGAATACCTTGGTATTTTAGTTTTTATTATAACTCTATCAGTAATAATAGAATATATTCACTCGCTAATTGTTTTTGTGAAGGTATCTGGTAACGGAATGCATAAAGTGAGAGAGTATCAGTATAGGTACCCAAATAGATATCAACCTGCTCATACGATATTTAACGCATCATTTCATAGCCTTAGGACATCGGTAATTCCCTTCCTCAGATGCTATTGATCCACATGTAGTAAATGTGTATGATAATGAAAATGTGATTGTTGCAGCGTCTACAGTAAGTATATCCAGTAATAGACAGCATTCGTTGTGACGTCACAAAGTATGCAACCAACATTACATGAAGTCCTAACTAAACCATTATATTTTTCATGTTGGAATACTTACATACATATTGCGTTAATGAGGAATTTTTCCACTGGATAACGCAAACATTTACAGAAATTATTGCTCTAATAGTAGGCCCATTAGATAAATAAAGATAAAATTGATTATAACCGGCAGAATATATTTAGCATTATTTTGTGTATTCCAAAGCATTAAGTCATCTATAATCCAAAATCCTCCACAACTCTTGTAGACTTACAGTAAGTTGGTATATATTCCATATAATGTGCAACTTATTGGTGAAAAATATTCGTTTATCTTATTAATATTATTATTGTTAAGTACTACATAAAATGAAACACTTACCCAGCTGTGAGGCTGTTTGGCCACATCTACTTTGGTCCCTGGAAATAAAATGAATATATCAATTGATATTTCTGTTTGCAGATGAATTTTAATGATTGAATTATTTAATATCGTTTACATTTGTAGATTTTAACAATTTGCGATGTCAAACATTTATCGCATATACACGTATATCCAATTTAGTTGCGTGTGTGATAATATAACGTCTAACTTCTGAGGTAAAATTCTTATAATAGTTAAGCCCTATTAATAAATAACACAATCTAGAAGTTTAATACAATAAAGTAATACCATAGTAAGTATATCGTCGTTGTTAAGACCAAAAGTCGTATCTCAAAATTTGGTCAAAATGAGTTATTAGTTGTTTCTTCTGTTAGAGCAAAAGGTCGTTTCTTCATCATACACCATTTTTAAAATATGAAATATTAATTATTGGACCTTCCTCGGATATTTAAAGAAATTGTTGACAAAGAGGCGTAGTTCGACATACGCCTTTTTGTCGCAATATAATTATACACATAATTTAACTAATTCGAAGGGCGCTCTTATCATCCAAGTTTCTACTTGGAGCGAAAATCAGCTCAAATTCATTAAAAAAGTTTTTTCCGAGTAGAACCACATGAAACCAATAAATTCTTGTTAAGTACATTATTTGCTACTAGAAATGGCAAATTACCACATTTTTCGTTGGTACCGGGTTTTATTTTTATTAATAAATAAATAACGATTTTTTCAGAAATCCACTTTTCATTATCCCCAATTCAATATCTAGAGAACTAAAGATATTTCAGTACTTTTTTTTGATAAAAGCAAAGTACGGTGATGCATACTGCGTAATTTAGTTTTGAAAATTGCATATTTTCTTAAAAAAAAAACCATTAAATTCAGCCCTCATATTTTCTGTAATAAAATTTTCAGTAAACAATAAACTTCTTTATTATTAGCTTTTCTGATGTAGAGGGTGATTCCTATAATATTCTCACCGCAATTTTTTGATTTGTCTTTGGAGATAAATTAAAAATGTGTAACAGTATTTTATCCAAGGATTTCGAAAATTTCAACAAAAAAACATTTGAAAGTCAAATAAAAATGGGAAAAACAAAGCAATGTTTTTTTAAACGGAACGACCTGTATATTTTTTTCAATTTTGAAAAAAAATTTAAATTCTCTTTCTAAAAATATAACATAACATATTTAGTAAAATACTGATGATAATTATTCTACACGTTTGTTTTTATCATCTTCATGTAACATTTGTACCGGCTGTATTGTGTATGTCGTATATTTATGCTTTTTTAAAGTTTTCTTGAATGGACTTATAAGATATATTTAAATCTCGAGCTGCATCATGAATCGAATGGGACGGATTTCCTCAATATAAAGTGTAATATTTAACTCATTTTCTTCTGTTAACACAGTTTCATATTTATTTCTATTTTCTTTATTGTGCACTGATCCCCTTTCCCTAAATCGTCTACTTAATTTTACAAAATAAATGTGATGAGGTACTTGTATGGAATGCCGTTTTGCTTTTTATTCTTACAATTTATTTCTTGGCATTCAAAAAACATTTAAATTATATTTGATTTTTTTCGATGTTTCTACATCAGTTTTGTTACAATAAATATGTCTGTTTATAAAACTTTGCCTATTTAAAATGGTTGTTGATTAAAATTGTTTCTAGATAAAATATGTTTTTCAAAAATTTGCAAGTCACATTAAAAGCCTGTATTTTAAATTGGGGAATTAAAATTATCAATAGACATTTATATTCATATAACATTTTAACTCAACAATCAAAAAAAAATAACTATTTAAATTAAGGATTTAAAATGTTTGTTGATAATTTTAATTCATACATGCCTTCATATGTGTTTGAGCAATACTAAATGAAAATTAGCAACAAATATTTTAATTCCTGAATTTTAATATTACTTGTTTATTTTCTGTTGCATTAAAATGTTAGATGAATTCGAATATTTGTTGACATTTTTAATCACTTAATTTAAATTATAGGCTTTTAATATGATTGTTGGAATTTTATGGATGAAGATATCTTATGGAGAAACAGTATTCATTAAGCATTGTAAATCAGCAATTCAGTTAAAACAAATAGGTATTTTTATTCAAGAAGATTTATAAGCGAACTATTTAAAATAAGACTTTAATTAAAAAAAACGAACACATATAAAACGACATTTAATTATTTATTTTTAAAACGTATTTTGTTATACCCAAAGATAATACCTGTTTCTCTATTTATATTAGTACATTTAAAAAGTTTGTTTTCAAAATTTTACCTATTTAAAATGTCAGAAAAATAAAAGCGTTTCTCGACAAAAGATCTATGGTTATAAAATTACAAGTCACGATAAAAGAGTCTTGTAATTAAAATTGTCAACAAACATTTTAATTCATGTAACATTTTAATTAAACAAACAAAAAAATAGCGATCTTTTATATTTAGGATTTTAAATTATCAACAAACAATTTAATTCCTGAATTTAATGGTTCCTTATTTTTTTGTTTGTTGTAACATTAAAATGTTACTTGAATTTAAATGTTTGATAATTTTAATTTCTGATTTTAAATGAGAGAATTAAATTTATCAACAATCATTATAATTCCTGAAATAAAATGTTTGTTGATAATTTCAATTTGCGCTGCAGTCCTCGGATCCTTTGCAAACTACTAGTTCATACACTCGGCAACAATCCAGAGCGCAGATTTGTATCTGCATTCGCACCATACCGCGACCGCGGACCGCGTGTTCTGTTCTGTTCTGAATGGCGTCCGAGACGTCAAGTCTTCAGATCTCTAATACGCTAGAACAAAGTTAGACTGCTGATGGTTTATGATGCTGTGACCACAGAACAGAGGCTGTGACACAGATTAACCTGGTAATCTGTGGCTGTGATCTGGGTATGAAACATGCGATGTTGCCAAATAAACTAGTGCTTAGTACACATACCGTCCGCTCCACAGCAGCGCCTAATTAAAATTATCAAGAATCATTTTAATTCCTTACTATGATTTTTGATAATTTTAATCCTTTCATTTAAATTCAGGAATTAAAATTATCAACAAATATTTAAATTCATGTGACATTCTAATTCAAATAACAAAATAATAAGAAATACTTAAATCCAGGAATTAAATTGTTAGTTGTTGATTTAAAATCCTCTGAGGAGAACAAATAAGTTCGAAACCGATCTATGTCTGGTTAGGAATTGACAAATGATATTGGCTATCGATCTACCATGATTTGAAGGTGTAATCCAATACAGGTCGGGGTATTTGCTCGCTGAGTAGTTGTTTCGTTCAAATCATATCAATAACAGTAGTTTAGTCCACCTGAGGTCGCCGCTCTTGGTACTTGCTTCGCAAGTCGCTATCCGCCACAGAGACATCTATGATGTCGGTCGGATACTAGCATTTAGACCATACGAGAAGTTTCATACATCTCACCATCACTCAATTTACCTTAGTTAGTATATGACTAACAAGTTGGCCACTATCATTTGTCTGTTCCATAACCTATGGCATACTAACGAGAACAAATAAGTTCGAAACCGGTCTATGTCTGGTTAGAAATTGACAAATGATATTGGCTATCGATCTATCATGATTTGAAGGTGTAATCCAATGCAGGTCGGGGTATTTGCCCACTGAGTAGTTGTTTTGTTCAAATATTTAATAATTTTAGTTTTTAGCAGAATTGCAGTCTTTTGACTTAATATTCGTTTTGCTACCGTATCTAGTCTTTTTTCTACTGCACGTTTAATTGTTAACAGTCCTTGTTTTCTTGAATTTTGCACTATTTGTTTATCATAATGCGTTACGATTTTTTCAGAAAGGCACTTCATTTTTAAGGTTACTACAAGTGTACTATCACTAATAAAGGGCTGCAACTGAAAACAAATTGGTAGATTTACTAGTATTTTAAAAGAGTACACAAACCAAAGGAGTAAGGAGTGAGAGGCTTGTCGATACCATAATCTTGAAGGAATTATCGTTACATAGTGCGTGAACCATTGCTTTGCGCATCGAAAAAAAATTCAAATTGTGAAAGTTGGCGCCCGTATATCGTATTTTTTCATATTTCAAAATAAATAAATAAAAAAGTTTGTCACTTAATCAAATTTTCAATACGTGAAAATGTAAATTTCTTATAGCTACTTTTTTTTTAAATCAAAACATTATTTTCTTTCAATAAAAAGGACATAGTAAAATAATATTAGGCCGATGACCTAATAAATTCCTAAGATACAGAGTGATATATATATAAAAAAAAAACACATTCGCGAGAAGAGCGTATCTGATCTACATATAAGGGGCCTTCTATTTATTATTATCATGACGGAGAGGTGTATCTCAAATTAACATTAAAAATAATAGTAACTACAAAATTAAAAATAATTTTAAAAGTTTGTGTTGCTTCTTACATCCCATTCATAATAAATTGTAAAATATAGTGTGATAGTAATTAACTGTTTTTTATCTTAAAATTGCTGTACTGTAAAGTTACAAAAATTGAGATACAAGGAGTATCTCAATTTTTGTAACTTAACAACGTCTTAACAACAACGATATGACAAGCGAGAAATTAAAGTGAAAGGAAGACCAAAATTGACGACAAATTAAACAAAACGCAACTGCCAACTAACTGATGAGGATATGTGACTGATACTATGTCTGTTATGATTCTAAAGACCCATTTTTATGAAAAGTGAAACTCAGCAGCATTAATTAGCAAGTTAAAGATATCATTCGGATGATGTTTTCTAGAAAAGTTCTAAATGAATGAATTTATTCGACAGTTAGAATCATTCATTTAGTAATTATTCGATAGTTCAAATCATTCGATAGTACCCATCACTACACGGAACTGTGAGTGATGGGAATAGGGAAGTTACGTAACCTTACGACACGAAATGTTGCCTAGTCGGGGAGCTCCTCACCCTCAGCCCAATCGTCGTTGTGAAAGAAACAGAGAGACAGCAAGTGGCATTCTTCACCCGCCTGTACTAGATGTTCCTCTGTTCCTTCCACATCGACGATCGTTGTGAGAGTGAGAACATCTCGACTCCGACCAGGCAACACTTCGCTTGGTAAGGTTGCGTATCTTTCCTATTCCTTCAATCAACGACAGAACCCACAGAACGGATGCAGTCCATGCTTTCTCCTCTACTCCGAATGTACGAATTCGAATGAAGCTGCTTCCCTACGTAGTGTGCAAATATGAAAACAGTGTATATGAAGGGTAAGTGGCAAATTATATATAAAAAAATTCAAAAGTTGAGGCCATAATGTCAAAAAAAAGCATGCAAAATGTGAAACTAAAACGAAAATGATTACTTATGAGAAACAGAATAACTAACCATTTGAAAAACCCAAGGACCTTTTCATGTCTTTCTTTTGAGAAACAACAAACAATTGCAAAAATTATTTAAATGACAGCAGTTAGACTTAGTGTATGTCTGGAAGATGGACTACAAATAATTCTGAAACCAATAGTTGTACCATGCAGACTATTAAGAATAATCTTCAGAAGACAAAAAGGGCAATGATACATTTAAGTCAGAATAATATAATTTAGGACACGTAGAAAACAGCAATATCAGCAAAAAAATCAAAATATAATAGACATACTAGAGTCAATAAAGAAAACTAAGGAAACTATCAGGTAAGAAAGAGTTGAAATTAAAATAAATTGCAGCACATATTGTAAAACGCACCCATAAACATACGAGAAAAATGGAGCAGTACTCTCAAGGTATTTTCCAGTAATAACTGACCATAATTTTGCAACGAGATATGCGTGATTCGGCCATGAACCATTACAAACAAACAAAGAATTGATACGTTTGTCAAAGCTCACAATCTAATAAAAACACAGATTTATGTTAAACAGAGCAGACAATTTTGTGGAAAATGCTTCCAAATCATCTGATATATGGAAATATATGTTTAACACCTGCGCACTCGCCATTAAATGTAAAGGCATCATTTTTATTGCTCAAAGTAAATTCAGATTCAAATCTATAATATTCTCCATGAGGCCACTGATGTAATTATTCTAAAAAAACATAATGAAAAATTAAAACAAATTTTAAACAATTTAGTACAATTTTTTTTATTTCTCATACCTATTCTAACAGAAAGCAATATGTGAAAATAAATAATTATCAATCTAATACCATCATCTCTGACGCGGAGATTCCTGAGGATTCACACCTGGGACATCTCTTGTTTCTTTTATGGTGGGGCTTTTTTTTCGAATTGATTTATCTGTTTTGAGGAAATGAACTGAAACTAATAAACCTTATTAAAAACACAGTAAGGTCCATTGCTTTCAGTTATTTTAATCTCTAAAATCAAAAAAACCCGTCCCAAGGTTAACACATGCTTCATCAATTGACACAGTCAAAAATATAGGTTGCCGTTAAAGAAATATATCAGATGTTAAATTTATCATAGTCCTAGAAAAAAGACGTCTCACAAAGCGACATTTTGAAAAACACTATTTGACACTCGAGTCCTTTAGAAAAAATTCTTTTTCGAATTTATGCGTTATTAGGGGCTGTGTGTTAAATATTAACTGTGTCTTATTTTCTTCCTTATTACAATTTTCTTTATTTAAAATATGAATGGTGGCCCAAGCACAAATTTTTTTGTAGTACTGTCCTAGCATTAACGTGTGAACTAACGATGTGTAATTCTTACTTCATCCAATTTCTTATGAATTGTGCCACGAAATATTATATCAATGCTTGAAAAATGTTCCTGATCGTATATACTAAGAGAAAATTTTTAGACATTTTATCCTTAATTTTGAAAATATTTCAAAATAAACATCTTATAAAACGTATATTCGCAAGTAAATAAAGTAAGTGAAAATGATTATCGAAAATTAAATTGGTTCGATTTATGAGAAACAAAATATATTGCTAAAAGGAACATATTTTGTTTCGAAGAAGAGAACGAATTTACGATAAAATCCTTAATTAAACGAGTTGTATTAAGATTATTTCCCTCATCATAAGTCTAACCAATAGGAAACATGAAATTTGTACCACGTGACTTGTTTAAATAATTATTTTGCAAGAATAATCGGTTATTTGTAACCTAGTTGTTCATTTATTTTTGACATATAAAGTAAACTTTGGCCTGTCGTTGATTTGCGATACTCACCGAATTAACAATTCTGATAGTTTAAATTGTCAGTGTCGTTTATACTTATCTCCACCGTCAAATGAAAGTAAATAAAGACAGTACTTGTTTCGGAAATGTTTCACTTTCCGAAGTTGACAAAGAAATCCTAAAAATCGTTCTTATGGGGCCAATTTACTGATTTTTGTAATGAAACAGGATACCAATTTGAAGCCACTACAGCCATAGATTATATTTCGTTGGCACTTAAAGATTGGGCTTTCGATATGAGATGGAGAGATGGTAAAGATTATAGGGAAAATGTGATAAAAGCCATGTGGAACATAACAGCAAAAATGCTTCAGGAAATGTATTTTTTAAAATACGTTATTTTATCCATTTAAGGATATTCAATACGAGTATAAGTGCGCTAGGGATGCTCATAATGCTAAAAGAAGATATTTACAGAAAAATATCATGAAAAGAAAGCCCTCTTCAGTTTCGTTAGATTCAGAAGATCATAAAAAATGAAAATGCTTTGGAATGAAAACACTCCTGAAGGACTGCAAAAAAACTTCTCAATATTATCGTAGTTGAGCTCGCTTGGAGAGGCGAAGAAGCCGCAAATTGCGTAACAAATCACTTTAAAGAAGAAATTGATAACGAAGGACAAACAACGGGTAAAAGACGGTTCACTTTTTATTTGCAACTGTTTAACTAAGTCTTTTTTGCCATTTTAGGACGACTAGAATATAACCCTGTGATCAGTAAGACCACACAATGAGGTGACAAGCAATGCACCGATATTAAGTGGTTAACGCCTAATGAAATTAATGTCGATCTATGTCCTGTAAGGCTATATAAACAACTATTATCCAAGAGGGGTTCCAATATTACAAAACATCGTTTATTTCTGATATTCAATAGGTACTGGAATAAATACGAAAATTCCTATTGGTACAAAAATTCACCGATTGGAAGAAATGAACTGTCCTAATGGACAAAGGAATCAGCCGCAAAAATCTGTTATATACAACCTGTAAAAATAACTAACCATTCCAATCGAGCCACAGCTGTCAGTAACTTAATAAAGAATGGAACACGGGAAAAAGAGCTTATCAAAATAACCAACCATGGAAGTGCAAATTCCATAAAACTGTATTTGCAAATAGACGCCCTACATCATTTAAACGTGATAAATAAATTAAGATGTAATCCAAATGAAACACAAAATGAACCAAGCACTTCTAAGGTGACATCAGAACATACTACTATTTAAAACACTTATGAAGAAAAACAACCTTAAATTGTATTTCAAAAATGTAATATTTTTATCAATTGTACTAACGCAATGAAAAATAACTAATTTGATTTGTCTCATTATTAAAAAAAAAAAACGAATTGTCAATGTAATTTGTACTTTATAATCGTTATGAAATAAATAAAAATTAATAAAATAGAAACTGTGCGTTTTATTGTATATAACGATTTCTATTCTGGAAATAATCCTTACATATATCCCTCATGCATCAATTTTAATCACTTAAACTGTGTATGTCACAATTTTTAAAAATTTGTTTGTTTTATGCTGAATGAAATAATCGAATTAATTTTATTTCTCGAATGCACGGATACGAAACCAAATTATCCGAGGGTGGGGTAATATCCCACTCTTCAACCAATCATCCCAAATATCTTAGAGACTGTGTCGGCTATAAAAGTACCACCACGTTGGCTTTTTGCAAGAAGTTTTGTGTAATTCTTAGCTATGTGGGCGAGCATTATCCTATTGGCAAATTGAATTATTCAGTCCTTGTATGTATGGCAAAGCAACGGGTTCCAGCAAATTATATTATCCCAAATGAAGACTAATGTAGAGGTTCTGCCATTAGCATATTCCACCCCAAAACCATGGCACCTTAGATAAGAACTGTCTAACGTTCAAGAGCTAATTACAAATTTTGGCGTTCCCCATGTCGGTGTCTCAACCCTCTTATGTCCATCTTGAGCCCATAAACAAAATCGAGACTCCTCCCGATCACTGCTTGATGATAATCTTGCGTCAAATTCATTATATTATTACATCATAGAGGGTGCGATAACATGAAGTAAGGGATAGGCACAAAAATGGTAGGTAGGAATGAAGTCCCAAACTTCGAATTCGGCGATAAACTAAATCATCCTCAGACCTAAAACTTCTATTCACTGATTTCCACAGCTTGCGTCGCGTGGAAAATTTATCTCGTAGGGCCAAAATTCGTAGGTGGCATTCCTCACAACTCGTGGTTGCTCTATGGCGTCTGGATTGTCGTTGTCACTCATGTCGACCTTACTCAGACCACCTTCACCTACATAATACCGTTGCTACATTATGGCTCACACAATTGGCAATATCTCTTAGAGTGCTCTGGAGTCACCAGGCAACCCAACATATACCTAACTCAATTTTTGCCCATAAATCTTCTAAATATAAATTTATACAAAAACGACAGAACTTCCAACATTTTACAACTTCACCGCCATGTGGAGAGATTATTTTAAAATCAAAATTACATATCATAAAAACGTAATTTTCAATATCATCATTTCCAGCTAAATACAAAATTACGTTCTTATGAAATGTAATTTTGATTTTAAAATAGTCTGTCCACATGGCAATGAAGTTGTAAAATGTAGGAAGTTCTGTCATTTTTGCATAAATTTATATTTACAAGATTTATGGGCAAAAATTGGGTTAGGTGTATGTTGGGTTGGTGACTCCGGAGCGTTTTTAAAGAAATGCCACTTTCCTTCATACCCATTATTCGGCCTCGTTCAAAATCACATAATTGGCAAAAATTAGCTCTTGTATGACTTCTAGGCATATTTAAAAATATATAAAACTCAAATGACATTAAACTGATACAAATTTGTCAATTTCCAATGAAAGAACACTGAAATGCTCAGTACTTTAAAGTAAAAAAGTACAAAGAGTTCAGAAAACGTTGTAATTTTTGTTTACATGTTAATCGGTTCTTAGCTACAATGAATGTATATTTCCTGGTATTAACGTTAAAATTCATATTTTTTTATAGCCGGCACTCAATATATTATATACCACTAATTCTATATTTCACCTACCTATTATAATAACATTGAATATTGAATATAAAAAGTTTTTTTGCCTTGTCGAGCAATAAGTTTAAGAATACTTGATATTTACACTAAACTTTATTACGCTCACTTGATTTTACAAAAGCATTTTCAAACATCTGCAAAAGTTAGATGAATGGGAAATATAGACGCGACGATAAAAAGAGTGGGTAGGGAGGACCGGAGCTGAGGGTGTAGGTATATTTGTATTTTGCGCAATATCGATGAGATGTTTCAGCGGATATTGGTTTTGAAGTTTACATCCTCTTTAATGAGCCTTATATTGAAAAGCTATTCGTCTGTGACTAACAGAGCTCTTGATTCCTTTAAATAAAAAGCTCTTAAAGTTGCCGGCAAAGTTAAGAACGTTTCCACTTTTAAAGTGTATTATTAATTTGTATTGCTTACAACCTAATGAAATGGGTTAAACGAATTTTTCCTTAATTTTGATATTTACTAGGTTACAATTCCACCAGAAGGAATACTTACAGATTTATAAATCTAACAATTTTTGGTTAAACGGAAAAGTTTCACGTTTATTTATTTATTTATTTAACTACACTATCCCACAGTAACGTGGTTACTAATTACAGGATAAGAACACAAACTATAAACAAAATAGTGCAACCGATATCTGCCGATAGTTACACAATATTAGACCAACATTTAAATATATTATTCTACAAAAAATAGTTTTAAAATAGCGGTATATAACATAATACAGAAACGATTGACCGACCAAATTAAAAAAAAAGTCAAAACAATTAAATTAACACAGAGCGACTAGAAGCTAATAATAATAATAATTAAAATGAGGAAGAAAGGATTTCAAGATTACTAACTAATACACTAAGTAGTCCAGATCTATTAGGTAAATTGCTAATTTTTTAAGATTTGTTCTTGAGTTCCTTTATTTTACAATTAAAGATATCAATATTGTCATTAATCTCTGAATAATTAGGCAAGCTTGACATGCTGGCGATGCTTTTAATAGGTTAGTTCCAGGAGTGGACAGATGTAATGTTTTAGGAGAATGCAAAGCTAATCTTGGTACATTAAACTCAAGATGTTGGAGAATTTGTGGACATTCAAAATCATATTTAATTATCTTGTGCAGAAAAATAATAGAGTGCATTGATCTTTTTTTCCTTCAATGACACAAAATTATATAAATTTAAAAGCAAATCATGGAGAAAACCTATAGTCGGGTAAATTCCATTATCCTTAAAATATATGTACTTGCGAAACTTACTTTGAATGTTTTCGATACTTTCTATATATGCAGCATATGTTGGACACCATACTATGAAGGCATATATATTCCAAGTGTGACCTTATGAATGCGTTAACAAGAGTATCACTGTGCTAGGGTCAGCAAAATCTTTACTGTTTCTTATTACAAATCCATGATTTTTATAGGCTACTTTTAGTGTTACGTTAACATGTCCATTAGAAGACAGTTTACTATCAAATATAATTCCAAGATCATTTATAGAGCAGGGACGAGCCAAGCACACATTGTCTATTTGATAAGCAAAAACTAGAGAATTTAGTTACCTACTGAACGCCTTCACATTGCTTTTCTTAATGTTAAGAGGTAGATTATTGGCAATACACCAATCATTAACTTGTTTTAATACATCCTGTAGCCGAGCGCAGTCGTCATATGAGTCGATTTTAGAATTAAATTTCATGTCGTCAGCATACATTAGAAAACCGATATTGAGAAAGGATGTTATGTCATCTATAAATATATTAAATAAAAGGGGATCAAGAATTGAGCCCTGCGGGACTTCTGAGAGTACATCTATATTGTTAGACTTATAGTTATAATACTGCACGTATTATACTCTCTTGGAGATATAAGATCCAAATAGATTTATGACATCTGATAATATTCCATGTTGATGGTTTACGTTTATATGCCCTAATTATCATTTTAACAAGATCCACTAACATGCTTGGTTGCGAAAATCGAGTTCGAATGACAGGCAGGTTAACCTTTATTGACAATTTCATCCAAACCGAAAAGTAACTTGTACGAACATTATTGGAATTCCATCGGACAGTCAAATCAGAGCGTTGCAGAATCCTTGAATTTGTATTTCGTTAAAATTTTTGGTCGAATAAAACAACTTCTTGTATGTGTATGTGTATGTATTTGGATTAAAACATTAGGAAGAGACAATTTTGTTTCTCATGCTCACGTCATACAAAACTGTCAAAATTCACATAAGTAACATAAATTTTAAGAAACAGTGTACCTATTTTAGATTTATCATTTCATGCATATAATTTGTGAATCATAAAGATCTACAAGATTTAACTCTTGAATCGAAGAAAGAAGCGGAGCATGTTCCACGTGTGTAATTCATTTTTTTTTGTATTATCTTAAAGGTCCTTCCTCACAGGGGGTTGAGTTATGTTTCTTGTTTATTATTGAATCAGTGCTGTTTCATTGGATCAATTTATTTTTTTAATTTCTAACTCTATGTTTACCGAAGAGGATTGCCTTCCAATAACGGCATTTGGTGTGCTTTATTCGGAGATTTATTAGTGAGAGAAAACAAACTGAGTGTTATAATAGTTTTATATGGTGTTTAAGATATATGAGCCTTTGTTTTAAGGCGAATTTCACAAATAAGACGAAATTTTATTAAACGGATTAAAATTATAGAACTGCAATAACTGAGATACAGGGTAATTGCCGGAGGGAGTTTTTTAGAATACTTTAAAAACGGTTCAAAATATCCTTCACTATCGTGGTTTTAATTTTGAGCTAGACAAAATTAGAATGTATAGTAAGATGAAGTTCTTATTTCATCCTAACGTCTTATTAGGTTTCTTCTTTTTCAGCACATTTTTATTATTTCTTGTTTTATACTCTAACCCTGACATTTTCTGTTTTCTTCGTTTATCCCTCTGCCAACTACTATCTCTTCTTTGTGTACGATTTTCCATTATTTTGTTCACAAAATTAAACATTTAAAATACAACTTTCACTGTTGTTATCATTGCTGTGACAATTGTAATCTTGGCATCTTTGCAGTAAGTCACAAATGTGACTAATTAGTAGGTACATGGATACTAGCATATAAAATATATAATATATACAAAGACTTATGAATGATTCATATGAAACAAAAGGTAACTTTGAATAGTAAACATATATGTTTCTTAGATGAAGATTAGATTTATTTTGCATATATATTTCACTTAAAATATTTCTTTCATATGTACGCTGATATGTGGTACTTAGTATTTATTAAACAATAAATAAATAGATTAATATTTAAATATGCGCATTTTATTTTCTTACGTACGGTTAAACAAATACTAACTATTAACCAGAAGGAAAGATAGGTAATACAATCCGACCACATTATTTTTCAATGAGTATTTAAAAAGCTGATTGTAAAGCCGCCTTCGAAAATTGGAATCCATTGTAAAGACCCTTCGGGAATGTATATTTCAGCTTGATTGCGTCTGTAAATGCATACCACCGTAAAATTGATGTAAACTTGCGACCTTCCTGGGATTTACACAACTTCTCCGACACCGATAAGATCTGAGAGATCTTCTTATACATACATGGCAAGATCCTTTAAAGCTGGCCACAAAAACCGACTATAGTGTTTTTAGTTCTACCTTCTGGATACTAAATACTAGTCAACTTTGTGAAAACTAAGGTAAAAAGACAAATTAAAATA
Organism: Rhamnusium bicolor; assembly: GCA_029963845.1. Taxonomy (NCBI): domain Eukaryota; kingdom Metazoa; phylum Arthropoda; class Insecta; order Coleoptera; family Cerambycidae; genus Rhamnusium; species Rhamnusium bicolor. The sequence continues at coordinate 57,193 of JANEYF010003921.1, forward strand.
ATTCCACAAATAACATTCAAACAATATTAGTATGTATTTTTTTAACGTGTATTTGTAGAATCAGAACAATTTTAATACATTTTTTACATTAATCTAAGTTGCCTGGAACATTTCATTATCAATTTTGTTATGTAATATGCAAAACAAATTTGAAATTATTAAACATAGTATAAAATAAACAGTGTAAATAAAAACATGACATTAAATGTCATCCTCGGATACATCATTATCATTGTTCATAATCATCATTGTAATTGCTTTCAGTCCAGTACCTTCTAGGTAGATTTGCCATAACCAAAAGTTCCAGCATATCCGGATACACCGGTTTTGTATTTATTTATTTGATAAGCGTCGTAGATCCTTTAATTCTCTTTGTAAGCGTCTAAGGCTTGTACTATACGAATGAGAATTTGCAAAGTCTATTCTGTAAGTCTTGATTCTTTTTAATCCTTGAAAGTTTTTTCGTAAAATTAACTAACCAGATTATACCTAATTATAATTATAAGAAAAATATTTGTTAGTGTCATGAAAATTGAAACGGAGCAATGTATTTACAAACAGACATAATCATATTAAGGTACAGGGTCATCACACGAAAATGTCCTTTTTTGGAATAACTTGGTAAATTTGAAATTATCAAAAATGTGTAAAGACCCCATTAACTAATTTTGTTTGCAGAATCAAAATTTTTAATCAAAAAGACAATTGCGCATGGCGTTTTAAAATAATTCGATTTTCCTTATTTTTCTGATTACTTAAATACCATATGTCAAAGTGTTTGAGATATTTGGATTTTGGTATTAAAATATCGTTAATGATTTTGTTAAACATAATTGCCTTTGAAAACAAAATGGCCGAACTTGTGAAATAAAGATGCAGTTTACTCCTCAAAGTAATGTTCTTCAAAAATCAGTACCTGTCATGGTAAATTCTTCTTCTTTTCGAAGGCAACTACATTTAACAGAATGATTAACAATATTTTCATACCAAAATCCAAATATCTCAAAAAGCTTTTTGAGATAACATGGTACATGTTGATATTTTTCAAATCAAAAACATGAAAAAAACCGAAATATTTTAAAACATACAGGGTGTTCCATTTAAAAGACAAAGTAAAATATCATATTATTTAAACGCGATGCGCAATTGGTTTTTTTGATTAAAAATTTGGATTCTGGGAAAAAATTAGTTAATAAGTGTCTGCATTTTTTTGATAACTTCAAAAACAGACGCTGATGACCCTGTACATGTTTCGAGCATTATTTTGCATTATGTTTCAAATATCTTCAAAAAATTAAATAAGTACCAACTTACACTGATTTACCATAAAAATATTTAAAAAATACTTGTCACAAGCAACGAAGAGCTTAACACGAATTTGGCTGATAAGAAGTTTTTTTTGGACAATTGTAGATTTAATTATTTTTTGAATATATTACGAACAAAGGGACAACTTTTTCTAGTCTTAATGTTCAATAAATAGAAATGATAATATTGTTCGGCCGTTTTTCACAATTTAAAAAACTATGTTATTATATGTAGGTTTCTTGTAAAATAGTTCTATGATGCACAACAAGTACACCAAAAATAATGAAGTGATAATCCCGAAAAGAATATACGTAGTGTCATCTAAAAAGTAAATGGAAAAAATTTGTATTATTCGATGTATAAAAAATCGATTACTTCTGTTTGTCCTGACTCATGAAACTAAATATATGACATACGACTTATCACGTGATATCCAGTATTCCCAAAATAACGTATTACTTCGCCAAAAATAGATTAACTTGTTTGATATCAAAAACGTATTTGTGAAAAGTTGTTTGTAATCAGTCTAAAGCCGGCACGTTGTAATGCACAGTCTATCGAATGGAGAGGTCGAACGTACGACATGCGCCTAGAACTATGTATTTCAACAGATTTTCAACGGTTATCTAGGCTTATCGCAAGGCACAGTAATCGGTGACTTTTAAGTGCGTTTACTGCGTTCCAGGTTATATATACATTTGTTAATTTTACTGTGCTTTTAGTGCATATTTATGTACTTTATTTATTTATTGTTTGTTTTTTAATGTGGTGTGATGGTAGCAGCAAAGAAAAAATTATGTCATATTTGTTCTTACAAAAGCTGTAAAAATAGGCGCACTAGAACATTGGAAAATTTTTTTCTCTTTCTCATGATCCTAAAAGGTAAGTCAGTTTGTCGGTACAAAATATAACATGAATTTTTTATTTATACTAATCTTAATTGTTGTTAAATTAACGGGGTTACTCGAAAAAAAATACATATGTATGTAATTCATTGTTGCATTTTTCGATACGTTTTCTGATGTTACAAAAAATGCGTAAGTTGTTTTTAGTGAGGATATTAAGGAGAATGTAGAACAAAATTTATACTAAATTTAGTTATTACCAAGGACATCGATATTTTGTTTTTATATACAAAAACACTTTTTCAAGGATTTCTTTTTTATTCTAATCTATTTTACTTCTACACAATATCCTGTGAATAGAAATGCTGTCCTGACAATTTTTCTAAAATATCGAGAAAAAGTATAAGAAGTTAGAAAAAAATACGAATATTTTACACTCTTAAATTTATCAACACACATTTTAAAACTCTACTTGCCTTTGGATTTCTTTATCTCTTTTTATTTTGCAATTTAAAAAATGTTTAACATTAATTTTTCAAATATTAATAATAAAATATTTCGCCTATTGTGTATTTTTGTTTATTTATGTAGAGAATAATATACATTTTTTTTATTTTAAATATGTAAAGTGTAAAAAAAATAAAATGTATACACTTGGCTGCACAAAGAGCAGAATATACTATAGACGCTTTATTAATGAAGCTGAAAACCATAAACAACTGTTACTGGTCATTATATAAGAGGTAAGTCTTTGTAAGTTACACCATGCCCTTCACCGACACCAGTCAATTCTTAAAACGGGCCGTCACATTCTGGACTAATCACAGTAAAACAATTGTTTTTTTTTTTGTATATAAAATACACTTGATCACACATGTTTTTTTTTGTCATCTACAATTCCAGTATTTCCATATCCAAACACCACGGGCCACCGCTGCTATAAGGTTAACTATACATTTTACTTTGCAACTTAATAAATCATTGCAAATTAATAATAAATAAGTAGGTAGGTATGTATCAATATAAAAAACAATAATTTTCAATTACATGTATGTATTAAGCTTGACTGAATTTATTGCCTCTTGATTGGCCACTTTGGATCAACTTATATCGTATATTGAGCCAGATTTATGAGGTATTAGGTACTTGTTCGTATGTTCAGTTAATAAAAGCATGCACGCAACCATAAATGAACATAATATCACACTTGAGAAACCGCACACTTGAAGGATTGTGCTCGGTGTTAAATTGAAAACAGCAATCAATATTTCTTTCATACAGAACTATTTAAATTAATAATAAATTCTGATTCGTGAGGACAATTTTACTCCGTTAGGAAATATCTCTTTTTTTAACTGCGTTTGGTCGATTTTATTTTCACCCTAGTCCTATTTAAATAAATTTTTCTTTGTGCATTTTATAAACAGAGAATACTTACCTTTTAGCATCATTTTCATAATTTTCTGTAAACATGAATTTATGAGTTAATGTGGAACGATTGTATCACATTAATCAGTCAAGCAGATATTTAAGCTGATATAGAATTGTCTGAATTGAAATTGCATGATGTAAGAGTAACGTCCTTAAATTAAAAAAAGTTATTTTGAACCTTCCATCTATTGTACGACTTTTGCTTTAGCATGTTCTAAAGAAACTAAAAACCTAACCCTAATTGGCTCATAGTTGATAATAGGAGTCAATTTTTAAAGCTTCTTTGTGAAGTCAAAACAAGTTTAAGTGTTTTATGAGCATATCATTTAGTTATACTAAATTAGTGTTTGAAATCTCACTAATTCTTAAGCAAGTTGTAAAATATTATGCAAGTTATGTATTTGATCCAGTGAATTTTTTGTAATTTATATCATTTCTGTCAATCCATATCTTGCCGCATAATTTTGTTTCATTACTGTTGGAATCAGTGACAAAAATCTAGAAGGAAATAACCGAAAATAAAATCATAACACATTAAGTAATTCTGGATAAACAATTTGTATATCATACGCATGTTATTTTGCCTCATGGCGATCAGCCTGCTGACATTATCAGTGATACATTTAGAATCGATAAAAGTTTTGTTGGCATTTATGATGTGTATGAAAGATGTTGTATATTACTGGTTTGCATTTTATGTATTATACATTTTTAAGTATACAGTAGATTAAAGCTATTGTACCCCTAAAGATATGATGTTAAAATGCAGTCATAAGTGAATAAATATATACAATATATACGTAACAAAATAATTAGATAACTTTTGTTTCATCAAATATAAATAACTGATATTTAAAAGTACACAGAACAAATGGCAAAGTATGAAATTCCAACTCGTTACAATAACCACAAATTTGTTTGTTGATGAAAAACATAAGCAGGTTATATCCAATATTACTATTACATGTTTTTTAATACAGGATTAATACATTTTTTAACACGCTTTTATTAGCTTCACCTGTATGTTTGTTTGTAACCGACTCTTTGGACTCGATTTTGACCCACTTTAAACGGACAGATTTAATTGAAACTTTGTACACTTACGAAGAACCGGTAACAATACAATAATTTGATAAGTTTATATCATTATCCTGATCAGGATCGCCAGAATTAAATAATTTCCTTTCCTCACGTATCCTCTGCGTGAGAGCAAGAGGCTTAATACTGTAAGTATATTCCGTGATTCTCAGTTCGGTCGTTGGCCGAGCGGGCTAAGGCACAAGTCTTAGTCGACGCGAAACGACGGACTCATCGGGCGTGAGTTCAAATCCCATGGCTGAAAAAAATATATTTTTTTTTTTTCAGAAATATCTGTTGGATCGTAATATGTTATAATATCAGCATCAATAAGCAATATAAATATAGTTTAAAAAAACTAAAAAAACACGCTTTTAAAGCACATCAAACTAAAAAAGTGAAAAATAATTATTAATATAAACTGAAAACAATAATGAACGAAAAATACTAGTATTATTGTGAAAAAAAGCGTGGGGCGCTTTGTGCCATATTTTTCGTATATCGAGCAACCCACGCTTTTTTCACAATAATACTAGTATTTTTCGTTCATTATTGTTTTCAGTTTATATTAATAATTATTTTTCACTTTTTAGTTTGATGTGCTTTAAAAGCGTGTTTTTTAGTTTTTGTAAACTATATTTATTATACTTACGAAAACAAATGTAATTATACATTGCTCTCATTTTTATATTTTCAGGAACTTTGGATATCATGATAATACACTCTCTTTTGTTTTTAATAGGACACATGTTCTATAATTTAAGTAAAAGAATTACTAGAGATAGTGGAAATCTCTATTAAATTTAAATAATTTGGGATATTTTCTTTAAGTACCCATTGATATTTAATTGAAAATAAATTACTGAAATAATAAATTATTAAATTTGCAGGTGTGATAAAATTATTATCACTAAATCTGTTCAGGGTTTGATATAAATATTTATTAATATAGAATATTCTTTTTAACTTGTCCAAGCGCTTTTTATTTAATTCAAGAAAATGTTGCATAATTGTTTAATATACAATGTGTTCACGGATTGAGTTCGGAAGAAGAAAAACTTTCTTTTTGTGAATTACCACAAAAAAGTTTTTGTTTTCATAGAAATTCGACTGCAATTAAGAAATAAATTTGGTGTACAGGGGAACTCAAAAGTTAAATAATGTGAAAAAGATTGAAGAAACCTTTGGTTTTAATGTTACAGTAAAATATCAAATAACAAAAAAGTTAAAACAATCATCCAATGAATACAAATTGAAATTACACCAATATTTTGCGGGGTAATTTCTTGTGACATTTTTGCCAGGCTATTAAATAAGCGGAATATTATTAGATTTAATTATAACAAACTCTGATCTAGGTATTAAGAATGTAGAAGTTTTAGATATGTGTTTTTCAGACCACAACGTTACATCTTATGATATTGAATTAATCGGGTGTGATTGCAACCCTATTGTAAAAGAGTTTCGTAGTTTCAGAAACTTTAATATTGATTCGTTTAACTTAGATGCTTCTGCTATTAATTGGAATGCCATATATTATTAATTCGCTAGAAGAAAAAGTAGAATTTTTTAACCAAAATTTACTGTATCTTTTTTAATCTGCATGCTCCTTTAAAAACAGCTACTTTTAAATCTAACAAGCGACAAGAACCTTGGGTTACAGAGACTCTATGTGAAATAAAAAAAATTAAAAGAAAGGCTTGGTTAAGATATGATATAAGAAAACTAAGAGTTCTGCTCATAGGCAATATTATTGCAAAATTCGTAATTATTATAATAATGCCGTAATTCAAGAAAGAAATGCGTTCTACTCTTTTCATATCAGCAATACATTAATATATTTTAATACATTTTTTTAACAAATTACATTACATTATTTTTACATTATTATTACATATTACATATACAATGATAATTATCGTTAACAGTTTTGTACTTACAATTAAACTAAATATATTTTATATATTCCTAATAGTCATTGTCACAGAAGCTATTCAATAGCTTTTGTGTAACATAATACTTAATACGAATTTTTTAAGTAGTGTTAGGAGTTTTTTCAATATTTTTATTTACAGAGAATATAAATGCTGATTTTGAGGCTCTATCAATTTAAGAATACTTCTTCAATAGATTTTTTATTTTCACAGATCCATTCTTTTATTTTATTAACAACTATTCTATATGAATAATTAATTATTTTTAACTCGGTCTGTAAGTGGTTGTATATCTTATATGAATAAAAAATTAAATTTTTTGTACCAATTGTTTTTTTTTTTTTTTTTTGGAGGATTGGAATAATTTTATTTTTAACACGCTTTTATTAGCTTCACTTGTATGTTTGTTTGCTTGTTTATTTGTTTGCTTGTTTGTTTGTAACCGACTCTTTGGACTCGATTTTGACCCACTTTAAACGGACAGATTTAATTGAAACTTTGTACATTTACGAAGAACCGGTAACAATACAATAATTTGATAAGTTTATATCATTATCCTGATCAGGATCGCCAGTCCTTTCCTCACGTATCCTCTGCGTGAGAGCAAAGGCTTAATATGTAAGTACATTCCATGATTGTCAGTTAGATCGGTGGTCGAGAGGGCAGTCGACGCGAAACGAGAGACCCCTCGGGTGTGAGTTCAAATCCCACGGCTGAAATAAAAAAACATTTTTTTTTTCAGAAATATCTGTTGGATCGTAATATGTTATAATGTCAGCATCAATAAGCAATATAAATATAGTTTAAAAAAACTACAAAACACGCTTTCATAGCACATCAAACTAAAAAAGTGAAAAATAAATATAGTTTAAAAAAACTAAAAAACACGCTTTTAAAGCACATCAAACTAAAAAAGTAAAAAAATAATTATTAATATAAACTGAAAACAATAATGAACGAAAAATACTAGTATTATTGTGAAAAAAAGCGTGGGTTGTTCGATATACGAAAAATATGGCACAAAGCGCCCCACGCTTTTTTCACAATAATACTAGTATTTTTCGTTCATTATTGTTTTCAGTTTATATTAATAATTATTTTTCACTTTTTAGTTTGATGTGCTTTAAAAGCGTGTTTTTTAGTTTTTTTAAACTATATTTATAATAGTAATATTTTAGAGTTTCTAATGCATACATTTCTGTAATATTCATTACTAGAGTTGGCAAATCGGTCCGCAAGTCATGGGCGGTGCCAGGTAGAGAAATACCCAAATACGTAAGCGAAACATGTTTACAATTTTAGCAAAAACTAACATTTGATTTTAGTCTATTGTTATGCGACGTGTTGTGTACAATGTAATTTATTCCTCTCCATTATATTGTTGATATTTTTAGTTGTTGTATTGTATTCTTGATAATTAATTTAATAATAAAATATGTCAGATCTACCCAAGGGTAAAAACCGGCCATACGCTGACAAAGTGAATAAATTTATCAGTGAATTCCCAATTCTAATTCCAATTTAATCAGCTTTATTTCCTATTTTATATACATTTCTAATTAAGGCTACTTTTTTTTTATTTATTTAATATATAAATATATAAAAACAAACAAACAATATGACAGTTTACAGAGAACATGTGGGTGACTGTATGTACACTGGAAAAATTTCAAAAAACCTGCTCAAAATAATAATTTTTTTCCTTTAAAAATAAAAATTGACTTTACGTCCGCGGTGGGGTTTGGAGTAGGAAGGCATGTCTAAGCATTGTAAGGCGTGAATTCCCAGCTTTATTCTACAATAGTGCTATAATAGTTTGTAAGGTGTGCGAGAAAGACGTGATGTGCTGGGACAAACGTGATTGTAAACGTCACGTAAATTGTGTGCAACATAAAACTAAAAAAAAATGGCGTACCTTCGACAATACAGTTTATGATCGATTTACTTTTAATGCTGATTGCCTGTGATGTTCCGCTGCACATACTCGATAAACAACCATTTGAGGAGTTCTGAAATATATACAATCCCAAAGTGACGTTACCAAGTCGCACAACGTTGCGTAACTATGTACCAACTGTAAGCGAAGACATTAGGTGCGTTCTTTCTTGCTGAGATATCAGTTAATCTAAGTAGTTTTACGGTTACGGAGGGTATATCAAATAAAATTATGCTTTTATTTATGCAGTGTAACCGTAAACTACTTAGATTACCTGAGATCTCAGATAGAAAATAAATAAATAAGATCAAATGTATACTAAAAAATACATGGCTGTGGTTATGTGTTGACGAGACGACATATTGCAAAAAAAAATATTTTAAATGTTATATTAGTGTACTGCACCCTCTTACACTGACATTTCCACTGTTACTAGTTAACAAAAGACTGACTGAGTGTACTGGCCAAACAATTACGCGGGTGGTGCTGGAGACGTTAGAAAAATTTGACCTGTCAAGTGTTGATGTTTGTGACCGATGGTGCCGCGGTAATGCATTTGATAGGCCCCTCTCTTCAAGAACACGGTTGTAGGTTGGTACATGTTATGTGTAAAGTTCATGCTTTACAGCTTATGGCAAAACCTATTCGACAAGGTTTTCCAGAGGTAGATGCATTAATAGCAAGTACAAAAAAAGTGTTTCCTAAATCTTCCAAACATCTTCGTACATTTCATAGCATATATGATGCTGCAAAGTTTTTACAGATCTTTTCCAGTTTGTGATAACTAAGCTAGTTAAAAGGGTCAGTTGTACATACATTGTTATAAATTGTGACAGTTTATTGCTTTTATTACTAGTTAATTTCTTTTATTACACTTATTATGATGCGTGCGCTAATGTCCTGTGGCGCATTTTTTCCAACTTTATTCATTACATTAAATTTTTTATATAACAATTTGGTTGGATAGATGAGTGGTTTGTTGAGTGTGATTTTAATAATTCTGTTTTGTAATATTGTTACATTGCTAATTTATGTTTTATTAGTTCCTCCCCAGGCCAATAAACCATAATATAGGAGGTTTTGTATTAATGCATAGTATATATTTTTTATTAATTTTAAGGATAATGTATTTTTTAATATACTAAAACAGTGAATAATTTTTCTAATTTTGTTACACAAGCTGGAAATATGTATGTCCCAACATAGATGACAGTCAATTTCTACTCACAAATATTTCGTGTCTCTTCTATTTTCTCACAGAAACATATTTTTCATTTGTACAATTATTTTGCTGGATTTTTTAAGTAGGGAATGTTAGGTAGATTATTTTTATAAGATGTAAATATTATAAATTTGGATTTACTATAGTTTAGTTTTAGAAGCTTACTGTCAAACTAATTAGATATTTTTTGTTGGCATTTTTCTGCATTATATTTTACTTCTTGCCAAGTAGCTCCCGTCACATAAACAACTGTGTCATCAGCATACCATATAATTGTACTCTCATTAATTTGGACAAATAGGCTGCTTACATATAAAATAAAAAGTAATGGTTCAAGTACCATTTCTTGGGGAGTACCTGTTTCTACAATTAAGGGATTACTTCTTTCATTTTCAATTTCCACTATTTGCTGTCTATTTTCGAGATAACTAATAAGAATATTCAGGATAACCCCCCGAAAGCCATATTTTTCTATACTATTTAACAATTCTTTATGATTTATAGTATCAAATGCCTTTGTAACATTGAAAAAATTCCAAAGGATGGATGAAATTTGTCCAAGTTGCGATACATTTTTTGCACTATTTTAGAAATAGCGTCCTGGGTAGATCAATTACTACGGAATCCATACTGACAGGGGGTGACAATATATTGTATTTTTTTATAAAATCTTCCATTTTAAATTTGATAATTTTCTCTAAGATTTTACCTATATTTGATACAAACAAAGAGTAATCCAAAACAAATGTGGGCTAATTGTAAGTCATGGAGAGTAGTAAAGGATAATATTACACAAAATCTTCCATACCAAATTTAAAATCAAACGATCACCATAATGATCACTGTTTAGAAACAAAATTTATGGATGATATTATATTCACTTTCAAACCTGTTGCTGTTAAAAGAATTGAAGATATCATAAATAAACAAAAAGCTCACACCTTAAGCCCGGATGGAATATCAGCTAAAATATTACAGCTTGCTTTATAGTGGATATCGGCTTAATAATATGTGTCATATTATTAATATGTCATTAGAACTAGGTGATTTACCTCTACAATGGAAAATATCATGTAGTAAACCAATACCCAAGAAAAAAAATCTTGAACAACTTAAAGATTTGCGCCCTATTAGCTGACTTTCGGTACCTCTTAAATCTCAGAATCAGCTATACATAAACAACTTTCTGAATATGTCATTATAAACTCAATAATTCCTATTAATCAATTTGGATTCCGAAAAGGTCACATTACCTTTTCACTATTAAGTAACATAACTGATGGCATATTGCCAGCTATTGACAACATTCAAATCACCTGTTTGACATTACTTGATATGACCAAAGCCTTTGGTCTTTAGATATGAATTGCTTAATTGCAAAATTAAGTCATTATGGCATATATTGAAGTACTTTTTCTTGGTTTCAAAACTATCCGTGGCAAACAACAGTTACTAGTTTAAATACAGGAAACTCGATACTAATATCACAATATAGATCATTTAAATCTGGTGTTCAACAACTATGTATCTTGGGACCATTTCTTTTTAATATATTCATTGCAGATATATCCAGACTTCAGCTACATTCAAATCTATACATGTATACTGATGATATTCAACTAGGTATATATAGTTTTTCTCCTGCGGAATTTCAAATTGCTGAACTTCACATAATTTAAGTCATATATGAATGTACAATCGAAAATACTCTTAAATTAAATGCTAACAAAAGTCAAAATATTGCTTGTGGAACTCCTCAGCAGTTATTGAATCTCGACGAACTTAATATTCTAGTAAATAATGAAGGTACTGCATTAGCCAATAGCGTCAAATATATTGGTGTCCATTTTGATTCATTACTAAGCTTTTTAAATCACGTAAATACTATTTGCAAAAAAATCTTTTCATTGTTTAAAACAGATACATTCGCTTAAAAAAATATCTTGACATAAATACTAAAATATTCCTTCCTGAAACTATGGTTCTATCAGACTTAAACCACGCAGAGATTGTATCGGTCCCTGTCACAGGGTGACATACCGAATAAAAGAAAATTGAAAACTGCTATGTACGATATGTTACAACTGTGCCTCAATATGACCATATTACTCCGCACTTACATGCCTTCAGTTTATTAAATATGTGTGAAAGGAGATTTATACACATTGTGGGATTTGTTTTAACCGTTTTGAGAACAGAAAAACCAAATTATTTGTTTAATAAAATACAAAGGCGCACTATAATTAACCATAGAGATCTTAGACAAAATCAAAATAAAGTTTGTATTCCCTCTTACAAAAATTCATCTTTTCGATCTTCCTTTTCATTCGTAACAGCATATATTATTAATTATTTTCCATGAAATTATTTAATGACCTTTATATTAAGTGTTTTATGTGGTAAATTGTTGGGGTGTGGTCAATTAGAGAAGAAAACCAATTTCAAAAATATGTCGACGTTTCGTTTTTATTTAAAGACATCCTCAGGACTATTTTGTGTAGGCTTTTCTTGTAAAACACTAAACAACTAAACATATAAACAAATAAGTATACGACAATAATAATAATTAAGTTAACAGCCACGTACAATGAATGCACAAACAATGATAGTTTTTTCATTCATTGTACGTGGCTGTTATATTAATTATTATTTTGTCGTATACCCATTTGTTTATGTGTTTAGTTGTTTAGTGTTTTATAAGGAAAACCTATAGAAAAGAGTCCTGAGGATGTCTTTAAATAAAGACGAAACGTCGATATGTTTTTAAAACTGGGTTTCTTCTTTAATTGATCACACCACAATAACTTACCACATAAATAATTTTCCAATCCAATATCACAACATGTCGGTGTCAACGGTTAAATCTAAATTAAAAGGAGACATAATTTTATCTAGATTAGAAAATTGTAATGTACTAATCTAACACTGACGTAGTTTTCCACCAAACACCAAAACACTATATACTGCACTCGACACGCGTTTCGCCAACCAAGTTGACATCATCTGGAGATGATTAAAACTAAACTTATGCTAACAATCTACCCTATTTATACCTAAACTATTGTCACGGTCACCGAACCAAAATGGCGAGTTTTAATTTTCTAGTCCATCGTCTATTAAGCTTCCCCCTCAATAAGAAGAGGTTTGAAAAAGAAAAGGCATTGATTAAGGACATAGCTGCGAGTAATGGATATTCTGTAAGTTTAATTGATAAAATAATTAGGAAACGAAAGTTTAGAAAGTCGCTTCGAAATTCCTGGACCTTTCAAAATGAAAGAGAAAATGCGAAATTTGTATTGATTCCATTCGATCTTCGATTCACCCGTGGTATTGGTAAGATTTTTAAAGATGTAGGTATGACAGTGGTTCATTCATCGGGAAACAAACTACAACAACTTTTAGGCAATCCAAAAGACAAAATTGTAACAAACGAAAAGTCGGGGATTTACGAAATTAACTGTAAGTACTGTAATCAAAAATATGTTGGACAGACTAGACGGTCAATTCATGGCCCATCTCAAATATGGTAGAACAGATAAGTCTAGTGTTGCCCAACATGCATTTGAGAACAACCATAAAATATATATTAGCAATTTAAGATTAATTTCGAAAGTAACAAATACTAGACCGCTGGATGCATTTGAAAGCTTTAAAATTATAAAGGGTAAAAAATAGTATGAATAGTGACAGAGGGCCTATCCCAAATAGCCCTTTTTATTGGATAGTGGGTCACAGGTCACCGAACCGTGACAATAGTTTAGGTATAAATAGGATACATTGTTAACATAAGGTTAGTTTTAATCATCTCCAGATAATGCCAACTTGGTTGGCGAAACGCGAGTCGAGTGCAGTATATAGTGTTTTGGTGTTTCGTGGAAAACTACGTCAGTGTTATCTTCACATCAAAGGTTCCAACCTACTCCAGGACTACTAATTTAAATTAAAAAGAATTTTTTTTTTTTTTTTCCATTTCATGCTGATATTTCTGTACACGGGAAGTGTTGTAAGGCAACACCGTTGATATACTTCCATTTGGAAAAAATGTCATGTCTGTACATGTAATGCTTGGTCTTTTTTTTTTTTCAAGAAATGTATTGTATTGTATAGTATTGTTTTATTAATTAAAGGCAACTCTTCAAAAACTTTGGATATTCCATACTTGAGTCAAACAATCTATTCGTTGAGAATATAACCTATAATTTTGATATAATAATTAATAAATAAGAGAAGTCTCCAATATTATCTATAACCTGTTAGCTAGCTGTAAACTGATTTTTGAATCGTCAAAATCAGACTAGCATTAATGGACCTCAAATTTTGATGTTGACAAAAAGTGTAAAGTGCAAAGAATTTTAATAATTGTAATCAAATGATTTTATATTTTGAAGCATATTTTTTAATTTCAGAAAAATGTTCCAGCGGATCTTAAACAAGTCTTCAGTTAAGTAATTAACGCTATCTACAATTTTAGTAGATACATTAAAATGTTTGTATTCTGGTATAACATTCTGAATAATTAAATACAGACAAAAATTAAGAAAGTTATAAAGCAGCAGAAAGTTAGTTTTTTTTTCTTTTTGATCATCCAGATTAATTTTTACAACTTTAAACCTCAAACCAAACTCACGTAATACACCGTTGGATAAAACTTTTATGCTCTCTAATTTTAAAGTTTTTCAGAAAAGTGTAAAACAATGAGAAAAGTACTTAAATGGTGGTTTTGAACCTTCCAGGATCCTTTGAAGAAACGTCATTGAGGCAAGTATTCATCTAGAATGTCATTAAATATGTTTTTAGTCATTTTTAATAGTAAGCTATATTTAAATGATGAGGTTAATATTTCGAATCACGAAACTTTATTCAACGAATTTCAAAACCACACCCAATTAAAATAAGAATTTCGATCTACGTCTATTTTACTTACCAATCACCAGTAAATATATGTGTATAATTAGATGAAACAAGAACTTTAAATACTGGGTACTCACTCATTAATTAATTGTCTTTCATATAAAGTTGGTTAATGGTAAAATAATAATTACACTTCAAGTACATCAAAAATATAGTTGGATCAAGTCCAATGTAATTGCAAATTGCAAATGAGAGCTAAGTCTTAAATCTCACCAAGCACTTAAGTAAGCCGATACAATAAATAAAAGTCCATATCACCAGTTTTAACAACGTTGTAATTAGTGTTAAGTGTAAAGATGCACGGCTGTGTTTTTTTATTAATTTGAAATGGTTTGACCGCGTCTGTCTCGCATAAAGGACGAACTTGCACTGAATTACAACACTGGTATTCCGAAACGGCACTAGTAAATCCAATATAATCATAATATAATGATAATACTCTTTACAGGGATCCCAGGATTTAGTAGCTAACTAACTAATCGTCTTATGTGTGAATTTTGCCTCTTTTTCTAATCCGATTCAGAAGCAAGAATGAGCGGAACACATTCACATGCATTTAATTGCCTTATTTGCGCTGTTATATTGATACTTCAATTGCTGCGTAAAATTATCGTAAAATTGTAAAGTATATGTCAATAAATAATTAGCTGTTTGAAGCTATCTCGTGTAAATTGAGACTAGAAAGGGATTTTGCTACCAACATTGTTTTAGTTTATGAGAAGATTATGCTTGCTGTTAAATATGTACAATATCTGTAGTAACCGGACCATTTGACAGTTGCTGTTTCAAATAATTATTAATAAATGTTTCAATAAAACCTATAATTTCTTTTTAAAATAAATAAAGTAGCGACTAATGTTAGGAAACGTTTTAGCCTACACAATGATAATAAAAATAAGAATAAGTATATTGAAAATTGTTTTTAACAGCTACTCTTCGGACTATATTTTACATCCTGTGGTAAGTTACTGCGACTAGTGTGGCATATTTTAAATAAAGTTATTACCAAAATATTGACACGATCGCAATAAGTCGTTAGTAGAAAGATTTCGCACAATCAAGGAACTTTCATGCTAGGCATATATCACCACTTCATTTTTTTCTGTTCTCATCAATACAAGATTGGAAAATGTTCATGAACACAAAATTTCCCCCCTAGCTATACTCAAAATGGAAAATGAAACAATATTATGAGTTTATTTCTCGATCTTCATTGACATAGTATTAATTTTATGTTTCTGGGTCTTTCATGTACTTCTAAAGGAAATACCGTCGAAAGAGTTTGGATATTATGCGGTTCAGGTTAAATTGATTGGTAACATCAGATTACACAGCAAGGAGCGAAAATTATAATAGGTAGGTATATCAAGAGAATAAACCAAAAATTACACCACATGAGAACTGTACAAAGTCCAGGCCTCGATTTCTAAGATAGTTTCGTAGCTTTTAAAACGAAGGCAAAAAAAAAACAAAAATTAGAGTAATTTAAAATGACAAATCGAATAGACTAAACAACTGTTTTGTAGGTATCGCGTAGAATCCGTCGATACGACACTATCTTTGAATTCGAGTTGCGGATCACTGGACAATTATAGTATTACATAACGAACAATACAGCAAACCACCTGGTAACAATATATCACTGAGATACTGACAGCTTATAGCTTGATGGCATAGCGGTGACTGATCCTTAAAACGGAAACAGGCTGAATTAAATAAATGTTTAAAATACTTGCACAATATTTAAAACAATTTACTTACAATCAATTTTTGCCATGACTGAATTTATAAGGTGAAAAAAAACATAGAATTTGTATGATGAACTGTACCACTTCTAATTTGGCAAAGAACTAGACCTCAGACATATAAAATTGAACTTAATGTTCTCACACATAGTGGCAGCTAGAAAATTTCAGGTTTAGTTCTTGCCAAAAATATTTACTAGATATAGAACCAGAAAATATCTCAATCTGGTAAGCTATAAATAGATTACTAAGACAAGTAACAATACAGATCACCAATGAAGGATATGCAATGACAGAAATGCTCTGTCTCACACCGCACATTTTATTTGAATTATGACAAATTTACAAAAAAAACTCCTTCACTATAATTTTCAATCAAAATAAAGTACTATTCACAACATCAAGGAAGTTCAAAATTAAATAAAATCAAGAAATCTCTTGTCCTTTTCCTCCATCTTACACAACTGATGTTTAATAGTATGATACTTTCCTTAGAAATGGAAATACACCAAAATAATTCCATTTAAGGGGAAGCAGTTTGTGATATAGGGTGATGGGTAGTGCGAAGCTCAGAGCGACGCGAGTCAAAATTTTTGTTAAGAAAAGAAGCATGGCTTCCGTATACTTATTTTAAAGCAAATGTCGAAAGCCGCAAAGTTATGATATCTAGAAAAAAAGTACACTTGTAGGACCGCCACTACTCAATAAACATAAAATATAAAAACACCACAAAAATTAGACAACCCCCGATTCCAAAGCCGAAGCTGCACGGGCGAGGGTTACACTTATGAAAAAAAACGCAGACACACAACCATACCCACCGACATTGCCAGTGCCGGTGGCGGGGATCGAACCCACAGCGAAATAGAGAGTTTGTTCAGTCACACTTGCCATCGTGCACTCTCTAGCCAACTATAAATCGAGCCAGCTAGTTAAGTAGTTAACATGCACATACCTACCTATTTATAATGTAGTTTAATCCGCCTCTCCTTTTTTGCGAAGTCGGAAATAACTTCGTCGTAAAAGTTTGAATTTTGAGAAATCTCCTTCACAAAGTCACTTTCTATTGTCAACAGGGACAATCTTGAAAGCCGCTCTTCACTGGTTGAATTTCTTGAAAAAGTTTTTATTCTTTTTTAAGGTCGAAAAACTGCGTTCAACCGAAGCACTAGTTGCAGGTATCGTCAACACTAATTCACACAATTTCAACCCTTCAGAGTAGGCCTGATCCAAACTATTTTCTTTTATGAAGATAATCAGTTCGTTATCGTTATGTTTCTGACTAATATCTTCTGTAGCATAAATAACTGAAAGTTCCGATCGCAACCCAACTATATCAAAAAAATTTCCGTAGTTATCACTCAATGACTGAAGTGCGTTTTGTGGAAACTGTTTATTTTTAAATTCATTAAAATTACACAATTCTAAAAATTGTATATCACTAAAATTTTTAAATCTATTATTTAGTTGCCCAGTGATATTGTCCAAAATTTCGATAAAAAGTCTTCGATATGAAGTTCTACGATCCACTATAAATTCAGTTCGTATTCTTCTTCTTTGTGGCTCTAAATTGTCATTACTAGTTTTCTCCCAGAACTTTTCAAATTCATTTCTTTTGTTACAAATCAAATTTTTGAATTCTTCAATTTTCTTTACACAAAATCCAACGTCATTTGATTTAGTTTGCAAAATATTGAATAAATTGTCAGTAAATGGGAATATTTCGGAGAATATATTTAACAAAAAATTAAAATCAAAGTCTCTTTTCAATGAATCTAAGTAACCTCTGGATCCATTCAAAGTCTCAGTGTCCCAATCATCTTTGCTTTGTAAAATATTTTCAAATAAATCAATTAGAGGCTGTCGATATTCAGATACAGTTTGTACTAGCCTCCCATTGTAATTCCATCGTGTTGGAGCAACTCTGGGTAGTCTCTTCTGTACTTCCAAATCTAAAGCTCGTGTCCGTTTTGATGATTTTGAAAAAAAAGACAGCCATTCCACTAATACTTGAAAAAAAATACTTTGCACTCTTTAAGACACGCTGCAGATTGAGCAAGAACTAAATTTAATCGATGCGCAAAACAATGTACAAATATTGCATTCTGAAAAGTCTCTTTTACTTTGGCCTGCAGGCCCCCCAATTCACCAGCCATTACAGCGGCCCCATCATAACTTTGGGCGATAAGTTTAGCACCACACTGTAGATCATCGACTATCTGACAAACTAAAGCATGTAAAGCTGCGGCCGTTCTTTTCGTTGTTACGTCTAAAAATCCTAAAAAGCGCTCTTGGACTTTCCCAGTTGGATTTATGTATCATACTACGATTGACAACTGACTAATATTCGTAATATCGGTTGTTTCATCTAACATAATTGCAACAAAAAGGAGCTTTTTTTATTTCTTGCTTGATCTTTTCTAAAACAATATTGCTTATCGACTGAATTAAATCATTTTGAATATGATTTGATGTACCGCGAAATATCGTGGAGTGTTCCAGATGGTTACTTAAAATTGTATCGTATTTTGCTAATAAATCAACTAAATTGATGAAATTGCCCCTATTAGCAACCCTCCGAGATTCAGTATGACCTCTAAAACTAAGTTCATTTTCGCCGAGAAAACAAACAATGTCAATAAGTCTTTTTAACACTTCTCGATTTTTTTTTACAAGTTCATTATGCTTACGGTCACTTTCTTTCAACTGCTGATCTAATGAATGCTCAATTCGTGATTTTCCAAATGTTTTTTTCTTTTAGCACCGCTCGCAAATGAGTTTCACACTTACCATGCCTCTTTGTCACTTTGTGAATGTTGTTTAAATCTGAAAAGCCATTTTTATTCCAAACACCTTTTTCATTTGTGAAAAGTACACATGGCCAACAAAACAATTTACACAAATTTTCACAACCCGTTAACCACTGATTAGTACTGTACATTTCAATATTAAAGTACCGATAGCATGATTTAACTTTCTTTTTTAAAAGTTTTAAATCAGGTGTTGGTCTCCCGTTTCTAATAATATCCAGTTTATCTTGAAACGAATATGTTGAAAATCCCTTTTTCAACAAATTGCACACCACACAAACGCAAATAATATTTTCCACAGTGCTAGGACCAGCTTCCATATTTAATAATCATATCTAAAACTGCCTATACGCGCACTAATGTTCAACGTTTTAAGAATCAATTGTCCCCGCACCACAGGTTTAGAAACACCAAAAAAGTTTTTACAAATATAGTACAAAAGCTGAGAATAATACTTGGAAGATTAATATTAAGTATAATATTAAAATCGATATTAAAATCGAGATTAAAATCTATAAAACAAGACGCATTACTATGCTATACTGTCCAGATATCAAGATTATGAAGTGGGGATGTCACGCATTTCAAGAAGTAGCTTACCTATATCTGTCGCGCGAGTTCGTATTGGCTTGATTAATCGAGTGCGTCACGTTACGGTTTTAACGTGCAATATTGTCACAGCTGATGAAATGCAGAGCCGTGTCTTGAAATTGGGTAAAAGTAAATTTTAATGATTAATATATGTGATAAATAATAATTAGGTTCTAATTATGTGTTTTTTTTTTAATAATCCCAAGGGAAGCACTGCTTCCCTTGCTTCCATGGACCGACCGCCCCTGCCATTTAAATAATCTGGTAAGGACAAAACTAAACCTGGAAATTACGGGCCAATCAGTTTGTTGACTACTCTCTCTTCAATTACGCACTCTAGAATAAGTTACTTCTTACAGAATTTAGAGTCAATCACTCAACAACGTAACAAACTTAGCACGAAATTATTGCAAGTAATAAAATAAGTGTATTAGTGATTATCAAAATAACACTGATGTAGTTTTCCACGAAACTCCAAAACACTATATAATGCATTCGACGCGCGTTTCGTCAACCAAGTTGACATTATTTGGAGATGATTAAAACTAAACTTATGCTCACAATCTACCCTATTTATACCTAAACTATTGTCACGGTTCATTAACCAATAAAGCGGGCTATATGGGATAGTCCCTCTGTAACTATTTATACTATGTTTACACTTTACGATTTTCAAGCTTTCAAATGCATCCAGCTGTCTAGTATTTGTTACATTCCTAATTAATCTGATGGGTCATATGCTCTTTGAATCTAATTTGAATTGATCGTCTAGTCTATCCAACATATTTTTGATTGGTCCTTATAGCTAATTTCGCAAATCCCCGACTTTTCGTTTTTCAATTTTGTCTTTTAAATTGCCTAAAAGTTGTTGTAGTTTGTAACCCGATGAATGAACCACTGTCATACCTACATCTTTAAAAAATCCTACCAATACCACGGGTGAATTGAGGATCGAATGGAATCGATACTTTCGGTTTTTCACTTTCATTTTGAAAGGTCGAAGAATTTCGAAGCGACTCTTTAAATTTTCGTTTCCTAATTATTTTATCAATTAAACTTACAGAATATCCATTACTCGCAGCTATATTTTTAATCAATGCCCTTTATTTTTCAAACCTCTCCTTATTGGGGGGGGGGAAGCTTAATAGACGATGGACTAGAAAATTAAAACTTGCAATTTTGTGGTGATCTTAGAGTACTGGTATCTTTTCTGTATATGTCAAATTATGGAAAATTAAATTCGTTCAGTATGGTTAAATAACTTGCTATTTAAGTTATGCACCATAAATATAATAGCATCTGGATAATATTGTATACTATATCTTGTATGTATTTATTTTTTGTAAATATATTATAAATGCAATACCTAAACTACCAGTAATTAAGTTAGAACTAGAGTATAAAATTATTAAATTGGAACTGGAATTGGCATATCTCACAAATATCATTGATTCACTTTTTAGAAAACATGGAATTTTGTAAATTGACATAGTTTTCCATAACACACCATTTATTTTAGTTATGATTAAAAACTGTTTTAATCATATCCAGACGATGCCAACTTGGTTGGCGAAATGCGCTTCGAGTGTAGTATATGGTGTTTTGCGGAAAACTACGTCAGTGTTATCTTCACATCAAAGGTTCCAACTCACCTCAGGATGGCATTTTGTGATAGAATAAAGAACAGCCTATACAAAAGCCAGTTAAAGCTGGGATTTCCCAAGGTTCAATTTTATATCTTGTACTGCTCAATACTTTTCACGATTTACCACTATCACCGAAATCCAAAATTACAATGTACACGGTTATAACTGCAATAATAACACAAGACCAAGACATAAATATCGATGCAAACAAACTTCAACGCACATTTGATATTGTGCAGTATTCGCCTTAGAGGCCATAAATTCCCTACACTATTATAATTACTAACGATGGGGAAATAACGTGGAATCATCCAGATAGTGCAAACAAATATTTAGACCGACACGGCTAACATGAAGTTAAAAGATCATAATGGCATAATTAAAAAAAAATCCAGAATTAAGCGCCCCTTGCTAGTGTGTATATTAATTCTAAGGCCTTTAGTAACTTAATAGGAACGATGTATAAATATCCTGGGCTTTCGGTCATTTAAATAATAGCTTATAAACCGCATAACACGACAAAAAAATTCTTCACAAAACAACCCTAAATTACAACCAAAAAACGAAACTAATACCTATTACAAAATAGACTGCAATAACTGTAGCAGCACATATATATATATATATATATATATATATATATATATATATATATATATATTTTATATATATATATATATATATATATATATATATATATATATATATATATATATATATATATAGGCCAATCTATGCAATACCAACACAAAAGAATATACACACATAAATATAATATAAAAACAGCGATTCTAAATTCTACAGCGCTTACGAAACATGCATTAGACTACAACTATAATTTTGACTTTAACAATATAGACATACTAGAAAGAGAACCAAACTACCACCGAAGAACAATACGTGAAATGCTACAAATTAAAAGACATAATAACGCAATTAACAACCGTACAGATATTGAGAATTTAAGCGAAACATGTTTCAGCTTATTAAGTTAAATATAAAGAGGATAATATGTAACACACTTATAAAAATAAAAACTAATAAGTTTTTACATCTTTCCATCAAGTCCACACATAAAATAAATTGTTTAACCCTAATAAATCACACCACTTATGCAAGAAAATATCATATCTAATAATACAGACATAAATCACACCTCTTCACAGTTAACATGAACAAACCGCACCACAAGCCAGAAAAGTTTCAGTCACATATAATCACTCATCTGCAATAGTTATAAAATGTAAAATTGTACCAAAATAATACCAAAATAATCCGTATTTTAAGTGCATAACATAACATAGCATAACCTTATAATTTTTGTGTAATTAATTGTAGTTTTCTGACGATGGTTGTATTAAACCGAGACTTAAGAAAATAAATATTGTTCTTATTTATTTAAATGAGTGAAAGCCCAGACTATTTCTACATCATTCCTACTATTGAAATTAACGGTCAAGAAAAGCATATAAGTTTAGTAACTTAGGAATATATGTACATATAAGCGTGTATGTGATGTGGGGCAGTACTAGCAAAATCGACATAAAAAAGGTTACAATTTTCCGAAATAAAGTACTATAAGGTTACAGTAAGTGCTCAGAGGTTTGCAAGAAATAAACAAATCCATCATGAACTTGATATACTTCAAATTGAAGTCCTCAGAAAATCATGCGCCAAAACTTTTTTAAAACTACTAACAATTGTACGAATGCCAGTAATTTAAACCTAAAGAAGGGACACATAATAATTAGAGTGAAAAAACAGAACATGTTTTACTTTCCAGTGGTGATTCTAGTGTTTTGTCCTTATGTGAATGTTATGTACTGTCATATTACACATTGTCAAGTATTACATTAATTTGTTGAACTGGTATTTTAATAAATGAACAAGAAAATGGCACCACTTCAAATATATCAATAAATAATTATCGGCTCGATAAAGTAGTTGGCTAGAGCGCACGATGGCAATTGTGACTAGCAATGTTTCTATTGTAGTTACGAGTTGGAATCCCGTCATCCGGCACTGCGGTGTTTATTTAACAAAAACATTGTTTGAAAAATAAATGATTACAATTTCATTATCATCAGATATATTTTGTGTAACATTAGTTTTGTCCTTGTACCAGAAGAAGCCTTACATTTGTAGACTCCGTAGTGTATATCCACTAAACAGAAATAAAACTAGTAAGAAGAGACAGCGAGAAGTAATAGATATGAATGATTTGAGGGAGTTTATTTTAATACCAGTTTTCCTTTTATACATATTTTGTTAAGAAGCACGAACATTTTAAAGAATAAAAATAATGCGTTTGACATAAAAGCCTTTTTAATATTTTATTATTACACCAAATAAAAAAACCGGAAGCTTCTAAAGACGGGCGTAATAATATAAAATGTGACAAAGCTAATTGACGTACTTTTTTATCAATACAATTTTCACTTTGCTGTTCACCTTGAATGAAATTTTGTGGAACATTGTGTGATTTATGAATGATTGGTGAAATACAGTGTGTGTGGGGTGTGAATGTGTATAAATACTACGACAAATATCCATAAGGTATATTAATGTATGTTTATATTGTTTACCTACGTTTCGTTATATATATACATATAAAAGGTTTCACGCGTCTTCATCTTCTTTTTGTGTTCATGAAATAACCTTATTATTGATCTGGCACATTCATATGTTTAACTGTTTTCACTTTGAAAAATGTTTTGAATGAAAAAGCGATTAATATCTGAATATTGTCGTATTTGTGGTGTTCACCCACAATAAGAATAATAATAGTGTTTCAACGAACAAAACAATTACAACTTGTAATGATATAGTTTTACACACAATTTTGCTAGTTCAGGAGCTGTTCCCCTTATGAAGGCATGAATGAAAAGTTTATATATTTAATTTATGAACCAATCCTCAACTTTCCCTCCTAAGCAGAATTGCTGTTGAAAACGAAAATTGAGATAGTAACGAGAACCCATACCACTAATTTGTTCGAAAACTAACTTAGAAAATGGCGTTTTCAATCCGATTGTTAATGTCAACTAAAGTGATATTGAAGTTTGGACACCAGGACAATAATTTAAAACATTCACAGAACGTTACTTGAAAACATTGAAATATTCACAGACAGTTTGCAAATATTTTGAAGTGTTAAAGTGATTGGTAAGTAGTTTTGTTTTATTTATTTTTGATTTTACTGAACAGAATAGTTAGAATTAAAATAGTTATTTATGTAACTAGTGCAAAAAGTGTATATTTGTTGCACGAAGCATGAAGTTTGCAGTTCGAGACTAAGTCGAGAGTTGCAATTATGGTAAATGCAACAAATATTCTTTTTGCACGTTACACACAATATTTTTTTCTACCATCGAATTGAACAGATTTTTTTTATTTTCATTGAATAGTACAACATTATCATAAGAAAGATTATTAACTTTTAGATTAGCTCTAACAAATATGAAAAGCATAAATCAACGATATTTATTCAGATTTTAAACTAACTGGAAATTAGTTCCAAAAATTTTCACTGTCAAACGCCATCCATAGATAACTATAAATAAAATTTCGAGAGTAACAATAGACTTAGAACGATGAAAATTACAGTAAAAAATTGTAATTAAATAAAACCTATATATGTCTTTGTATTACCAAACAATAAAATTTTGAGGAATATTTAATAGTATAGTTATTTTCCACGTTCATAGTGTACCCAAATTATAAGAAAAAATGGTATAAAGGAAGATAAAAGATACAATTTCGGGAAAAAAATTATTGCATTTGTAGACGAATCTCGACGAATTATAATGAAAAAACATAACTTTATGGAAAAAATCTGTCTGCATGTCTGTAGCATCGCGATAGCAGCCACAGCTTTTGAGATAAAGCTTTCAAATTTGGTATACGTGTTCTAAAGACCAAAGACAATGATAAATTCGGTGATGAGTAAAATTGACCAACTGAAAGAAGGTCCGCGGAACCCAAAATTTTTTATATTTGTCTACAAAAAAATATATTTTTGATGAAAGATTATAAATCATGTCTACTAGATCAAGCCAATAAAATATATTTTCCAAGTACTTAAATAAAGCTGATGTAAACTGAAATTTTTTACACATTTGAACTCACAAAATGGGGTTAGGATAAATTTGGCAGTTTGACATTTGAAATATCTAATTTAGTAATTATTAAATTATATGACATGAATTATTACTGACAGTATAGACCGACGCTGATAATAATTAATTATTGAAACAGTTCATGGTACGCTATTAAAATTTAATCGAGGTAAATGGAGAATTAAATAGAATGATTTTTTTAGATCAGGATGATACTGTTATAAGAAAGTTATGTGCTGGCCACATCAGATATTTTCAGTATATCATACGACGTTACTATCTGAAATATCAAAATAACTCAAAAACTATCAGTCCGACGAAGAAAACTAAACGTGTATTATTTTTAGAAAATATAGTGAAAATGTCTGTGATACTTAAATTACAAATTTTTTACTAAAACTAATTCATCAGTTACATTTTTGGGTACAGTTACATCTCTGAAACACATGTCTTCCAGATAAAGACATTTATCGTACAAAATTTTTAACACTAATGTCTTGAAATCGATCATTTTCGGAATTAATAAAATTGTACTGCACAACACATTCGACAGTAATATTTTTGTGTGTTAGTTTTCTTTAAATGGACTCTTTAGCTTCTCAGAACGAATACAGAAAAGTTTTCTTATGATGATTTTTACAAGTTTACAAACACTTTCATGAATGAAATATAAATCCATTCTAGTGAACTTTGTCAAAGATAAGATATATGTATTGTTGAGGGCGCTAGAATCAGCACTATGCTGAATTTGGTGTCGGTAGAGGTTCGGGTCTCGACGTCTCATGACTAACATGGTTACTTTTTTGAAAAAAAAAAAAATGTCGATTGACAAACGTAGTATACCCTCAGGAGACACTTTTTTGAAAATATGCCCAGCCTTTTGTAATTCACTACTTTCATACACAGCAATTTTACGGTGATTCACTTCACGAATATAATTATATATTATATCGGGTGGCTATTAAAAAACCAATCCAGTTTGAAACTCCATAACTCCGAGGAATATTAAAATATTGATTAATTATATCTTACAGATAAAAGATTGAAAGGTATTTCTGGTAAATCTCAAGTATTTATTTAGAAAAACAAACGAAAAACAATTTTTTATTTTCAGTTAAAAAAAAACATATATACGTAATCTCAGAACTGAAATAAATATTTTAATACTACTACTACTACTTAAAAACATGTTGTATTGGATCTCCATTCTGCAAATTTACTGATAGCCTATATTTAAATTGTAAAATAGCCTTTCTAATTAAATTTAGGGACACTTTGGACCACAATTCTTCTATTCAACGACAAAGATCTACCAGGTTGAAAAACGGTTCTCGTCTTTTTCTTATAATGCATTCCGTACTGAATAGTCCAATGGATTACAATCAGAAGAATTCGGTGGCTACTGATTTACATGAATAAAGATTGGTGTACTTTCAGTTAAGAAATTTTGTGTTCTTAAATCCCTGTGTGACGGAACACCATCCTGAATAAAAACATAATCATTGTTAGGGAACAACCGACGTGTTTCCGATATTAGATATTCTTAGTAGAAAATAAGCGAATTTTACCATTCCAAGATATTACGCAGGATACCATGAACTTCTTAGATAACCGTGGTATAGACGTTCAGGTTGAATAGAGTTTTTTCTTGTAGTCGAGTGTATTATTTGCCTATTTTGAGGGACTTGAAGCATAATATCTTTTTCATCTTGAAAAGCCAATTGCCGTAAATCTGCGTTCGAAAACTTCCTATAAAGTCGCAAGTCTCGTAATGATCGACGCATTTTTGCATTGTGAAATCGCACCGGGTTTGCAACCGTTTGAAGCATTTAATGACTAATCGTTTTTGAATAAATTGTACAGACTTGCGACTGATTCTTAATCAGTTTGCTATTTTACGTTCTGATAAATGAATTCCTGGTTAATTTTCTTATGACAAAGACAATTCTTGTACCATTTCTAAATTTTCGTTATTTGTAATAGTTACACGCTTTCCACTCCCAGGTTTTCTGAATATTGATTCAGTTTCTATCAGTCGCCTAATAACACGAATTATGCTAGAAAGTAACCTCTTTCATGGAAAATTTTCCGTAATTATTTTGCCACACCAATTCTATTCTAAGTTGCAATGATCTGTAAGTCACAATTAGTTAAGTGAAGTACCGTTATTACAAGAAATCCCGAGATAACGGGACAAGACTTTTACCAAACGTATGATAATATTACAACTAACTCGAAATGTCACTGACTGTTACATATGTTTCAATAAAACTCTACCTCGTTATAACTGCTTATAAAATTATAAAATTATCAACTTGTAATAGTAGATTTAAATGGTAAACTTAAAATTTTCTAGGAATACCTTTTATCTGTAAGAACAAAATTCAAATCGGTATCACCGGAGTTATTGAGCTTCAAACAAGATTCGTTTTTTAATAGCCACCCAGTATTTATTTTAAGTAAGATGCAATTAATTGGTTTCTTGTTAATACCAATTTTGTGATAAAAATGTTTTTGAGCAAAATTTTGTTCAGCTAAAATTATCAAAGTGGCGGAGTAGAAAGCAGCAAACACATGCATTAACAGAGCTGTTAAACTTTTATTATCAATGGCATATATGTAGGTAAAATTATTAGTCTTTTCAAATTTGTGATTCCTAGGATTTACCGCAAGAGTGGCAAAATTCTGAAAAAAAATTAATCGATACTCTAAATCGTCGGTTTACTGATTTTCAAGCATTTACAATAACATTTACAATTTACATACATTGGGCATAATAAAGTATATTCGGGCATTTTAACTAAGATTACTTGACTACAGTGGCGGCTGGTCAGGGGGAGGCAGGGAGGCTGAGCCTCCTCTACAATTTTGGGAGAAGCAGAATATCTCCAAACTAATATTTTCACAAATAGAAATTTCTCATTAGGTATATCTCACTTCTCAATGTTGCTTATAATTCATTAAATAATTTTCATTGTAAAAAAAATGTTGCATTTCCTTTTCACAAACATGTAACTTGTAGTCCGGATAGTCCACTCTACGTATGTATATTTCCTGGTCTCTCATCGCGCTTTCGCGCTTGTTTCGATGAACTGAGGCTAGCGGCGAGCCAACCCCCATTTCAATACATTGTTCGTAACTTTGAATTACGGCGCGTATCAGCAAACATTCTGGATCTGTAAAGTTAGGGCAGCTAGCCTCTAGCATCCCATCTCTTTCTAGCGTATGTACCTCAGTATGTACACTTCAGTTGAGCGTTGATCCCCTCTGTCATAACAATTTATGGAACAAGGACAGTGGCAATTTGTGGTTTCGTGGGAGAACATAAACATACATAACATATTTAACAGGTGGTTGAAAAATGAGTGCTCTAGGTGAAAATATTCCCAACGACATGTCTTGTTGTCCAGACGTGGTGGATTATTTTTTGTTAAATGGATTTACTTCTCTTAGTTATCATCGAAAGGTACGAATTAAAAAAATGGTCAGACCTACACCGTCAATGCCGTCATTACTTTTCACAAGTGGTAAACAAAACAGAGGATTTAGTGATAGCAATTACCAAAAAAATCGAGTGGTTAACAGCATCAGCAGTTAGAAACAAATTATATTGTTGGAAATGTTTGTTATTTACTAATGATAAATCCTCAATTTGAGGCAGGGCTGGCTTTAATAATTTGCAAAATTTGTCGCTAGGTTTAGAAAGACATGAAAAATCTCAGGAGCATATTTCATCTTGCATTAAATTTTGATGAAAAAGTCCGTGAAAATAGGGAAATAAAAAAGAGATTAATTGATGCCGTTATATATTTATCTTCTCAAGAAAATTATTTTCGAGGACATGACGAAAAACGCGATTCGCATAATAAAGGAAATTTCAAGGAGCTAATAGATTTTTTAAAAACGTATGATCCAAAATTAGAGAACTTTTTGAATAACGCCACTATTTTTTCCGGGACGTCTAAATCAAATCAAAATGATCTAATTGAGAGTGTTAGCTTCATTATTAAAGTCAAAATCTATGAAGAACTACATAATTGCGAATTTTTCTCGTGGCAAATTGATAAAACGACGGACATTTCTTATAAATCTCAACTTTCCATAATTTTTAGATATGTAATGCAAGGTGAAGTTGTTGAAAAGTTTGTTGTTTTTTTTATGTGAGTAGTGGAAGAAACGCGGACAGTTTATTTAAATTATTAATCGACGAATTTGGTAAATTTGAAATGATAAATAAATTAGTTGCACAAATCTATGACGGCGCTTCGGTTATGTCAGCACATCTTAATGGACTCCAAACTAAAATAAAAGATATTGCTCTTCAAGCTTACTTCACTCACTGTTAGGCACACAAATTAAATTTGGTTGTGAGTAAAGCCTGTAACGGAATTAAAGAAGTTAGCATATTTTTTTGAGATATTACTGGTTTTTCGTAATTTTTTTTCAAAATCTAGTAAAAGATCTGATTTTAAATAGAATTATGGAACAACTCCTAGTAATGCTTCCACTCGTTGGAATTTTTCATCTAGAATTGTTTTCACTGTTGATACATAAAGGAAAAACCTTATTGACGTTTTTAATTTTACTTCTGAAAGTGAAGACTTTTTAGATGACGATCAGACTTTAAGAGCAGCTTACGGATTAAATTCGTTATTATTGGATAAAAACTTCATATTTTTTCTAAAGGTTTTTAAAATGATTTTTGAACAATCTGATGTTTTCCAAATTTTACAGAATAAATTAACTGATATAACATATTCTAAAAATAGACTTAATTCACTTATATCTAAATTAAAAAGAATTTCGCAATACCGAAATACATTTCAATACTTTATATGTATTTTTTAGAAAATATTGAAGAATTAGGTGATGAGCCACAGTTGGAAAAAAGAAAGACAACATAATATAACTTTGACAAGACAGACATACATTACAAACAAATTTTTACAGACATTTTGGACACCATTATAGTTCAAATTGAAATTAGATTTTCCGATTTAAATATTTTGCAATGTTTCGATTTAGAAATTCTAATAATTTTATAATGTTTTCTAAATCATTTCCTAACAATCTGATGGACAAATTAATGGACCAGTATCCCTTTTTTAACCGTATTTCGTTAAAAAATGAACTATGTGTGTTGTATTCTGACCGGCAACTTTTAGCAAATTTAAAATCACCTCACGAAATGGTTACTTTTATATATAATAATAATTTAAAAAGCTGTCTCTCCGAACTGTTCAAACTTTTATCTTTAGTGTCAACAATTCCGGTAACCTCAGCTTCTGTAGAACGATCATTTTCAGCACTCAAACGTAGAAAAACATTTACTAGAAACACAATAACTCAAGACCGCCTGTCAAATATATCGCTTATTTCAATAGAAAAACGTTTTTTGTCAAGAAAAATGATTTATTTTCATTTTATGAAGAAGTAATCAACCATTTAGCTAGTTCTGAAGATAGCAGGTTACCACTTATTTATAAAAATATTTAGACTTTACACCAAAGATTAATATAGTTAGTTATTATTATTTTAGAAGAAATACTTATTTACGTTATTTATTTTTTAGAAAATATTTTTTATGTAACTTCTTTTTCAAAACTATTTTAATTTAGTTTTTAAAAGTAATAATTTTACACTCTGGCAATGATAATGAATACAATTTTTTGTTTGTAGAAAAAACACTTTTATTTATCAATTTTTTTCCAAAACTGTTTTGATTTTTATTAGAAGTTATAATTTAATTATAAGTGAAGCTACTCTGGCGATCAAGCCACGACAAAAAAATGTAATGTGCCGTTGTACTACCTCAAGGGAGGCGGGGAAACGTGCAAATTGTAATCATATTGAAATTTAGTTGCCTCCTCTGTGGACAATATCACGAGCCACCACTGCTTGACTAAAACCAGTCAAATGAATATAAGAATACAACTGAATAGGTTATTAGGGAAAATATCAACGTTCTCACTTATCTACCTTAATTTTAATTAAACGCGAGTCTACTTAAAGCGGCGTATTCATCAGGTGGCCAAGATAAATGAGTAAAGTGCTCGTAAACTTGTTCTATTCCTGATAACGAAAAAACGAAAACCATAATCTCATTTTAAATCATATGCAAATTTAATAGGTCGAATTACAGGCAGTCTATTTTTTTATTTGTTCGAAATACGAATTGTGTTTTTTTAATTAGTAAGTTTTACGAAAGTTGCTTTACAAAATGTGTCACATGTCTATGAAAATATATATCGAAACAAATTAACCGAAACTGTGTATTTGATTTTTTGTCACCATACAACAATACATTAATAAACACAATAGTAAAAAGAATAAACTACAACAAATTTACAAAAAATGAAGATGAAACTCATCTACATCCTTGCATTTTCTTTGCCGTACCATCAAATTACCTATGACTTAGCATCGCAGTCATTATATTTTAACTGATATACTCCTGCTATTTTTGTAACTTCTCAGTTTTGTCTTTATTATTAATTAACATTTTGCCTAAATTATTTTTATTTACTAAATTTGTTCTACATTCCACTTTATTAAGTTTATTATTAACCCTGTTGCTGCTCTTAGGCCTATAATTAATACATGTATATCTCTTATTGCATTCCTATGAGGAACCATGTCGGTATTTACGTAAATTTTTCTTTTGTTTGTTTTTTATGAGATATCTATTAGACTTTCTTTATAGCCATTGTTTTTGCAATTTGTTTAACAACATTAACTTCTTTTTTAAAATTCACTTCGCTTAATGGACATGTTAATAGACGAGAGTTGGTGATAAACTTAATCAACTGGGATGTAAAACAATTTCAGTAAATAAAAATAATTTAGGTAAAATGTTAATTAATAATAAAAACAAAACCGAAAAGTTGAAAAAAACAGGAGTACTTGAGTTAAAATGTAGTGACTGCGTTGCTATATACAAACTGGATGAAATGTAAAAAAAGCGATTCGAAGAACGCAAGAAATCTATTGTAAACAATGTATATGGCACAGGTATGTCAACAAATTGCATAGAAAACAGTCATTTTATAGATTTAAATAATGTTAAATTCCTCCATTCGGAAAAGAAAGGCAAGAAACTTGCTCTATTAGAACAATTAGAAATAAGTAAGGCTGTTAAAAATAATAAAAAATTAATGAATGAATAACAATTTTTTATCGGTCACCATATTTTAGATAAAATAAGTAAATTTAAAACATAAGTAATGACCAACTTATAAAAGCATATTTTACCATGGTTTGATAGTAGTTATTAGATGTGGTTATATAAGCAATTTTTACTGTTCAGTATTCCCTATACTCTTGACAAAGGCCTAAAAAAGCCGAAACACGTGTAGAGTTTCTAATAAAAATTTCTTGAAACATTCAAAAGCAAATTTCCTTCAAATATTTAAAATATTTAATAACGGAGCCAACCGCACAACCAGCTCAGTGTATGATTTATTCTTTCAATTAATTGCTCTCCTGTGTTAATATTTAACACGGATTTATTCCAGATCGATCAAGTTGTAGCAACTTAGTATGCATTACACAATATGTTGCTGAACACTTAGATGTGGCAAGCCAGGTAGATGTCATTTACACAAATTTTTCAAAAGCATTTGACAGACTTGACCATAGTAGTATGTATATTACTACAAAAATTGGTCGATCAAGGAAATACTAATTATTTCATAAGTTTTTTTTGTTCTTACTTAAATAAGAGAAAACAATATAAACAGTACCGTGGTTTCAAGTCTGTCAATATTATAGCCTGGCGTCCCTCAGGGCTATGAGCTTGGGCTTCTGCTATTTGTTATATCGTGAATGTCATTAACATGGACCTGCAATATAGAACTCTACTTTATGCTGATGATTTGAAATTATTTTCTGACAAAAATGCAGTTGAGGACTGTTTACTTCAAGATGATCTTAAAAAGTTAAAAAAATTGGTGTAGTAAAAATAAATTATATCTGAACATTACGAAATGTAATGTTCTTACATATTCCCGTAAACTGGACTCACTTGAGTTTAGGTATTATGTAGATGATACTATCATTAATATATGCAATCATTTTAAGGATCTGGAACTCTACTTCGCCTCCAAACTGATATTCAGTAGTCACTTAAATACTATTGTTGCTAGTGCTTTTAAAAGTTCAGGTTTTATAACTAGAAATTGCAAACAGTTTAATAATACAAAGACTCTCACCCTCTTATTTAATACCTATGTAAGAGATCAAAATTAAAGTATGCATCAGTGGAATCCTGGATACGAGGTAACAGCATTGAATCAGTACAAATTTGTAAAATTTTTGTTGTACAAAGTTGATGGAATCTATCGTACAATCGAATTTCAAAATGTTCAACCCTGATCGAAATTCAACATAACGTAGTAAAGAAACAAGAAGAATAGACATATCACTTGGTTTTGTTTTTATTAAAAGTTATAAACTATTTAATTGACAGTCCAATACTTCTAAGTAATTTAAGTTTCCATGTCTCAAGTTTGCCAGCACTTCATATTTCATCTTTATTATACTTACCTGCTCCTAGAATAAATGTTCTTTTGTTTTCCCCACCTTCTATAATGTCTCGCAATTATTATGATTATTTTATGAATGATTTTGATACATTTATTAGCACTTTGAATGTAATCAAAAAACTAATAATATCCTAGTACAGCGTTAGTTAAATAAATAAATAATGATAAAGTTATTATGAGTTTAGTTTAAATAAATAAATATATGATATATATGATATATATATATATATATATATATATATATATATATATATATATATATATATATATATATATATATATATATATATATATATATATATATATATATATATGTATATTGCACTGTCCAAACATTTTTTTTTTAGTTCTGTTTCAATACTGTTCATAATTGTCCAATATAAGTATGATATTGTTTGTCATAAACTGTATTGTAGTTCATACACTGTAATAAGAAGATTTTCTGTGTGGGCAGTTGTATTGCTAAATAAAATAAATAAATAAAAAAATATTTTCGCTATACCTTTTTTTTAGGTATCTCTACGGATTAAAATCCGAGGATCCGACTAGCCATATGTGGACCACCCCAACCTATCTATCTGTTTTAATGGACATCATTTAAGTGTTGCCCAGCTGCTGAAAATACCTACGACCAGGCAAAATATTTTGTAGGAAATTCAAATAAGCTGCTCCCGTTAATTATTCTTCAAAGTAATGTGGTTTTTTTAAACGATTATTGACAAACCCACACCATACATTTACGGATAATTTTTGAAGAGAACGACCGTACAGTACAAACGTGAAAATTTCTTGAATTATTTACCCAATCTCCGGTGAACTGTGCCTCACCCCTTAGAAACAACGGTCTGTAAATGGATGGTCTATGATTGGCAATCCACTGACAAAATGTTAGATGGTTTATATTATCCTCTGGTTACAGACGCTGTAAGGAATGCAGTCGTGATTGTGAAATACCCATCTGGATACTTCTTCAACGAGGTACTCACTTTCGAATTTTTATTTACAAGATTTCTAATATTTCCCAGATCTGTTAACTTGGCAATACAAACATCGGTGCTAATTGCGAAACCTATACCATTATTTAGCACCAATTTAGCACCCTCTGAATATATAAGAAATAGCTGTGCTATTTGTTTTAACAATGTTATTAACAATTTTACATTTTTGGTGCCAACTTCACACCAGCACCACAATCATTGCTAATTGCAAAACTTATATCATTATTTAGCACCTTCTGATTATGCAAGGAACGAAGTGCTAATTGTTTAACAAAGTTATTAATATTCTTTTAATTTTAGTGCCAAATTTACACTAGCAATACAACCATCGGCGCTAATTGCAAAACATACTATCATTTAACACCTATTTAGCACCTTCTGAATGAGCAAAAAAACAGAGGTGCTAATAATTGTTTTAACAAAGTTATTAATAATTTTATAATTTTAGTGCCAACTTCACATCAGCACTACAACCATTATAAGTGTTAATTGCAAATTTTATAATTACCATCATTTAGCATCCAATTCAGAGGGTGCTACCCTCTGAATACATAAAAACAGAGGTATCAATTGTTTTAACAAGGTTATTAACAATTTTATAATTTTAATGTCAACTTCACAGCAGAAACCCCAACCATCGGTAGGTATTAATTGCGAAACATATACCAGTATTTAATACTTTATTAGTGCTCTGTATGGTAAGTTTCGCAATTAGCTCCGATGTTTGTGGTGCTGGTGTGAAGTTGGCACCAAAAACATAAAATTGTTTATAACCTTGTTGAAACAATAAGCACTACTGTTTTTTTACATATTCAAGGGGTGCTAAATGTATGCTATATGATGGTATTGGTTTCGCCATTAGCATCGATGGTTGTGGGGCCAAGTTCACAGATCTATATGTATTTTCCTCTAATCTTGAATATTTTGTCATTATTTCGCTCAATTCTAGATATTGGAAACTTTTCATGTTGTCTTACGAAATGGGAAATTAATGCAAACGTTTTATTATTAGGTGTACCACCCTGGAGAATCTCCTTCGGTATTATCTTTCAGCTGCCTGCTATTTTTCATCACAAAAATCATAAATGTAAATGATATTGGCATATCCCCATATTAGTAAAATGATGCATTTTTTTGAAAACTAGTATGTTAGACAACCAATCACAAATAATAACGATATTACAACTTGGTGGAATAGGTCAATCAAAAACAGAACAACTACTTTTTTAATTTAGTCAACGTTTCGCTAACTTTTATTGACATCCTCAGGACTAGTAAAATTGTGTTTCTCTTGTTCATAATTAGTAATAAATTAAACAAACAAGAACTGGTACAAAGCGTAGGTTTAATTAAATACAACATACGAATAGAATATACAAACGGTCTTTACTTTCTTAACGATAAACAGGAATTGCTGTGTATCGTTAACAAAGTAAAGACCGTTTCAAGAAAAACACAATTTAACTAGACTTGAGGATGTCAATAAAAGTTAGCGAAACGTCGATTAAATTAAAAAAGTTGTTTTTCTGTTTTTTGATTGACCTATTCCCATCAATATATATAGCAGGTTACTAAACCTTCAAATAAATAATAACAACATCAATTAGTCGATAATAAACAACAAACTACGTAGAAATATGACAATGTGTCAAAATATTAAGGCCCTTTTCTTTGAAAATTGATGTAGATACATCTCATCCTCAGTAACATGGAAAATTTCGTTGTACCAAAATCTGCTGAACAAGTACTGGATAAACATGTCGCTTTATTTATTAATATTATTGCCATTTCTTTAATTTTTCTTTTTCTGCTGTTCGCTTCATTTGTTAAAATTTTCACCGCATGTGCGCAAATGTTTGATATTTCAGTTTCACCATTCCTAATATTATTTGTATGCTCTCCTAACCTTACATTGAGTAGGCTATATGATTCTCCTATATAAGGTTTATTGTGGATTACTGTAAATAAAATATTTGGATTTTACTCAAAAAAAATGTATATATGCAATAAAATTTACATTGGAGAGTTATGCAAATCTCTTAATGAAAGGCTAGAATAAAAAACATTATATTATTAAGAAAGGCGACACTCAAAGATCAAGAAGTTGAACTTGGGAAAATGGGCGGGATTCGGCAAAAATTTTAATAGAAGAAGCGGTCAGATGAAAAGAAAAACTAAAGAATTGGCAATAATATTATTAAACGAAGAGAAATGTTTATTCGATTTATTTTTCTGTAAATTTCGGTACAACGTGGTTACCGATGTTAAAAGAAGAAGACAATTAATTTTGTATAATTTAAGTTTAAATGTTCTATGCAAGTATCTATGGATATACAATACATAAAATATTACCAAATTGTCGAGTTTCACGCTACACATATTTTATAAAAATTACAAAACTTATAGAAAGGACTATTTTTTTAACGTTTTCTTTAACGAATGTGGTTTAATATCAGTCGAAAAGTTTTTTTATTCAAAATTTAATGCAGGATGTGAACAAGTTTCTACAATGTTGTGCAAAATATCACTTGTCGACAAATAGCAAGTCACATTTTTGTTCAGTTTATATACAATGTTCCTGCTAATTTGACTTTTCCTGAATATTAATACAACTAATGTTGGTGTTATTATTGTAAAAATTTGTTTATATTTTGCTGAGAGTTACAGGTGTTAAAAATAAATTACTAATATTATAGAGCATATATTTTGTTTAATAATTTCAAAATTATTTGCGTATTTTTAAATATGATTTAACTTTTATGTACACATGACATTTAGCATTTAGCCCAATCGAATAAAAGTCGTTTTGTTTTCAAATATAATACTCATAATTCCATTTGAGTAAATAGAATAATATGAAATCAATGTGAAAACACAATTTATTGCTGTAAAAACAATAAAGTATTACTATAAAGGTACATATCGATCATGTTATTGTTCCAAGTTCATTGTTGATTGGTTTAAAACATAATTAAGAAAACAAAACAAAAATAATAAACAATAAACATCGGTCCATTGACTGGATCCGATGAGGTCGCCCAAACATATACCCGTATGCGAACAAAAAATAATCCGCATTAATCAAACAGGATTAAATTAAAACTCAAATTAGATAGTCTGAGTGGAGTCGCTGAGTTGGCTAAAAGCTGTGCTGTGGTGCAGTTGTGGAAACATTATTATAAGTAGTAGTAAGGAGGAAATGGGTAAAGAAAGTGAAAACTCACCTTTCGAATTAAAAAAAAGATCGTTTAAACAAGAGCCGGATGAAGAGAAGATATTGTTGGCACAATGAAAAGTCAATATATATCACTCCATCTATTTGTTCACTTAGTCAAACACAATGCCGAGTTAAGCCTTGGTACTTAGTGTAGATAAAACCCGAGTTTAAGCGCAAATCGGTTTACAGTGGATTCCTAACTATATACACGCTCCTAATACGAAAGCTGTATTAAATAAGTAGAATTGATCCTCACTTTTCGTGGCTCGGGACACAAGCCACGCCCCGCCCCCAGAGCGAATGTCGGGGAAGCTCGGCTCGAACCACCGCGATGCACCACTCGACGGCGTCACGGCGGCGGTCCTGCTGCTAGTGGCCCTAGCCCCATAGCGGCGGACCAAGACGGTGGAAATGTGACTTCTTGCGACGGCCGACTCTCAACAAGAATATGGTACTCTAAAATTTTTACCGAAACTCGAAAGTTTGTAAATTATTTATCGTTTCTATCAACTGTCATATTATGAGCATAAAAAATAAAGTAGGACGCGGTTTATAGTCCTTACTTCGGAATGCATGAGTGGTTAGAAATAAAGAACATCAGTTACTGTTAAAACTTTGTCCATTCATTTTTATAAGTCTTGCTTAGATTTTAAATAAATAAATAAATAACGCCTTTATTGCCCAACATATCACAATAATCCAATTAAAAGACAAAATTAAATTGATAGTAATTAATAACTTACAATTGTTTACTTACATATAGATAGTAATACAATAACACAAGTTTAATATTAAATTAAATTTACATATTACAAGTTAAAACTAAACCAAGTTAAAAAGAAAAAAATTAAAATAAAATTACTAACAATTAAACACTAAAAATTAATTAAAATTAACTAATTTAAATCAACTAAAATTAAATTAAATTAAATTTAGCCAAATTAAATGAAATTAATATGGCAGTTTTAGTTAATTCATTTAAACTTGTAATTTATATCACAGGATGTACTAACTCTACTTACGATATTGCACATAGTATAATATATAGGTGAGCGTAGTAGTATATTCGTTCTAGCTACAGGTATGTGAAAAGTAATAGATTGCCTTGAAGAAAGTCTCGAAATTCGAAATAAAAGTGCATTAACTAGGCAACTGCAATCAAGTTTGTTATGTATAAGCTTGTAGATAGATCTTAAAGCAAATAATACGCTCCTTAAATACAGCGATTGAATATCATTAGCATTAGCAACAATAGGTCTTGAGGGTAGCCTCTTTCAGGGTAAACCCCGAGATTCTGTACTGTAAAAATGTTAAGAATTTCCTCTGAAGATTTTCAACAGATTTAACATGGATATTATAAAATGGACACCGTATCAAGTAGCCGTACTCTAACTTTCACCTTACATATGAAAAATAAAGTGCATTTAACGCCATACAATCTTGAAAATTGCGACAGTTCGGATTATAAAGGCTAGCATTCTTAATGCGGACGATATAGATTTATATATATGCTCAACAAAAGAAAGTTTTGAGTTGAATAAGGTCCTTCATGATTTCACAGCGGCTTAAGTTAGTAGATCTTATTTGGTAGATAAATTCAATTTGTTGCCGTTTTAATGTAAAAATTAAACTTTAAATATTTGGATGTTCAATTGAAGACTATTAACGTCATACCAAACTTCAGTCTTTTTTAACTGACTGATTAAATAAATAGTCCTCAATGCTCACAACAGAAAGGTAAATTTTAAGGGCATCGGCAAATAAAATGTTATCACAATCGATAATTTCAACTAAATCATTGAAAAGAGTAGAAACAATAAGGGGCCAAGGTTTGATTCTTGGGGCACTCCTGAAGTAGCCGTGAATGGCTTGGACTTAAACGCATTATAAGAAACATATTGAATCCTATTAAATAAATAAGAAGCAATTAGTGACACCGGAGGATCATCAAGTTCAAAGTTTTTTAATTTAATTACAATTATTTTATGATCAATCTGTCCTTGATTATCAGGTACACAGAAGCAACATGTTGCGAAAATACTGCTAAATTGGTTATGGTGGAACGATTTTCCATAAAGCGATGTTGATGAGGTGATATCAAATTTTTAACAGCAGGGTAAAAATTATTTTTGTGGGCCATGTTGATGAGGTGATATAAAAGTTTTAAAGCAGGGTAAATGTAAAAATTAATAGAGGCCTATAGTTAGTTATTTGAGAAGAGTTACCAGATTTAAGTAATGGACATACCCTTGGAATTTACCACACATCAGGGAAAATAGAAGTTTTAAGAATTAAATTGAAAATGAATAAATGAGGATTTATGAAAACATACCTGCAATCTTTAACCAGTAAACTCGGGATTTGATCATGACCTGATGTCATTTTATTTTTTAATCTATTAGCTGAAATCAGTATATCACTTTCAGTAAATTCCTTGATATAGAGTACAAGTAGGTAGTTAAAATAATTAGATTCAGTGAAAGATGAATACACACTACTAAAATAATCTAGCACCAGTTCCTATAAAAAGTGATACTTTTTTTTTATTTTGTTTTTTTTTTGGTTTTTTTTTAAAATAGAATTTTTTATTATGTAAGAATTAAGAAAGGGATGTTTTTTTATTTTTTTTTTTTTATTTTTTAATATTTTTGGGATCCCTTTTCTATTTTTTTCATTAAATGAAAGTGTATATTAGATTATGACTATTTAAGAATTACAACTTTTTATGGAGAGTATTTCTATGAGATCTATTGTTGACTTTTTTTTTTAGCTATCAGATAGGATTATAGTATAAAATCTCGTTTTTACTTTTATAAAGTACTATAAAAAAATTATCAACCTTTGTTCGTAATCCCCGAATTTTACTTTTTTTTTATTTTTTTTTTTTTTTGGTAATCAATTTAAATATCCAATGGGTTTTATAAAAGTTTTTTTATAGTGATTACCGTCAGTTGTACTGGAATTTATGGTGTTTTAGCGCCTATCATTATTCCCGCTCAGAACGCCACCCTTATATTTGAGCTCGAGAAAAGCATGATGTAGCCTGGCTGATCTTCGGCACGCCAATTTTCATGTTCCCTAACACCTCAGTCTATGGTATAATTGATATTCAAGTGTTTAAAAACAAAATCTAATTACATTGTTGAATGTGTATTTTTGATTATTTATCAAAAGAATTTTAAAACATTTTGCCTCAAAATAACAAATAACTTAAAAAAAAATACCAATTAAATATATCATCGTCAAGTCAAATTTATTTCAAAAATGCATTCTTTTGTTTTTATTTCTTCAGCGATATTTTATAAACAATATTTGTCACCTTTCATAGTATTTTGCCTCGAAAAATGCGGTTTAAGCTAAGAAAATCCAAGCCATAAAAGATAAATAGTGTTATGTTATAACATGGCTTTATATGGAAAAAAGAAATTCAAAAATAAAGCTGTTACACAAGTAATGTAATACCACTGTAATATTTTATTCAAACCCTTTTATAACCATTTCTACTACTTTATGACTAATTAGTAATTATATTTGCTACCTACTAAAGACGTTATTTATATAATTGAACTACTAAATATTATAGTATAGAATCTTTATAATAGGAAGGTTATAAATATTACAAGATTGTGTACATATGTAATCTAAATTGAGGGAAAAGTATATTAAATGTACAAAAGCTATACAGTTGTACATTATAGTCCAGATTGTAAACTACCTAACTTCCAAAGTATCGAATGATTTTTCTGTTAAATATCAAAAGAATTTACAATTTAGTTTAAGTTTCAGTTAAAACTATTTAATTTGCATAAAAATGTTTTCTCTTTTAAATATTATCTTTTTTACTACGGGTTTTTTGATCATCGTTTTATAAATCACAACTTATGGACCATATCTAATGGCTTAGAATTTAATATATTATGATAAATACTACT
Source organism: Rhamnusium bicolor (assembly GCA_029963845.1). Lineage (NCBI taxonomy): Eukaryota > Metazoa > Arthropoda > Insecta > Coleoptera > Cerambycidae > Rhamnusium > Rhamnusium bicolor. The sequence continues at coordinate 99,457 of JANEYF010003921.1, forward strand.
ATTTAACGCACGTATCGCTATTATCTAATTACTACATAATAAGCTTAACCTTTATTATCACACTTATTGACTCGTAGATAATTGGCTGATGTCGAAGGCAGAGTTTCCCTTTTCACACATAGTTAAGCAAATAGTTTCGATAGAATAAACATTATAAATAAATAGGAATTCAGCAATATTATTTCCAAGTTTGATGTTTTGTACTAAAATTTTAAAAATATAGAAATATTAAAATATATGAAGTTAAAAATATTAAAATATATCAAATATGGCCTATTGCAAAATATATTTTTTGAAATAGTTATTTAGTGTAGAATTATTTGTAGCATACAGAAGACAAAGACCGACGTTATTCGTCTTCAGTTTTACCATCACAAGTTGGCGAATGTTTAGCAATTTTACCAAAAGTGTGACATTATATGACAATTGAAAATATTTTTTTGGGTGGCAAGTCCTTATTTAAATAACACTTTTTTTTCATACTGCCAATGTTTCGGTAAATGTTATTATCATCCTCAGGGCATTTAAAAGTTAGTTTGCCGTGGACACCATAAAATGTAAAATGCTGAAACAAATAGATAGAACTAGGTTTATTAAGACTAATATTTATTTTTAAATATAAATACGTACAGGGTTATTCATTATAAATTACCCACCCCTCATCATCGTTATTATTGCCTATAGAAAAAAAAGTTTTAAATAAAAGTTATGTGGTTACGACTGAATTTTGTTAAAATGCTATAAAAAGTACAGTAACGTGCAGATTTCAGGGGATACAAAAAATAGTAATTTTTTTAAATGAGATACCCTGTATATTATTAAATTTTTTGGGATGATCCGTTTTTCCTGATTTCAAAAATATACCATATGTTACCCCTACCATATACCGTTTATGAGTTATTAAACGTCGAATATCTTAGTTAAACTAGTTACTGTAAATATGGAAAAGTTAACATTATTAAAGTGAGCTATGAAAATGACAACTATTATGTCTGATAAGTGACATTTCTTTAATGAAATCATCAAAATAGTTTACAGTGAGGAAGAAAAAAACCAAATAGTTATACAAAATAGATAACAAAGATTTATTTAGGAAATTAAAATATATAAATAAATGATAACTCAAAAGATGTTCGATGTGTCCACCATTATTGTCATTGCATAATTGATGACCTCTTCTTATATTTATAATTGCACCGGAAATGGCTTCATTATTTACATTCAGATTGTTTACTTCAAGTCGAATCCTGTCTTTAATGACTTGAATACTCTTGTCATTATTATTATTGACAATGTTTTTTAGAAATTCCCAAAAAAAATGAATCCATAGGGATAAAATCCGAACTGTTAGGTGGTCATTTAATAGGTCCATTATTCCCTATCCATATTGGGAATATATTATTCAAATGATTTCGAACGGGTAGGACACTATGCGGAGTTGCCCCATCCTGCATCCAAGTCATATCAAGTTCAGCTTCTGCAAAAGAATATTTTCCGCTTCTGGGATAATTATTACCAGACAGGTAACTCCAGTTAAAGTATAATCATAAAATATAGGTCCAACAATTTTGTTTCTGAAAATTCCACACCAAACGCTAACAGTTTTTCTTCCTGATTTTTTTATTTGTTTTACCAATCTTTTTCTGTTGTGTTTGTTTTCCCACGACCTTCGATTTTTCCTATTAAAAACTCCTGTCTTAGAAAAGGATGATTCATCAGTCCATAATATTTTAGTAAAAAAATCGGGATATTCATCCAACTTTTGAATCATCTGACGGGAAAATTCCAGCCTTCTCTTTTTATGAGCCTCTGTTAAAACTTGTACGGGTAAAATTTTATATGGTCTGTAGATGTTATTTTTTAATGTACATTGGATTCTGGAATAACTTTTACCTTATTGATCGACTGCATTATTTATACTACATTTAGAATTTTCTAAAAAATAACACAATGTTTCAAAAAAATCTATTCGCGAATAAATATGGATGGGCTTACCTTCGAAATTGAAGTTGTATATCTAGCTGTTCTTCCTGGTTTGCTTGAACTACACGCTTTTTTCTACTAAAACTGGAGGTATTAATCACCTTTTGGTAAATATTTTTGAAAGTATTTTCTGATGGTGTTGGACGATTTGTATATAACACCCTATATGCTCTTTTTACTCTTCTTATTTTTATTATTTTGTATATAACAAGTAAATATTTGGGCTTTTTCTTCCTACTGTAAACATTTTGATTATTTCATTAAAGAAATGTCATGAAACATAATAGATGTTATTTTCATAGCTCACTTTTAATGTTAACTTTTCCATATTTACAGTAACTAGTTAACTAAGATATCGACGTTTAATAACTCAAAAACGGTATACGGTAGGGGTAACATATGATATTTTTGAAATCAGGAACAAAAGATTATTCCAAAAATTTAATAATATACAACAGGGTATCCCATTTAAAAAAAATATTATTTATTTGTATCCCCTGAAATCTGCACGCTACTGTACTTTTGATAGCATTTAACAAAATTCAGTCATAACCACACAACTTTTATTTAAAACTTTTTTTTATAGGCAATAATAACGATGATAATGGGTGGGTAATTTATAATAAATAATCCTGTACATATTGTATATTATTCCGGGAAATTTAATTTACCATATGAAGAGCAACAATTCAAGAGGAATAATATCCATTTTTGGAGAAAATAAGGTTTTTTAATTACAACAAATTGAAATGTTAAAACTTTTATTTTTCTTTATAAAAAAAATAGTTTGAGTTACAAAATTAAATAGTACTTTGAGCAAAATCTGAAATTTATACTTAAGAAAGCTATTACTAAACTTTAGACATGGATAAAAAGCAAAGCAGATTTGTAACATTTACTCCGCCTGATAGCAAAATTTGACAATCGGAAATATATCTTGGTAAAAATAAATCTTAATTATTAATAAGCAACAACAAATAGACAAATTAAACTATATTCAAAAACATTAAACAGCACACAAAAATTAACTAAAGCATTAATTCACAAACATTTTTAAATAAAACGTCCTATAAATAATACCACCAATGGCAATGTTAACTGTAATGATTAATGAATACAGTCACATTTATCATAGTCACTATCATGTTCGACATGTGAACAAACTTGAGGTTCTGCACTTTCCAAGTTTGAAAAATTTGAGCTTTTCCTCCTGTTCATACTAAAGTAAGAGTAAAGATTGAATTTATTATTTTCTCTTCTTTTATTTTAAATCCTTTACTTTTTGTCAATTCGTCAGGTTTACCTTCTTTTTTTACTCCCTTGGGTGTACTGACTAACTGAAACTCCTTCAAATTCGACATTCTCTCATATAAAACAGCATTACCAGTAGATTACCTACCATAATTAATGGGCATATAATATTGTTTCCTAAGATTCCAGACCAAACATTTAATTTCTGGGAAGTTTGTGTATGTGTTTCCCTGTAGAGCCAGAGATTAGTAGCATCCCAATAAGCGCAGTTCGATTGTTCCTTTTAACATAAATTAGGATTGGTTAGAAAAACAAATGTTTAAAAGCCAGTTTAAATTGTTCGATAAATGTTCGATCATTTCCTCACAAAACTGTAAACTGCGATAACAGTCATCTTTACTATGTTCTTACAAGAGTTGTTTCCAGTAGGGATAATATTTATTAATTTGCTTATTTTAGTTTTATTAACATGGATCAATGTTCATATTTATTTTTTAGAACTTGTTTTAAATTTTTTTGTTTTTCAGTAAAAATTTCATAAAAGCATACATATTATTTTTGCCCCTCCTTGGAAAGTTTTCTTACGACGCCCATGCGCACCTACGTATTTACGTTTTCTTATCTTATATTATCTTTTTGACAGAATAAGAAGATTGTAAGTAATTCCAATTATTCCATTTCATACCGCGGATCTTAGTGGTTCAGAAGACCGAAAGGAAGTTTTTTAGAGGGGCTACCTTAAAGCACATAAATTGTAACCTTGAAGTATCTGCAGGGTTGTAACGTAATGTTGTAACAAGAAATATTTAAAACTACTTCTTCATAATCATAATTTAAGTACACTGAAAAATTAACTTCAAAAATGTGTGTGTATGTGTATTAAGAGTAACATACAAGAGGTTTTTTGATTCACAAGCAAATATATCAAAATTTCGAGCAGAAAATTATGTTACTGACGAAAAATTATTTGGCCTCTAAAATTTTAGGAGGAAAACTTCAAAACAAAATTTATTCAAAATTTTTGGCTACTGAGATACAGATGGCGTTCCTTCTCTTACCTTAAGAAGTTCCCTAAGGTGTTACTGAGGTTTCAAATGACCTCCTAACTTAATTAAATTTAAGAATAGTTTTCAAAGCAACTTCTATCCATACAGCAAGCGCTGTTGCATGTCGAACAGGCATTGAAAGAAAGCAAATAATGACGTATATGAATTATGCCCTGTCCACCTGTAGTAAGAACCGTCACCAATACTTACTCTACATAAGAAATCTACAAGTACACCATTTGCTTTCCTTTAACTCATGTTCGAATTAAAACAACTGTCACTTTATACTTTTTCCTTTTACAACAGTTTTATCCAATGTTAGTGAACGAGGATCAAACTGAACAAAATATTGCCTGAGTGTGACTGCAATGAAGAAGATTGCGGAATATGCGTTTAGTGTTTTTATAGACTATTAATGACAAAATGGACAAAACACTATGCATTGAAAATATATGACTTTTACTAATCATTTTCGTTTTAAAACACCTTGAGTCAAAGGGGTTCTTTCAAAGCTGCTTTTATGCAAATAATGGAGTGATAATCTTAGTTAATTAACGTGTTCGATATCCATAATTTTATTAAAAATACTACTAACAGCCATTTACAGGGCGCTAAAGCAGTAGTGTTTTCCAAAGATCGGATCTACCATATCAATTATACTAGAACTTCCAAATAGAGACTAATCCTAGATAAAATGCTACTTGAATGTGTGAGAATCCAAAATTTAAACTAGATGTAGAATAGATGGTTACTTGCGAATAAAAAACATTTAAAAACTCTTCAATTTTGATTAGTGGTGAGAGGTATGTGGAAACTTCTCATATGGTCCAAATGCTACTATCCGACCGACATCATAGATGTCTCTGTGGCGTATAGCGATTTGCGAGGCAAGTACCGAGGCGGCGACCTCTAGCCCAGGTGGACTAACTACTGTTATTAAATATGATTTGAACGAAACAATTACTCAGCGAGCAAATACCCCGACCTTCAAATCATGATAGATCGGTTGCCAATACCATTTGTCAATTCCTAACCAGACATAGACCGGTTTCGAACTTATTAGTTCTGTTCCATAACCTATGGATTACTGAGGAGAACAAGTTTAAACCGGTCTTGTCTGGTTTGGAATTGGCAAATAAATTGGCTACCGATCTATCATGTTTTGAAGGTATAATCTAATGCAGGTCGGGTTATTTGCCCGCTGAGTAGTTGTTTCGTTCAAATCATATTTAATTCAACTTTGATGTTTAATAATGCGTCTATTAAGAATGTATTTGTCATAATCATATGCTCACGTCATAAAACACCTCTTTAAACAAAAACTGGAAAAGTTATACGTAAAAATATTAATAAGATTCCTGTTAAAAATTAAAAAACCTTATAATCAGAAATAATGGCACTGTAAGATGCTGCGTTCTACAAAAAATGATAAAAAGCATGCAAATATGTTTTTTTTGTTAAAATCTTTTAAAAGAATTCGAATACAAAAATTATCAACTAAAACAAATAACAAAATAATATATAATTTCTTGTTATCCTATAATATTATATCAAATGGTCAAAAGTCGTTTTGAAATTTCGATCCAAATTTGTCTTTGCATAAAAGTATATATTTATCTTGGGTTATTTGCTCGAGAATAAGGAAAATTGTTCATCATTTAGCATACTTTTTAAATTTGGTGACAAACCTTTAACAAAAGGCATTTTGAAATATTTCTTATGTCACGAATTAACGTTATATGGATCTTGCGGATGTTCATTATCTACATTATGAATAAACATACAATTTATTAATTTAGGAGGATAATTACTATTCGTTAAAATATGTTTGGCAATGGTTATATTCTTTTTTAAAAACTTTTCGTTGCATAAATTATATTTTTTTATGTAATAGAAATTATATATTTTGTTTAAAGGATTTTATAATGGCTATTTTTGTTATAAAGGATGGTTTGAATAAAAATGTAACACTCAATTTGAATTTATACTCTTACTGTATCATTCAGTTCGCGTTTTGTTAAAATCTCTAATTACATTTACATCTGAAATGGGTAACTGATGATTATTTTCTTCCTCAACGGTAACCTTATATAGTTGTTAAAAGATATTAATATATCTTGAATTCTATTCTTTGGTATTATAGTAAAAATTCTGCAGAATAAGGAATATTCTTTTTAATATTCAACTCACAAAAAACTAATTGTGGCGATCGTCTCTTTTTGTCATAAGACTAATAATCTATCAATCAAAAGTTACCACGTAACTTCTGGTATAGTCAGAACTAAATATTATTTTCAAAAATTTCCTAAAAAATGGAATGATTTGTTAACATTTGGAAAACATCATTATGAAAAGTTGCTCGCAAATTTTAGAGCCGCAAGTAAATTTACAGCACAAAATTGTCCCAATAAATAATTTTACGTTTAAAAAAATGTTCTATGGTTCCCTTAAATGATGTTAGAATGTTCCAAACTAATATTTAAAAAATAAACCGAATTTATTATAATAGTCATATTGTATAAGATTGTCTCAGAAAGTCTAACTGATTTTTTTATGTAACACTCGCAGTGTTGAGCAAAGATGATTTTATTTAGACGGATCAAAACGTTTGCAGAATTATTTAATTTAAGTGTTTCGTCCTACATTCTTTTTAATTAAGCCACTGTCCTATAAATTAGTCAAAAAATTTACTAAGTAAATCTCTGATTAATATCAGAATTTGTTTTTTTTTCATACCGAAAAATGTCTCACACCTAAGAAAATATTAACCTGACAATGAAATTATTAATTGTAAAATATTTTAAATTACAAAAGTTTAATTATGCAATAAAAACTGTTATGATAAATTCGATTTGTTTTACAAATATTATTCTTTGGAACATTTTAACATAAATTTCAAAAAAAACGGAAATTTATTTCCTGATCGAATTATGTGGTGTAAGTTACCTGCGGGTCTGACATTTAACTGCACCCTTTTCTTAATGACGTTTTTCGTTAATTAGAGACCCCATCTCAGGTATCTAGTCATTTGGCAAATATTGGGAATATAATAAAATAATAGATTATTCTTAAAGGGTCTTATGAGAAGGACCATTAGGCTTAATATCCTATTCTATTTGTAATATTCCGCAAAAGATCAAACGACCTGAGATGCCGTCTCTAGAAAAAACTTTCGGAGAATTTCTGAAAAAAGTACAATAATTTTAAGACGTTTATTATCAAGTTTAATGACTTATATCTTAATTGGTATCTCACCTAAGTAAGGGTCACCAATTCCTAGTACTTAAGAACTGAAGGTTTCGTTACTGTTTATGAGTACAGTAGTTGAAGGGATAAGGACACTAAAATTTTAGTTTTTTTGGTAGCGAAGATCGATAGTTCGAATCCATATGAAGCAAACTGATTTTTTTTTAATTTAAGAAAACGTTTTAAAAAACCACAAATTTTTAAGGGGTACATTTTGCAAATTTTTAAATATACTATTTCAAATTTCGTTGAATTTGATCCTACTTTTTACGTTGTTATTCTCAAAAATGCACATACAGCTAATTTTGATCAATACTGTGAAATAGTATACCTTGTTAACAAAGTTGAAAAATTGTGATCGGTCTCAGAAACGTCACATGTAAATTCTCGATTATAATGTATTAGGTTGCTACCGATGATAAATAAATAAAATAAATACTTGTTATCTACATATATAAATCTACTTATTTTTTACATGGCGCGGAGGGCAATGGCAAAGGTATCGCACCAGCGAACATTTACGTGAGTAACACAGTTTCTATGTTTTCTGCTGAAAAACGTCTTTCTCATGGAGTAAACACACTTATGTAAAGCAAAAATGATCATTGAGCATCTACCGAAGTAATATTTGCAAACTTGAAACTTTCCACATCACTATCAGGATGTTCCTAATTGAGACCGATTAATAAAACATAAATTCTCATATGCTCATTTGCTTTTAAAATGTCATTATGAATGAGGTTTAAAGACGCTTCTAATGACAATGAAGAATTTTCTAATTGTCGAATACTGTCCAATACCATGGTATAATGTACAGCTTCGTGGTTGAATAGTAAAGACACTTTCCTCTCATCTTGGAGTCCTAGTTTTGATCCCCGGTCAAGGAGCTAGGATTTTTTTCTAAACCAGAAATCAATCCTAGCATACTCGGATATTGGATGTGTCCATTGTCTCTCAATGTGTAGCCCCTTACCACATAAGGTACTTTGAGGTACCTTCAGGTTGTATTACCTGTGGTGGTGTTGTTTTAATAGTTTAATTTAATTAATTGTTATGATTCCCATGTATCGCTGCTTCTATCGCAGGATTCTTGAAATATTTATGAGCCTCGGAAATGGCTTTTGATTATCTCGGACTTTATTGCAGAATGAAACTCTTTATTCTTTGAAAAAAACGGGCGCTATCTATTTTCTCCATCATGTTAAGGTTCATACCCACAGCTACAAAATGTGGATTTCCTTCTGCGGAATTCGTAGTTCCGCATTTTTATTAATTTCTTAAATTCTCCTAAAGCGAAATTCATTAAAAAATTAAAGGTGTTTCATTTACTAAATTTACTTGGTTTTAACATTCAGTTCGGATCAAATACACTTTATTTCAAAGTATAATGGATAATTCACTAGAAAATTATGCAAACTACAGTTATTACTTATGGTGGTACATACTATTGTTCTTTTTCTTTCTTGGGGCTGACTTCCACATGAATTGGTTATATAAAAATGCGGTTAGTTACCCAGTATGCTGCTGGAAAAATAAGCCTCTGTGATTTTAACTTTGCTCAGAGACTTATTTTTCCAGTAGCATACTGGATATATACCTAACTGTCTTTTTTTGATAACCAATTCTTGTGATAGTAAGCCCCAAGAAAAAGAAAAATAATAATTTAGAATGCGACAAATTATGTTCAGACAATATTTAAACCTACTATATTATAATATTATTTTAAATAATTTGTATAAGAGAAATATAAAGAATGAGGGTGCAAGGAATGTGTGGGTTAGAGAATGATATATGCCTAAAGAGGGAAAAAATATATACCAAAAAGTTCAATTGGTTTGAACTTTAATTCGCGTTAAAGATGAGATATATTTTCAAATCAGTTTTACACGAAATTCGAAAGAAAATTTCGTATATCGCAGCTGTGAGTATGATGCTTTAAAATAGGTTGCGGTGGAAGTGAGACGTGAGGATAAACGGAATGGAAATTTTTAACATGTTTAGGGAGTTTCAGGAATATTTCTTTCATATTTACAATTAATGCATCATCCTCGGAATAATTTTGTCGAATTTCTTCGTGTACCAAATGAAGAGCATGAATAATGCAGATTATGTGTATTAAATTTAAGTAAGTATATGTTTTTCAGCAGTTCTCCAGCTTTAGCCATAATAGATCTTGCATCAATGACTAATATCAATACTTGTGAACTACAACATCCATCGTTTCATGCGTTTTTGTAACTAGTTCTTGTACAGTTACTGCATTGTTGGTTTGTAATATTTTACTAGCAATTAAATAAAGTGATGTGGGAACACCACATATTCTCTTGGCCCCTCCAATACACCAAATGTATGTCAACTATGCTAAAATCGAGGATTGTGTTGATGTATTTCTCTGCAATGAAAGTGTAATTAAAAACTCTGTTTTGCATCTTGATGTTTTGTAATCTATTGTATTCTTTATTTATCTGTATATGTATGTGTATGTACAGGTGTATATACAATTCTATATGTTTTGTTGGTAAGTATATATTATATATTTAATTAAGAAATTTTTTTTGTAACACTCAAAATTGTTAATTGTATATTTATCTATACATAATTTCAATGTATCTAATCCTGTAATTTGGTTCCTGCCTGTTGGATTTTGCTTAAATAATTAAATAAATAAATAAATAAATATTGGTATCTTCACAACTACAAAACCATAAGTCGAAATTCAGTTTTTGTAATTCTTAGCTCCATATTTTAAAACCTAGTAAAACTAATTTAGGAAAATATTAAAGTAGAAACAATGACTTCATTTGAGTAGAAGCATCACAAATCTGATTTATGAGGTATTGATATGAAAGAAATTAAGTATATCTAGTAAAATTAATACTATAAAAGAACGGATTTTCAAAAAAAAGAAAAATAAAAAAATAATACAAATAAATATCCTAAACATTTTTTCCTTCTCTTGTAAAAATAGTAATAATGGACTGAAGATTTTACACTTTTAACCATCGATATGCTTTTAAATAGCGTTTACTAACATTTTTTAATTTGTGATATCTTCGTATTTAGCTCAACTGGGTCTTAAAATAAAGAGAAAGAATCAATATCGTAGAATATGTCATTACATAGCTCATTTAAAAAAAAAAGTTCTATAAAGAACGAGGATAAAAAATTTCAAATTTTTAAAAGTGCACCATTGTGGTTTATTCCATGTCTGCCACTTTAAATTATAGGTTTTGTAGCTAACATTGAGTTTATTTGAATCGGTTGTTGCAAAAAAATTGTGTCCAAAAATAATAATTTCTGATATTTTCCGCTCGGTATATCTCCCATGCGTAAAGTCGCAGAAATGTGGGATAAGAAATTAGTTTTTTTTATTTCGTAGGTGTTTTGCACATTTTAATAGCCTTTCCAGAGGAAAATAATATGTCTCGACATCAGCTTTAAATTGCATACAAGATACCGGGCAGATATACCGTCACATTCTAGGTCACGAAATTTGTCTATGTTTACAAATATAAGTTGCAAATCGTAAAATTCTTTATGAACCCGATATCATTATACATACACACCACGCATACACAACCAGGTCGCCCATTCAACTGATCATCAGTAAGCCTGGCCAAGGTCATTAATCCTACAGAGACTTACTGAGTATGCATCATATCATAATACTTGAATAAGTACAATAATAAAAACAAATATATTTTATATATTGTGATGTATGTTTTTGTACTATTTCGTTCGCTTTAAATTCTTTTTTTATGATTTCCTTATATTTTGTAAGCTTAGTGCTGCACATTATTATTAAACTGTTAAATGACGTTCACACATGTACATTGTATATCTAAGTGATAACTAATAATAAATAAATAAATAAATAAATAAAATAAATGGAAATAAATTTTATTAATACTGGTACACTTTATAAAAATATGTACAAAACTCACCTTCTTAAGCAGATTTATGAAGTAGCTTGGTTGTCGTTATCACAAACTGGAGCACTTCTATAATAACTGTGTAGCATCAGATATGTTTCTACAGTTGTCTCAGTAAGCGATGTTCACTGTGGTGAAAAGATATGTTTGTATTTTGAAAAAGACCGTTCGACATCTACGGAAGTAATACAGGCATAAGTAAAACACTCTGTGAACTCACTTAACGCAGCTGTAGATGCACCATCACAAATTTGTCTTAATTTAGTAAAATCAGGATCTTTCCGTATTACACTCTCGAATTTTTCAATAACGGGCTTATTTTTTGCGTCATTTATAGTCTGTAGCTGTGTATTTACGTCGTCCACTATTTGCAGCGATTCCACTAACGACAACGAAGTATTTTGCAATTTTTCTATTGGGTGTAGTCCTCTATAATTATTGTTATAAATACTTTTTAAATCTGTTTCAAGGGAAACATCTTGAAAGCTTGTCTAGCTTTCCTTAATAGCTGCAGCCTCGTTAGGGTTGAACTGTAGTATCACAGCTTTTTATTTGTTGAAAATATTCAGCATAATAAAAAGCTGCCTTCAACCACGTACCCCAACTTGTAAGAATCGGTTCTGGTGGTTCCGGAATACCAGGACACAGTGTGTGAAATGCTCGAAGCCGTTTAGGAGATTTGAGAAATACTTTTTTTGTATTTGCTATTAATGCATCTACCTCTGAAAAACATTTTCGAATCGTTTCTGCTACAAGATAGGACGCATGCACTTTACATGTAACGTGTAAAAACCTACAATCGTCTCTTTGAAGAAAACGGCCCACCAAACGCATTGTCGTAGCACCGTCGGTCACAAACAGCAACACTTGACTTGTCGACAGTCAAATTTTTCGAAAGTCTCCAACACCACCCGCGTAATTGTTTCGCCAGTACACGCAGTTAGTCTTTTGTTAGCTAGTAAAAGTGGAAATGTTGGTTTAACAGGGTCGAGTACACGTACTATAACATTTAAAATAGAATTTTTTTTACAATCCGTCGTCTCGTCAACACATAACCACAGCCGTGTATTTTTTAATGCACATTTAATCCTATTTACAATGTCTTCACGAACACTTGGTACATATCTACGTAACGATGAACGACTTGGTAAATTCACCTGGGGATTGTATTTATTCCAGAACTCCAGAAATGCTGGTTTATCCAGTATGTGCAGGGAAACAGGCAATCAGCATTAACAGTAAATCAAACATAAACTAAGGTTCCAAAGAAGACACGCCATTTTTTTTATTTTTATGCCGGTTACTATTGACATGAATTTTGCAGCCGTATTTATTCCAGCACATTAAGTCTTAATACAAACTTTACAAATTATTTTACATCCATCATAGAAAAAAATCCGGAAATTCACCGATAAATTTATTCACTTTATCAGCGTACGGTCGTTTTCTACTCTTTACGCTCAACATTATTTATTATTTATTAGTACTCAATGCATCGACCGATAGATAACAACTGAAGTGTATCATGCCATTGTCATCGTAAACAAGCGCGCGATGGTATTGTTATTGCGTCCGACCCTGAATCTACCATCGCTTGGCCAGGCTTAATCATCAGTGTCTAAGATATACGACGTAAGTTACTAGTTGAAGTTCCCTGACTGCAGCCGCATCTCTACTTGTTAATACTAAATAATGTACGTAAATGTCATATCTGTGTCGTAACAAGATACTACCATAACCCTCTTATGAAGCATTTCTGGATATTTTTCCATATTTTTACATATAAAATCAGCTCCCGAATTCTTCAACAGGAATATTTACACACCCTGTATTAATTTATTTACAGACATTACATAAAAACACCAGTAACATTTGTAATAATCAATGAACAAACCTTTCAAAGCATTTTTTCACTAGACTAGCATATCTATTCTCCCGTAATGAGACACATTTTCAAAGATTTCTAATGGTGTGCTCACTTTCCGTTACATGGAAAACTTGTCCTGGTTTAAATAGCAGGAGCTAGGGTGAAGTTGGAGAGATTTTCGATTTTCAGCCCTAGTTACTCAAATTAACTGTTTGCGTGAGAACATATCGCAAAAGGTTTATTATATTGCTGGTCAACTGTGAATGAGTATTTACTGCTGAAGTAGGAAAGTGAGGGTGTAAGTTTCAGTCTCTCTGAATTGTAAAAGTCCTGAAATAATCCTTTACTTATGCAGTGAAATGAGTAGAAAGAACACAACGTTTTATTTCTGAGTTTTATTCAGTCCATTTTGGAACATCGATGATTTGCTTATGATATATTTGTTGAAATCAAAACAAGAGATAAATTTCGTTGTTACAATTCATTAAACAAACAAATAAATGTGTCATTTTGCAGCTTTGATAGATAAAAAGGGGGAACAACTTGGAAAATACAAAGTAGGTGTTTTAAACTTTTATCACCAAATGTAACTATTTTTTCGTGTAATGTCATTTATTGTCATGAATTCACTTGCAAAATTGCTGTTGATTTCAGAGAGATACAGGTTGTGTTTTAATATTTTTGACATATTTTGACAATATCGCATTATTAATTAGAGAATAATATACTGTCTTGATATGATTCCTAAAACTAATATAATTAATTGTAACTAAGCTTTTTTTAGTTTACTAAAATCTCCGTAACCCTCAGATTTTCTACAGCGGAAATCAGAGTAACTTGTACAAAAGTCCTTGCAATTATTTCCATTTCCATTTTCATTCAAATTGGGAAAAATGTTGCCAAACATATTTTTATGACTAAAACATTAATACATCATTTCAAATACGCTACATTATCTACATCCGTATTAAATATGTTAAGCTGAAGAATTGTTAATTACTGCTTAATAATTATTTTACTATTCTTTTTCTAGAAATAATATAACCTTCTGTATTGCTACAGTAACTTTTGTGTGCAAAGTGGCGCTACACTTGAAACAATGGGCACATCCAATTTTCAAGTGTGCTGGGACTATTTCTGTTTCCGAGAAGTCTCAGTTTCTTAGTTGGGGTGCGAACTTAGTATTTGGGGGGAGACATGTTCTTTACTGCTCAACTACGCATTTAAGACCATGAACTTGAGAAATGTAAGTGAGGTAAAGAAATTTGCAAAGGGCATTGATCCTCCGAGTATTAGTAATTAATAGTACAATTCACCCATTCATCTTTTGTAATAAATAAGAAGGAATTCAAAGAAAAAATAGCAATAATCTTCTCTATATAAAGAAAGTATAAAATGTATTGGCAATTCTATCATAAACACCATAAGTGAAAAATGACCATTTGTATTGTTACCTTTGAACTTAAGCCTTTCGACTGATAATGATGATACTGAATTTTTGCCAAAAATATCTTCAAAATTAGACATTTTAGGAAAAAGGATGTATATAGGGTGTTCGGTTTTAACTTAAATTAAATGAAAGTTGCGTAATATTCTAAAACCTTGGGGTGAACAGAACTTAATTATTTGATTTGGTTTTGCAGATATCTGGAAAAAATTGAAAAAATGGTATTTTATTTTTCTCAGATATGTTACTTATTTTACATACAATCTTTTTTATGTAAAAACATTCTTAGAGCAACTTCATGTTTTACATGATTTTCATAGAATAAATGTATGACAACGTTTCATTCACTAAGAATCATCATCCAAGATAAGCGAGATGTCTATGTTGGGACCGTTAAAGTCGAACACCCTGTACGGCATGCGGAAGTGCATACAATTTTACGTAGGTTGCCGCAAACATCTCAAACCAAAAACTTTTTAGTTACAGTGTTTTACCTTTGCATGGTAATATTTATATCCTCTATATGCAAATATGAAAATGGCAATTTCGAGGAATTTAATCCTAGTTTTAATTCAAGTCTGCCAGTTTTGCAAACTTTTATGGGTATATGTTACTGTATACATTATAATGTACATAATGCAATTTTGAATCAAATTAATTTTGGATCAACCCTCACATTGTCAATACAAAAAAAGTTTATCTTACCTAAATTGAGCTAAAACTCTTAATACTGGCTTAATTCTAATTTATTTACTATCTAAGTAATCCCGCAAATCCAACATAAACCGTTCTAAATTCTGTTAAGGATACAAAAACTCAGTCCTTTTTATAGCAGTTAATCAGTGTGAAAATGAGTATGAACTCAAGGATCCGTTTACAAATATATTAAATACACAGTATTCTGGTCATTAAGTAACCACTAACTATACAAAAAACGTTTTGGTAGAGTATAAATTAAGAAATCTTTTCCACCAGCGGTTAAATCTCGAAGTTGGAAAATTCTAGATTTTGTTAGATGTAAAGTCAGCATGATAGTCAAATTTTAAAGTTAAATGTAAATAACTGGTATTTCCAGCATATAACTTTCTTATACTCATATATATTATCCTGATGTAAAAAAATCATTCTATTTACTTACCTCAATTAAATTTTAATAGCGTACCTTGAAATGTTTCATTAAAATTTTTAAATAATTAATTATCAACTTCGTTTGACTGTCAATAACAATTCATGTCATATATTTTAATAATTTCTTCTTATTGACATTGACATTTTTGATAACTAAATTAGACAATTACAAATGTCAAACTGCCAAATTTATCCTAATCCCATTTTCAAGGTCAAATGTGTAAAAATTTTTAGTTTACATTAGTAGTTTTATTAAAGCCTAAAGTACTTGTAAAAATATATTTTATTGGCTTGATATAGTAGACAAAAAGTTTGGGCCATGGACCTCCTTTTTAGCTGACCAATTTTGCTAATCACCGAAATTATCATTGTTTTTTTATTTTTTCATTCATTATGTCTCTTCTGGTGATACCACATTCACCAAATGTGGCACCTAAAATGATGTTGAAAATCTTACTCGCACACGCACCCGAACACGTGCACCCCACACGCACACGCACACGCACACGCGCACACTCCACACGCGCACACCACACGCCTACACACCTACACGCACCCCACCTACACCCTTACACCTACACACCTACACACATACGAACCCGAACGCACCCAAGCACCAGACATCATTCAGAAAATAGTCAGAAAGGATTCAGGAGGGTTCAAAACGGATATATCAATCAAAATCTCGAGGTCGAAAAAAATTACGATTAGCATACTTCCTTATATTAGGTATAAGAAAGCAAAAAAGCAGATTCTGGATTGTTAATGTTATCATTTCTGCGCAAGAAAAACATAATTTATTCATTCTTACCAAATTTAAACTTACTACGATTCTAGCTTGGCAGGTGATGGTGCCGAGAGAGAGGGAGAAGAACTATCTGCCAGTGTGCGACATAGACGAACAAACCGCTTTACAGTGAATGGGCGGGTTTAGATCACTGCGCATCCAAACCAAAGTGCCAATCTAGTAAGACCCAGTTATCAGTTGTAGATAATGACATCCTTGCAAGACTAACCGATCGAAATCGATATCCAAATATATAAAATTAGTAATGGCAGAATACTGTTCTAAAGTACTGCCTGTAAGTGATATCGTTGATGAAGGAGGAACTGCAGAGGACCTAAAATTGATCCCTGCGGGACACCACTAGTTAATATTCTTTTCTCAGAAAGGTTACCCCTAAGAGGTTAAAATTAAATTTTATTTTTTTAAATATCGAGACAACAATTTCAGGTTTATAACAATCTTTTTTTATTAAGAATGTGTGGAACGTACAAAGACCTTGGAGGGATCATAAAAGATTGCTCCACCAAACAGCCTTCTTTTTAAGTCACTGATTATTATCTGACATATTTTGTTAATAATGCTAACAGAACTTCACTCCCAAAATCTACGCTGTTGTTCTATCAATATTACAATAATTTGTAATCAATTGTTTTTTATATACGTAAAAAATTCAAATATCGTCGATATTTCTGGTATCTGCACAATTTTGTCAATGGTACTCTAAACGCATCTTATAAAAATGTTAGCATTGTGTTTAAATTTAACAACAATTTCATATATTAAAAATCTTATATATAGGGTATGGGACGTGATTTAAGTGAAGCTTCCTGATGTCAGAATGGATCGATTAAACTCAACATGCCCTAGTGAAAAGTGCATTCTTAGAAGTTCTAGGGCTTTAAAAAGGATAAAACTTTGGATATTTCTTGAATAAATTTCAGAAACTATTTTTTGTTCGACAACTACGATATGGTGTTACCTATTTTGATGCCCTTTGAATGGAGAGCCGTATACGTCTTAGGCTTTTTATATTTTGACATATCTATAACTTTATGGATTCCCTGACCACAATACATTTTTACGTAGAAATCAATTTGATAAAAAAAGGTATACGCTTTAAAAGTTGATAAAATTGCAGTTTTGCAAACAGGAAATACATTAAATTGGACAGACACTTTATTTGGTGTACGACAATACTTAAATAACATTACAAAAACTTTATTGAGGAATGTGGTGCACATTTCTAAAATCTTCTAACCTAATTATTTCTGTTAATAAAACTTAATTGTTTTGCTGTTTTTAATGTATTAAAATTGCAATTCACTTGTAAAATGTTAAACAATGAATGTATTTTGTAACCTACCATGAAACAAATTTGTGATTAAAAAAGTGATGACCAAAAAGTTCAAATATATCCAAAGAAAGCGTAATTAACGTCTTCTGCAAAGAGGAACAAATTAAATAACACCATCATGTTGTAGACCTAAAAAAAAACAAGAAAAATAAAAAATATAAACCTCAAGTTATAACTTAACTTGATTAGTAGGAAATTTATTCATTAAATTAAAACGTAAAAAAAAAACCCCCTAGTTCTTAAAAAAACCTTTACTAGGATATGTTAAATTTAATTGGTCACGGTCCCTATCCTTTTTTCCAACTTCTTTCTCCGGATGCTGTATTTAAGCGGCGACTTGTTGTATGTTTGACTTTCCGGTACCTGTTTAAAAATGATGTCGTTCGTTTTTCACTTTCATTTAAAATAAATGTTTAAAATTTAAAAAATGATTTTACTACCTACTCAAAATAGAGATGTTTTTTCTTTTTAATCATTAAAGTATATAATAATAAAATAATTAAGTATCACTGAGAAATAGTGACTAGAATAATTTTATTAAGAAAGTATGTAAGAATTATTTTTGATTTCCTATAAATATTTAAAAGCCAAATATAAAATATATTTAGATTATGCATAACATAACCTGAACTTTTATATCTAAGAAATAAGTTATATTCTATATGTATATGACGGAAATGTCTACCATATTCCTTTTGTATAAGTATTATTTCTTGTGTAATAAGAGAATTGTCAAGTCTGAATTCCCCAACAACTACTGTCTGTGCTGATCTGAACTGTATTGAAATCTACAACAGGGGTCATTATTTTGTGTAAACATTTTCAACTATTATGTTTTCAAACTGTAAGAGCAACACTAAAAAAATACATGGCTTAACACATTTGAACTTAATATTTTTCAAATTAATGTTTATCCAATGTCTTCGTCATTTTGTAGAAATGAGTATAAGAATGGAGGAGTTGTTATTTTTTATAAGAATTCCATAACAGAGGACGTAAGGGTAATACCTCACTTACATGAAAAATCAATCGAAAAAAGTTTTGAAATTGCAGGAATAGAGATTAGGAGGAAAAATGAACAAAACATTAAAATTTTAGTAATTTACAGATCACCAACAGGCGACCTAAATATATTCTTCTGGTGTTGATAACATCAGTACAAATGTTCTTAAGTTGGTTTTTCATTTCATAAAAGGTCCATTGCCCTACCTAGTCAATTGGTCTCTAAATACCAGTAGCTTCCCAAAAGATTTGAAAAATTGCTACAATAGCGCTGCTTTGTAAAAAGGGTAATCCATCTTGTGTTGAAAACTATCGTCCAATATCACTTTTATCAGTGATTTAAAAAATATTGGACACAATAGTCCATATTAGAATATAAAGTTATTTCTAACTAGATACGATATATTAAATACAGCTCAACATGGTTTTAGAGAGGGTAGATCAATATAGACAGCTGTATTAGGCTTTCTAATTAGTCTATATGAGAATTTAGATAACAATATGAAATGTCTTGATTTATTCATAAACCTACGTGAAGCATTCGATTTGATTGATCATGTTTTACTTATAAAAAAATTAGAAAAGCATAGATTCAGCGGGAAGCTGGATGATTGGCTTGCGTCGAATTTATCCAATCGAAGGCAAATTGTTGAAGTTAATGTGAAAAACTCCAACTCATTACAAGTCACTTATGGTGTGCCGCATTTTGGGACCATCGCTTTTAATAATCTTTGTAAATGATCTTCTCATAATATCAATTGCCCTAATCTCACTATGTTTACTGACCACAACTCTTATCTTATTACTCATGTCAGAACCTTAGATTTAGTATTAAATACTCAAGAGAAGTGGTTTAACAGTAAATGGATTACTTGTAAATAGTTGTAAAGCAGTTTTCATTCAATTTAATTCAAGAAATTCAAACACCTATGAAAACCATGTGATTAAAATAAAAAATAAATCTATAGAACATGTATATTCGACAAATTTTCCAGGCATATACATTCACAGCACGTTAAATTGGAAATTGCATATAGACAATTTATGTAAAAAGCTATCTTCGATCTGTTATGCATTGTACAGATTAAAGCAGGTTGCAAGCAAAAATGTGGTTGTGTCTTATTACTATGCATGAAAGAGTATTTAAAATGCAGAGAAAGGCAATGTGTAATATAGCAGGAGTTTCTAAATATATTTCATTTTTTAAATATTAAACACCACAGGAATACAACCTCCTGTATCCCTGAAGGTACTTCAAAGGTACCTTGTGTGGGAGAGGGCTACACATTTAGAGACAATGGACATACACCCCATATCCGAGTAAGTTAGGATTCATTTCTGGTTTAGAAAAATCCTAGCTCCTCGACCGAGGATCGATCCCGAGTCTCCAGGGTGAAAGGTTAGTGTTCTTACTATTCGACCACGAAGCCATATCATGCAGGAGTTTTATTTAAAAATTTTCAAGTACTACCTCTGATATACCTCTATATATTTTGGAAATAGTATGTTTCGTAAACCAAAATTTAAACCATTTCCTCAGTAATAATGTTAATCACAATTACTATACCAGAGGCCAAGATAATCTCTTAACGCCATTGCATACTTTTTTCACTTTATGAGAGGAGTCTTCATTATATGGATATCAAACTATATAAGCTACATTAGACATTTATCATTATTAATTTTCTTAATATTTATTTGTATATGTATTATTTATTCTTATGTTTTTTTTTGTATTATTGTATTTTAATATTATTACGTTTTTCTTTTTTTTGTCAATTAGCATTTTTTCAGTAGGACGCTTGGATAAAAAAATAGTTAGCCTTGTAACAAATCTCGTATCTGAATAGTTATAAAAGGACTTTTTTTACATCTTCACTACGAGGTTATTTTGTACGAACATTTTAAGATGGGAAAAATAAATTGAAAGAAAAACAACAAACATGAAAAACATGTATACAATGTATATTTAAAAAATGTCCACTTTAAAAAAAATTAGTTTAATGTTTTACTGCTACACTACTAATATAATGAAGTACTGTTATCAGAACTTGCAGATTTTTATAATAACATAATTAAAAAATTTCGAATTTCGTGCTATCGTTAGATTTGTTCCTTTGTACGACGTATAATTTATTTCAAACCTTGTTGCAACATAAAAACCGTTGGATTCTTTGTGGGCGGTAAAGGGATCAAAGAAGCAGACGTTTTTTATGTTGCAAATACGTTTGAAATAAACTGTATATTAGTTTAGCGAACAGATAAAACGAGATGTGCTAATATAAACAAAATAAGCAGAATAGAGATAGCATTCTAATTTCTTAGTCGCTATACGTATGTAATGGCTATGAACCAAACAACGAAAATTAACCTGTTGGCTTTGATGGCGTTCGTTTTACGTCGTATATTGGTGTCAATCTCGTAGCATAAACGCTGTGATTTCCTTTGGTTTTGTTTCGCTGTGCAATTAATACGATAGTAGTTAACGTTAAGTAGACATGTGTATTTATATTATTATTTTAATAAATATTATTTATTAAAATGCCTAAATTCTCGAAAACAAGAAACAGTACATGGTACAGACATCAGACATTTTCACAAACAAAGAAGAGCGATTTGCCGGTACAAAAATGTTTTAATGGCAGTAACATATCGAAAATGTGTTCCTATCAATATAATTTCAGCTACTATTATAACATACTTTCATTTTCTTTTTAGATGCTGTACAGTTATGTGACAATGTAATTAAAAAAGAAATTGAAATGAAGAATAGTCAGTGGCATGCAAAGGCAACAGAAAGATTGAAATCACGAGCAATGATGAAAACCAACAAAATTATGAAAACCACAAAAATAAGGAAGACAACATTATTAACTGATGTTTTTGGTTCGTGTTTCTTTAAAAACATATAAATAAAACTATAATAATTATTTTATAGGTAATATCAATTCCCAAAGTTTGGATTGTAAACTGGATCACTTTATGTATACAGGGTGAGCCATTTCTTTTCTGCAAAACTTGAAAAATCGATGTCGAAATAATGTAAACTGCTTTGAAGAAATTTAGTTCCAAAACTTGAACGTTTTGAAGTTTCAATTTATTTTCGATTTACTGTTTGTATCACCGATATTTAATATGATATATCGAACACCAAATGAAATTAAAAGTCTCTAAATATATCAGGGGTTTTATAACGATGACCAAAAGTGAACAGTGATGTAGTACAAAAAATTTGAGTGAAACAAACTACGATCCGAAAAAATATCATTCAGTATATCTTTCTCGATAAAATAGTTCTCATGTTATTCATTTCGACAAATATACCATGTGTACAAAATTTCTCATCGACATCACAATAAATGTCGGCGATATGAAAAATAAACTAAAAATAAATTGAAACTTCACGCTCAGTATTTCAAAACTGGTGAAGTTTCTTCAGGAAACTGCTATTATTTCGAATTGTTTTATTAATTTTTAAAGTTTTGCAGAAAAAAATGACACGCTTATGTATACAATACATATAGATTATCCTAGGAATATTCTTGGAATACGTATAAATGCAAATGCATATACATTTCATGTTTATAGAGTAATCTAGAGATATATATGCAAAAATGTATATATCTTTCTTTTTATAGGTATTCCAGGAAAATTCCTAGGATGATTATAACCTGTCTGGAATTTTCTAAACGCATTATTCTCAGTTTATCTACATTATTCCCATTTCCACGTTCTGAGAGTATTTCATGTAGGATGTATATATCTACAGATCATTCCAGTAAAAATTGTTTATTCTTAAATTCATATTCTTAGCATATTTTAAGAATATCTAGTGCTATCTGGGGTAAAAAACACATTGATACGTTTGTTACAGAAGTGATGCATGTTTTTAATAGTATCTAAATTTTTGGTGGTTATAAATCTTATACCTATTTTAATTGACTACACTGAGTGCATTAATCTTTTAAAAATCCGCAGGTGTGACCTTTAGACATTTCCAATTCACAGGAGTAAAAATTCGGTAAAAAGTAAAATTACCAATTAAATTGAACAAATTTGTTTATATACTAATTTATTGAAACTATTTTACTAGTAGCATTTCTTCAAATCAGGTAACTGGAATATAAATTCAGGCGAGAGATATTATGAAAAAAACAAAGAAATGCAATCGCTAGTATCAAAATAATATAACTGATCTACCTCATTAACCGCTGGTGTTTTAGTCTCTTGTTTGAATGGACCATTTTGGGATGCTGCGAACGATCCGCTACTACATCGTCTTTTTACCACGCCCTCTTTTGTCTCAACCTCCCACAAGACGTGGCGCTTGCGTTATCACGTGGCCGATGATCCTCCAATGCAAGGTGGCGTTCCTAAATCAATTTATGAAAAGGCCACCACGGCAGGTTGAATAAAGACCGATGTAGATGAGATAGAGATGCTGGAAGAACAGTATAAGTAATAAAAATTTAGTGTGTGACTTCATATGTTGGAACTTGAGCTTGTATTAAAAACATATTTCTAAATTTAACGTTGTTGCATTTTGGCATCATTAACCCCCATTATCCACTAACGTTCTATTTTTGAAACGGTTTGTTTTGAGCTTTTATCCGTAAATCACATTGTTTGACATCTTTTTTTTAAGTTAAAAAGTATACAGAAATACACATACCTATGATCTTATCTTAAGTATTTACCATAGAAACCATATTATCGCTTATCCAACAAGTGCATTTTTTATTTTCTTCAAAATAATATCAATTTTAAATATTTTTTATTTGAAATTAAATAATTGAATTTCATATTACGGGCTTCTAGTGTTAAATGGGTATCTTGTAATATACAATGTTTGGAATTTTCTATTTGCCTTTATTTTATAAAAAAATAGACATCTTTTAGGTGTCCCATAAATAACGGGTTGGCCAAAAGCCTAAAGCGTTTGATATATGCGGAAGAAGAAAGGCTTGATTATGTTTTAATTATTGAAATTTTAATTATTGTCAATACTATTATAATAATGATAATAATAATTTATTGTTTGGAAAATGTACATTACATTAAAAATGAATTCGCAGAAATGTTGGTAAGTATTGGTTAAAATAGAAAGAACAACTTTACTTATTATACAAATTGTTAGGTACTTAATCAGATGTAATTAAATTTTCTTTTTGAACCTATACATTTTTACCCATATAGCACACAATAACCATTGGATATCCTGGATGTTCGTGTACAACAAGTGGATACCCAGTGGATGTCCATTTTGGGGTTAACTTCATTCTTTTTTCTCCGGACATCTACTGGACGTACAATTAATATCCACCACAAAATCATATCAAAGAAATTATAACACTTCATCATTTTACAAGCTAGAACTTATTTTTGAAGAAAGAAGTTTTACTGCATTTTTTACAGTCGAATTTCAATGGGTTGAATCGCGTATACTCGTCTTAGTCGTCTCTTTCTCTTTCACTGGCGATTGAGGATGTGAGTGGTGTGATACTTTCATGATTATTGCATAATTGTTTAGTTATTATTGAGTGGTGCTCATAGACAAAAATAAAATAGAATGCGCTTAGTGACTGCGCATCTAATTTTCAAGCGAAATCGTGGTGGTGGACGTTTTTCGTAATTGTACTGGGTTTTGTTTACATTTTGAGTAGTGGTTTTATGGTGCTTTCAATTTTCATTTTGTTTTGATTTATACTGTGTGTGCCTTTTTAATATTGAGTATTTTTGGATTATTTATTTATGAGAGTCGATTTTGAATTACGTTGCGATTTTCGTCGCTCCAAAAACGCATATTACAGAAGTTTTCATTCCCGTCGCGTCGCACAGTGGACGGGAAACGCCAAAAAGCTGGCCAAAATTAAAAAAATAAAGATTTTTTTTGGAATGGAAACATTTTAAATCGTTGTAGTGGTACCCCTAGCATTAGAAACGACCGTTAATACCGGTGCGGGTTCACTACCTGAGCAAGGAAATTACTTATTGTGCGACCGTGCAGCGCGTCACTTCGGCAGCTCGCAACGCTTCAAAAATCGATAAATTTTGTCTGCAGCGTAAAAATTCTCAAAGTGCAGTTTTCTGTGTTATAAAAATGGATTCTGCATCAGAAAGTAAGTACAATTAAAATATCTCATTATCAGATCAGTTTATTTATATGGTAAATAGGAAATAATTATCGAAGTGGAGTCATTTTTGTACATGCAACGATTCATAAACTCCACAAAAAAAGCCATAAGTTACGCGGTTGGTGATGGTTGGTCTTGAAACTTATTGGAATGTGTTCAATGAACATTTGTTCGAAAGTGTATAAAAAATTTGCTGCATCTTTTTGCATCTTTGCGAGATATTGACCAAATTGTGCGCGAATGCACGGATGCTTGCACATTCGTATTACACAGTGAAAACGACGAAGAGGACGATGAATGTAATTCAGATAGTAATTGAATAAAATTAATTTTCAGTCATTACACATTTTTATTCCATTCCCCAGATCCTAATTTTCCCGAAACAAATGAAACGCATGAATTCGCTTCAATTCAATAATAATTTTTGAACTATGTATATATTTTTGACCGTAATTTTCTTCATCAGCGACCCAAAAAAACTGTATACAAAGTTTTGTAAAAATGCAGCGATAATTGGCGATTTTTGGTATGTTTTGGGGGATTTCATGGCCGCCATTTTGTTTTTTCAAAATTCAACTTCGGATTCTTGATCAGCGACACAAAAAAACCCTGTATGCACAATTTCAGTAAAATAGCTCAATGCCTTTATATTTTGACCAGCTTTTCGGCGTTTCCGTCCATTGTGCGTCGTTAGTAAATTGACTTTCGACAGTCCAAAGCATATTATTTAATAGCCCAGATTTATTAAAATCCAATTGCAAAATGCAATATAATGCTAAAATTTCAGATCACATAATTTATATGAGACTCTATAGACAAGGGTGTACTAACTTCTTCAAAGCCTTCTCCATAGACTGAACCACAGAATACTATTAGAAAAGCTTTATACATTCGGTTTCTCTGATGCTCTTATCGCACTTTTCATCTCGTATCTTGATTATAAAAAGCAACATGTTGTATAATGTGTTGTTAAGTCTAATGGAGTCCTTGCTACATCAGGAGTCTCACAAGGATCAAAGCGAGGCCCACTCTTTTAATTTATTTGTCAATGACATAGTAGAAAATCTGGCTTTAAATTACCTTCTCTATGCAGACGACTTGAAACTATATTGTAACATCACATCTGAAAATGACTGTATTGAATGCAGAATAACCTCAATAACATTAAAAACTGATGCACAAGAAACAAATTACCAATAAAAGAAGCTAAATGTAATGTTAGGACATTTACAACCAAACGTAATGTTGTAATATTTGATTACAATGTAGACAATCATGTACTCTGCCCTCCTGACAATTTTTGTGATATTCGACAATAAACTTTAGTTTGCGGATCACATTAACCATACTGTTTCTAAAAGTTACAGAATACTCGGCTTTATAATATGAAATTCCGCACAGTTTACGAACTCTAATACGTTTATACACAACATATGTTAGATGGCATCTTAAATATGCCTAGTTAGTCCCCTAATTACGATACACATACTCAAAATCTAGAGCGAATTCAACGGCGATTTTAAAATATGTTAAGTTTAAAGTAGAAAGGACTTATCCTGCGATTAGTTACTTACATACATATCTTCTTAATGAGTTCTCAATGAATAGCCTTGAAAATCGTCAGCATTGATTGTGGAGATATTTTAGCATGCTTAATTTTCAAATTCCCAGGACAGCATCTAGACACAGCAATCTATTTTACTTGCTAATACCAAAAACCAACATAAAATAGTTCTCTCCTTATCAGTAAATGTGTAATATATATATATATATATATATATATATATATATATATATATATATATATATATATATATATATATATATATATATATATATACATATATACATATATATATATATATATATATATATATATATATATATATATATATATATATATATATATATATATATATATATATATATACATATTTAATCACATTAGTTTAGTCCACCTGGGCTAGGGGTCGCCGCTCTCGGTACTTGCTGTGATGCAATGTCGCTATCCGCCACAGAAACATCGAGGATGTCGGTCGGATAGTAGCATTCAGACCATATGAGAAGTTTCATACCTCTCACCACTATTCACTTCACCATAGTTATATAACTAGCAGGTTGGCCACTATCATTTGTCTGTTCATAACCTATGGCATACTGAAGAGAACAAATAAGTTCGAAATCGATCTATGTCTGGTTAGGAATTGACAAATGATATTGGCTATCGATCTATCATGATTTGAAGGTGTAATTCAATGCAGGTCGGGTTATTTGCCCGCTGAGAAGTTGTTTCCTTCAAATCATATTTAATCATATATATATATATATATATATATATATATATATATATATATATATATATATATATATATATATATATATATATATATATATATATATATACCTATATATATATATAATAAGTTAGATCCATCGTTGGATATTTTCAGTTATAGTCTTGCAAACATAAAAAAACCTACAATTAAACTGAATTGTTTTTTGTTTTATTGTTGGTAAAAAAAAAGAATTTTCGTTCATCTTTATTATTATTATTTTTTTTTAATAATTTTTATGTATGTATATATAAATGTATATATATATATTATATATATATATATATATATATATATATATATATGTATATATATATGTATGTGTATATATCTTTACCTGTTTGAGTATATAATATGCATAAGTGTAGATATATATACATTGCAAATCTATTTAATAATTTGTATACAATTCTTGTACAATTATTGACTTTTTTTTTGGTATGATCCTATTCTGTAATTGGGTATTTTACCTGTTGAATAGTGCAATAAATAAATAAATAAATAAATAAATAAATAAATAAATAAATAAATAAATAAATAATCAAATGTCGCTATATCGTGATTTTCTTTGTCACTATAAAATGCTGCTTTTAAAAAAACTTTAACTGATATAATTAATTAGATCTCTTATAAATAATTAAATAATCTGAACCTCAGACATGCTAGTGCTGAAGATGAAAATAATTGCACTGGTTAGAAAAATATTTTACACATGCACATGAATTACATTGAACAGAAATGGGCCATTTCCTATTGAAATAGGCAATTTCTATTCTGCACATGTTCCAGCGTAAATTCAACATATTCGCCATACAATAACATTACACTAATCCTCAAAATGTATGCACTTACCCTGTTCTATTCTGCCATGCCACTACAGACAGCACTCTACCGCAGATATACGTTTCACTATTTACTGAAAATTGCCTCTCAAATGAAATATGTGGATGCCCAGAAACCATTAGCTTTAACGACCTTATATTTTCTACACTTTCATGCGTATCTTTAGGAATGTGTTTCTCTTATTCCATAGTAATTTTTTCACAAAGGAGCTACGGGACAGCGCGGAAGTACGTGACATATTCAATGAAGTTGTAACGTGCGTTTCCCCTTGATTTTTGTATGTTCTTTTCTATAAAGTGTCGTAAAAATGAGGATGAAATTGTTATAATGAATTGGGTATTATTGTAAGTAATGACACACCAGCCGCAAAATATGCCTCGAAAATAATTTAAGTTTAATGTTTACAAAACAGAATAGCACTTACTAATAATTATCGGGTATATGAGTTTTTAAGAGCTAGTTGTATGTTGTACTACAAGGGTTTAACTTTGATCCACAATCGCTGTGGTACAACTCGCCCTCAATCAAACCAAAGTGCAATAAAAATTGACAAAATAAATGAAATGTTCATCTATACAGTCTTAAAATATTAATTACTCATTACTGTACCCATAAAATAGATGAATGAATGCATATTTACAACATTATCTTCCAAATACTGGAAAACCAGTAACAAAGGTATGCTGTGTATGAAGTAAATTCTCCGTTGGAACAAAGTGATCGAAAAGAACGTCGAACACGTCGATTTTCAGTTTCAATTGTGCATCTTTTTGGTTTTAATCATCTCCAGATGATGCCAACTTGATTGGCGAAACGCGCGTCGAGTGCAGTATATAGTATTTTGGCGCTTCGTGGAAAACTACGTCAATGTCATCTTTTGGTAAAGTTTATTTCAAACTTATTTGCAACATAAAAAAGGTCGACGTGTTTGGAGGTGGTAAAGTGATCAAGGAAGCCGACGTTTATTATGTTGCAAATAAGTTTGAAATAAACTCTACAGAAAATTTAAAAATTATGCCAGAACACTTGAGTGATAGACGTCATCACGAAAACTGTAAACGCAATTTTCTTTAATGGAAAGACAACATATGTATTTTTTTATTAGTTTTCGATAAACTTCAAGTCATTATTATAACATTTATAACCATTATGCTACATGCTAATAAAATTTTAAAATCGTTAATGTACTGAAATAGATAAAAATGTGGAGAGCAATAATATTCGGGCCCGTGACGTTGGCCACCTGAAATAAGTTTTTTTTATGTTTTGTTCACACCATTAAATGTAACTATTTGTAACATTTATACCGAAATTTGAAACTAGCACCATTAGTAGATATTAAAAAAAATATTTGGTGTAAACTTCCTGGGAGCCGCACAACTTTTAATGTGTTTAGTGTACACGTGACCGTCATTTAGTAACCAGTTTGTAACTATTTGTAACCATAAATTAGAATTTGTAACTGCATCACCTCCGAGTAATAAATTATTAAATTATGACGACCAACTTTTTTGGCAGCCATACGACACTACAATTTTGCTTTTTTTCCTGTCATCATTTAGTAACTAATTTGTTACTAGTTGTGGAACCCATAAACGCAAAAATAATTAGACCGTCAATTCCATACGTTTTGAAGAATCGTCATGAAACTTTAAAGCAGCCTTGGTGACATAAAGATCTTTAATTTAATATGCAACACACCTCCGTACCATGCTGGAGGAAAATCCAACATGACAGCGAGACGTCATAATGAATATCGATAATCAATATACTCAAATTGTACCTAAGCTGCCTGGGAATATCGCCCCCAATTTTCAGTTAAAATAACAGGGGGATGTGACTTTAGGACCTCACTGTATATTTACTGGTCTAGCCCATTAAAGTTACAAGGGATCGGTAATAAAAAAAAACTAAAATATCTCATTATTTTTAGGAAGTGTAGAGATAGCTATTTTTTTTTATCCGCTAAATTTTTTTCACAGAAAGTCGGTTTCACCTTAGAGGTCAGAACTGTCGCTGCAAACTACACTTAACCCTGTATCAATTTACTAGTAATTTGATGTACAATATTCTAACCCTTTAAAAATATACAGGAGAGTACCATTTAAAAAAAAAAACACAACTTTAGTTAGCCACACATTTTTTACAATCCTGTATAATCTAAAATACTTTTAAAATCTCTTTTTTTAACCCTCCACAATTTCATGTTTAATGATTTTTTTTATTGTCTCAATACTACCTTCCGTCCACATATTAGTTGCTCACACTGTATATGATGTGTGAAGTGGAATTCCTTTTATCCCACCTACTCATTTAGTTTATTACATTTATTTTTTGAGTAAAAATTGGAAAACAAAATTTGTATCTTAAAATTAGATTTTGAATCACGCGCACATTTTTTTCAACAATTGTCCAAGATTTGAGGGCTACAATTTTCAATTTTAAAATAATTTTTAGCACTTTACCGATAGAAAAATTATTTCCGTTATTTTCTAAACAATAATACAGTCTATTTTGAAACTCCTGTCGAACGTTTTCAAATACCTCTCTGGAAAAACCGGCATTCTTGAATAAATTTTTCGTAGTTCATTAATTGATTGAGGTTCGGTTTTATAAACAACTGACTTTAGATAGCCCCATCGAAAGAAGTCCAGAGGAGTTAGGTCTAGTGATCTTGATGGCCATTCTATTGACCCTCTTCTACCAATCCATTTATTTGGGTAGTGAAGTACGTAATGAGGAGGTGCTTCATCTCCGAAAATGCAGCAAATTCTCAGTTAATGCAAGATTCCCGTGATCGTCTTTCTGGTTTTCCACCTCATGTACTATTATTGGTTCGATGGTTCCTTCCAGCATCTCAGCATAAATATTGCCATTTAAATTCCCATCAATGAATAATGGGCCGATGATGGCATCCCTAATATACCTGCCCACAGATTTATTTTCTCAGGATACTGGGTATGCTCTTCTCTAAAAATGTGCGGATTTTCATCACTCCAATAACGGCAGTTATGATTATTAACTCGCCCATTCAAATAGAAGGTACATTCATCACTAAAGCAAATGTTTTTCACAAGATGAGGCGTGGCGATAATTCTGTTTGTCATTAATTCACAGAATTCAATTCGCTGATCAGGGTCATCATCACAGAGTTCTTGATGAATCTGCATTTTATACGGATGAAATTTGTGACATTTCAATACTTTTCGAATAGACTCGCGTAATATCCTTGTTATTATGGCTGCTTGACGCGTAGACATTGTTGGATCCATAGCAAATTGTCCAAGGACCTCAATTTGGGTTGTTCCATCAAGTAATCTTGGTTGAGTTCTTTTCTTATTGGCGGCAGATCCAGTTCTTCAAATTTAGAAATTGGTTGCTGGATATAAGCATGACTTAAATTTCTATCAGGTTATCTCTGGTTGAATGATCTAACGGTTCTGACGGCAAAACGTTTCTCAAAATCATAAATGAATATTATTTCAACACGTTTAGCCGTAGTGTAAACCATTATTAGGAGTGATTAGGCAAATCGGTCACAATAATAATAACAGCTCGTAATGAAATTATAACTTTTTACAAACAAATTCGCAAAAAATTGCATATAGAAAGATTGTCTAATATAAACTAGCCAAATGAAGAACACACATACAAAATGCAGTAAGAAACTAGGAACATATACCGAATTCAGACGAATTTATGTACATATAATCAAATCAATGGTATGAAACTAGTTAAATCGTGGTGAACTCATCGGCGACAATCACCAGCACAATGTACATTACAATGTTATTCCACTATCTCAGTTTTTTATCGCATTCTGTATAGAATTTTTTTGTTCACATTTATTTAATTGCGACACAAAGTTGTGCTGGCGCGTGGCAGTTTCTGCTCTCGGGCAAAACAGTTAGGCCAGCGCTGCAAGTAGCGTGGCTGCATGTTGTGATAATCAAATGTGCGGCCGAAGTCTGGTGTTTATTCTACTATTCACGGGTACAGTAAACAAACAGCAGAAAGATCTCAACATTGTATGGAAGATAATAGCTTCCCAAACTTTTGAGGCAATATCTCATTTTTAAAATTTAAATCACTTGTTCATGAATTAAATCGAAAACTACTAAAAAGAAACTTTCTTTGGTACCATTGGAAAGCAATTTTCAAGTACTTTTCAATATGTATCACAAGCAGGAAGTAGCCATTTAAGAATTTTGAGTTGGTATAGCTGGTATAGGTGGAGATGCATCACTTATTAGAGTATTCGAGTTCCCCAGTTTATATCACCAAAACGGTGATCTAATTTTGAATAGTAAGTTTAAATCACTTAATCATTAATTAATTCAAACCAAAATAAACTTTATTTGGTATCATCGGAAAGCACTTCTCAACTGCTTTTCAATAAGGTATCACAAGCAGGGGATTGTCATTTAAAATTGTTGAGTTGGGGTAGCTGCGATTTAGGGGGTGGATGGTGGTGCGTCACCTATTACAGTATTTGAGTTTCCCTTCACGTCACCGAAAGAGTTCCGAGCGATTTTTGATATCTTTATTAGTTCCGGAGTTCAAATTTTCATCCGATATATTGTAGGTCAAGATCGCACCCCCTTGAGTCTATGAATTTTGTCCAACTTGTTCACTTCATAAGCGAACCTTAGTCAAGTACAAGCGCCCGCCTACTCATTATAACTGGTTCTATTTTTACTTTCTTATATTTAATATAAGGAAGTATAGTAATCATAATTTTTTTTTAGCCCTCGAGATTTTGATTGATAGATACATTTTGAACCCTCCTGAATCCATTCTAACTATTTTCCGAATGATATCTTTCGGTTTGTGTGTTTGTGTGTGGATGTATCTGTGTATCCTCAACAGCCTAAAAAAGACTAAAGGGCGAATCCCCAAATTTGACAATTAAGATTTTCAACAACATTTTTAGGTGAATGTGGTACTACCAGAAGAGACATAATGAATGAAAGAAGAAAAATGGTATAATTTCGAAAAAAAATTCAAAAGTTTGTATTGCATTTTTGGACGAATCTAGATGAATTATGATGAAAAAATATCTTTAGCAAAAAAGAAAATTCAAATATTTAAAGCTGATTGATGTAAACTGAAATTTTGTATAGATTTAACTTCATAAAAAAAGATAAATTTGTCAGTTTGACATTTAAAATATCTAACTTTATTACAAAAATGTAATTATATTAATTAGAAGTTATAAAAAAATATGATGATTTATTTATTATTGTTCGTATCGAAGGACACTGAAAATTAATTGTTTAAAATTTAAATAAGGTAAGGCAAGAATGACTTTTATAGATCAGGATACTACGGTATAAGAAAGTTATGTGCTGGCTACATCAGATATTCTTTATGCATATGTTGTTTTCCATTATCAGTACAGTGTAAACCTCGAATGTGTACCATTATACCATAACTCCACTGAAAGCTTTAGTAGTAAAATGAGAAATCCAAACGCACATTAAATACCAGTTCTAGTGGGTTGTTGAAAATATTCCAAGATTTTCAAGTTAAGATCACTCGAGTTCGATACTCATTCCTGTTTAAACGTACGTAATCCGTATCGATTTGGTCTTTGATGCATTCAGAAGGAGGCCCTCCGCTTGATGTTTTGGAGCTAAACGCGGATGCTGATGGGCTGAAGCACAGTGGGGAATACGGATTTATACTGAATGGTTGTTATATGATGACTCTTACAGCTTCAGTTTTCGGTTATATTTATTTTCCGAGCGCCGCGCCATCCTGGATATAAGAGAAATGTTGGTTTGTTTGCCGTACGGTGGATTATGAAAAGGTAGGACGGTGATACTTTGGGAAAAACGCAACATAAGCCGCAGAAAATGACTACCTACCTTCACTTATTGTCGTGCAAAATTAATAATAGGAAGGGAGTGATGGAATATTCTGAATTAATAATATAATAATTTATTGTTCTATATTGTATAAGACCAGGCGGCAATTTATTTGGAATAAACGCCATACAGGTTGTTCCGAAAAAAGATGCAATTATTTAACAGGTAGATTTTTTTACAAAAAATGAGGTGGTGTTTTTTATACAACCTTTTTTAAATTGATCCCTCCTAAACTATACAACAAAACTTCTTGAAATACATCAGATAAGTAAACAACCAAAGTAGTATACCATATACTTTAATTCTTACTAGTTCTGAAACAACAGGTGGGCCAAATATTGCTAATATATTTGTGCATAAATTTGAAAATGTCTATACTAAGAGGTCATACAAAACATTGAATGATACCTGTGAAATACAGAATAGCACTGAAAACGTCATTATTACAGTAGATTCAATATTTGATATAATTTATAACTTAAATGTATATAAAGGTTCTGGCCCAGATGGTATTCTCCAAACTGTGCTGAAATGTTGCTCTCAGAATCTTGCATTGCCATTATTTTTTTCTATTTTCATTGTCTTTAGCCACCGGTATTTTACCAGAAATTTGGAAACGTGCGTACGTTACACCCATATTTAATCCAATAATAAATCTTATCCATCAAGCTACCGACCAATCCAAAAGCACTCGAAAAATTGGTAACCAACTTTCTAAATTACAAATTCAAAAATATAATTATTGATGAACAACAAGGTTTTCAAATCAGAAAATCAGCAGTAATTAATTTTATGACTTTTGTAAATTTTGCTCATTGAGGGAGCAGTATACAATGAATTAAGCAAAGCGTTCGACAGGATAAATCTCGACCTACTCTTTAAAAAATTATCAGAACTTGGAATAAGTAGAAACCTTTGAAATAGGGTTACACTTGGGTCCACTGCTATTTACACTCTTTATTAATGACATTGTCACCAACTTCCACTTTTGTAAAATATTGTTGTTTGCGGCCGACTTGAAAATTTATACTGCTGTATAATAATAATTTACAAAATTGACAAAGAATGCAAGATGGCCTAGACAAATTCAGGTTTTGCAATGAACTAAACGTTAAATTTAAATAAGTGTGAATTTATGACTTTCGAAAAAACATGAAAACATAGAAAAAGTCTCCTATATATTAAAGGACCATGTACTTAAATTAATTTCAATGATGACATTAACCACTTACTGTAAAAGCAAATCGAATGCTCAGATTGGTTACTTGATCAACGACAAAATTTAATAACACAAGCTTTCAGAATGCATATGTTTTCTTGGTTAGATCCAAACTAGAGTACTGTTCCTTAATTTGAGCACCCCACTATATAAATCACATAACCGAATGGAACAAGTACAAAATAATTCTTAAAACAAGCATCACATAAACTTAGTCGTTGTGGTATCTTTCGGTTTAAATCTAGCACACTTGGAAAATCGACGGAAGTATTACGATCTTTGCTTTGTTTATAAAATAATAAGTAATTGCTCTATCTCACACTATCTCCTCTAACAGATAAATCCAAACGTGCCACTTAGACTTACAAGAGATCCACTCATGTTCAAAACAAACTTTCACAGAACATCAACAAAGAATAATGGGGAAATGGACAAAAATAAAAACACAATTATTTCAATTGACCGGTTTCTAGGACTTTCTTCTTCATCAGAATCTACAAAACATATTACAATGAGATCTTAGATTTCAAAAAACACATTCAACAATTTGTTGAGTGTAAAATGCTAATCAACTATGTTATTAAAATTATACGTACCAACTAAATTTCAAGCCCATATGCTCATGGCAATTATCAAATGAATAAATAACATTATACAAATAAAAAGTGGAATGGAAAATAATATTAACTGAAAATTTTTGTTAATTATTATTTACTAACTTTTTACAAATCTTATCACAGATAAGTATAACATATATCTTTTTAAACAATTATTTTCCCGGCTATTTGACAAAACGCTGAAACTTGAATTACAAAAAGATAATATGCACATTATGTTCAGTACTACTGACTCAATAATGTTATTTTAATTTCAACTATTCTGTCCACTAAAACCAAAAATAAATAAAACACAAGGTACTCACCAGTTGACACTCACTTTAAAAACTTTAAATTATCTACCGACACGTGTTTCCGCCTGCATCGCTTCATCAGGGAAGCGCCAGCATATTTAAAGAATCCAAAGTAACCAAACTTGTAAACCTTAATGTAATAAACAATAATGGCTTCAGAGAACAGAACAATTGAATTATATAATAAAATTATATAATAAAAAGTACTAAAAAAAACGAACAATCACAAACGAATTAAAAATAATTTAATTTTAAGTCACACTTTTATATCAAAAACGAAATAGGTTATAATATCAAATACGTGTTATTCTTCTTCTTCTAATAAAATATCTAACCTCATAAGAAGAGAAAATTAGGTTTAAATGAATTACAGCGTAATCTTAATAAATATTCCATCACTTCTTCAAACAAAAACACACAAAAACAAAAAACAACGACTCTCCACCACCAAAATGAAGCAACCTGACAAACAATATTCAAATCAAATCAGTACAGGCGTAATAAATTAGTTTAAATCCGTTTAAAACCGTGCTTATGGAGTCATCTCACTATCGGAGCGCTACAGAAGGCCGATGCTCAGCGCGTCCTTCTGTTATTATATTTATTTCTATTATGTTATATATAAAAGAAGACAAAATTTGGGTGGTATTCTTATATAATATGTGATTGCTATTATCGTGTATATTAATACAAAGCTCCTCCTTCTTCTCTATCTTCCGTTTTGCTGTATATTTCACTTGGTGTCATACAACGAACCTGAATAATTTTATTTCCTATTAATAAAAAAATAGCCTCAGTATTACCTGTAATTTTATATATTATATCTATATGGGTATTTAGGATGAAGCATTTGTTTTCGTTTTTTTAAAATTACTAACAGAAGCATTTTTAACAGAGATTTATAGATTTAAGTTGTATACTTGGTAAAAACGCACTATTAAAATGACAGTATCAACTTACAGTTTTTGTTTTAGTTATTAGATCATCTGAACTACAAAACTGTGTCCCAATTTCATTAACCTTTTGAGACAAGCTATCACACAGAAAGTAGTCGCAAGGATTCAGATCAGGACTGCGTATGTGTGTGCAAGTTTAAAAAAATTAGAATTAGGTAGGAGGTATTTCACTACCTGTCATATTTTCACGGATATCAGAAAATCATGAATCATGAAAAAATTTGCACCAAAATCATGATGTGATTACAATTTAGTTCAAAGAGATTGTGATCTCGGGAACGGAATCATTCCAAAGCGAATAAGTTACTTACACGGGAAATCGTGATATGATTCACTATCAATAATGGTATATTTTCCACTGATATTAAAAATTTACAGTAACGATTCACGTAGATACCGAAACATCACTAAACTGCACTGATTACTTTAGCCACAGAGAGTGATATACTGATGTTTATTTGATTTCACAAATTCAATTAAGACGTTAGTAAACTAATTCCTCGTATTATTTATTTAACATCGGCATATTTCCAGTACCTAGGCCAATCACCGACGTATTGAGATACGCACATTAGTGTAATGTAAACACTGACTCGCAAACCTGGAGATTCGGTCGAAACTCCACGTCGTCGTGATGTAGGGAGCTTTAACGTGCTCACATCGCATATATACAGAACCCCTCAATTTCACTCCCCCTGGTGACTCGAGCAAGTTCGCTCTTCCACTATATCTCATAGACTTGGTGAAGTCTGGATTTGAACCCAAGTCGTCTGGTTGAATGGACGTGCCATTGTCTGCTACACCACCGAGTCAATAAAGTGTTATATTTAAAAACACAGTTGTTTTAATTTTATTTCAAGAATCTCGTGTCTGAATGGACCTAGCCTCCGAAGTCAAAAAAAAAATAAAAATTTTGTTCAATAATCGTTTTGTATTATTAGGACAGGAAAACTGATGTTTTAATATTACTAATTATTTATTAATAAAAACTGCTCATTGGATAAAATAATATGTATTACATTATCACTGTTTATTTTATTTTGATAAAAATTAAACAACTAAATATTTTTTACTCTCATATAATTGAAAGTTTAGTTATACCTCTTGTTCCGAGAAAATAAGCGGTGATATATTTATAATTTTCACATAATATAATAACATTTCCAGCGCATTAGTTCTCCACTCTGTCTCCCACTACACTACTTTGTTGTTGGTTTTGTCTCGGCTGGAGATTCAAGTTTATCAGTAGTTGCATGGTCTTTTGTAAATCGGACATCACATCTTGAATGTTGAGCTCATGACAGTTCCTCTTAATATGGCTCAATTTGACACACTTATAACAGCGGATACCTCCTTCGGACTACCGCAATTTTGTTGTTCTTGTCTCGTCTGGGAATTCATCGTTGTCAATAGTTGTGCGATGAACTTTTGTAACTCGGTTAATACGACATGCATGGTTTTATCTGCCGGGGGTCTCTTCCACAGCCATGACTCGCATTCTCTGGTCTGATTGTGTGGTATCCACATAGACAGCCTCAATTTCAAGTGCATGTCTAGGGCCTCACTACTTCGCTTATGCCTCGCCAACTTTAGCATTCGCCTAACCTCCTGGTCCCTCACTTCATCAATAAATGCTCCTACAGCAGGTTTGAACTTCTGGAGGCTTTCTTCACCTCGTTGTGTGCGTGATTTGAGCTGAGCCTGATATACTTGGATGATTTGTTAGTCGCCATATCTTAGTTCTAACGCTTCCTCCAGAATGCTAAAATTGTGTTGCTGTGCCACATTCCCAATGCTTGGCCCATTACTGGTAATACTAATGCTGTTGCTTTTTCCTCATCGTTACAGTTATTTAAATGTGCAGCTACCTCGAACTGTCTCTTATAAGTTGACCATGAACTTTGACCCTCGAAGGAAGATGGTTGTAACCTGGTACCAGACGACAGTACTAACTGGCCACTCCTCTCTCTTAATTGTTGTTTGAGCCGGGTTATTTCTACTTCAACAATGCTGACTTTTCCTTCAACTTGACCAACATTTTCTTTTCCTTCTCTGATTTGTTCTTCCACCTCAACGAATTTTTCTATAGCATCTACTTTAAATTTTTCAGTGAATGAGAAAATGGCTGCCTGCTGTTCTTCTAGGCTTTTTTTCATATCTTCTTTTTCCTCCAATCGTCTTATTTCCAGGCCTTTCATAATTTTTCTTAAGTCTTCTTTTTCTTCCTGGCGTCTTCTTTCTTGTTCCTCTTTTGCTTCATGGCTTTTTATATCTTGTTCTTCTTTTTCCTCCTGCCATCGTCTTTCTTATTCTTCTCTTTCTTCTTGTCGTTTTCTTTCTTGAGCCTCCATAATTGTTCTTTGTTCGTCTTTCTCTTCTTGCCATATTCTCTCTTGTTCTACTTTTCTTCTTTTAGTATTCATTCATTCATTCTAACAACGCTGCTAGCAAGTCCTGTGTTTTTTCTCCGCCATTCTTCTTGTTATTGACATTAACTCACGATACGTAAATCAGTTCAAAATAAAGTTTATTACACTATAATGTCCTTAAAATGTATCTATCGTATCTATTTTAATAATGAAATGTTCCAGAAAAATCTCGAAACAGCTCTAGAAAGTCTTATTTAGAGTCTATACTACTTTTGTGTTGACGAAATTCACTTATCTTCACTAATTGTGCAATGGAATGTTCGAGAACTTTCACAAAATCTCACTACAAAGTCTTGCTTTGAGTCTATAACCCGTTCCCGTTAACACAGTTCACGTACCTTCTGTGGTTTTCAAATCGAATGTTCTAGAATTTTACGAAAAGTCACTTATAGCTTTTTCTAAGTCTGTAACATGTTCCTGTCGACACAATTCACGTATCTCCTATAGTTTTCAAATAGAATGTTCTAGAATTTTTTCCGAAATTGCACTAATAGTCCTTTTTCTCAGTCCACAACACGTTATTACTAGCGGTACTAGCGTATCTGCAGCTATTTCTAAATCGAATGTTCTATAAACTTCTCGAAAATCCACTTTAAAGTCACTATTCAGTCCAAAAATAGTCCTCCAAATACTGTCCAGTAGCTTAATTCTCCGTGTTACCACTAATTTCTGAGAAGAACACTGTAGAACCTTTTCGAATATTCCAGAAATTTCTCTTCCAATCCCACCTATTCCCCACAAACTATATTCGTAGATTCGTTAATTGAAAGTCCAGGTAATACTTATTCACTACTTTATTGACTACTAATTAATAATTAACAACAATAGATTAATTAATGTACTTAATTATAATCACAATTTAACACTTTTAAGTCTCTTTCTTATTTCTTCTTTACTTGTTCACGTTCAACTTAAGACTGAGTCTTCCACGGTGCGTCTTATTTATACATCCAGTCACACGGTCTAGAACATTCCAGAATATTCCCGGTCCGTTCTCTTACAATTCCAGTCCCATATAACCAATCTACATAGTTTAGTGGCGTAACAATATATTTTTTTTGTAAAGGCAAATACAAAAAGTTTGGGTCCCTGTAGACCCTCCTTTCAGCTGGCCAATTTTGCTCAGCATCGATTTTATCATTGTCTTTGGCCTTCAGAACATGTTACCAAATTTGAAAACTTTATCTCAAAAATTGTGGCTGCTATCGTGGTACTACAGACATGCAGATAGATTTTTTCCATAAAGTTATTTTTTCATTATAATTCGTCGAGATTCGTCCAGAAATGCAATAAAAATTTTTATTTTTTTCCCGAGATTGTACCTCTTTTCTTCTTTCATTCATTGCGATCTCTTCTGGTGGTACCACATTCACCAATATTAATGTGTCACCCTAATGTTGTTGACAATCTTAATTGCCAAATTTGGGAAGTCTCCCATTAGTATTTTTTGAATTATTGCGGATATACAAACACGTCACCGCACACGCACGCATCATACGGAAACACTAGTACACCCAGAACGGATTCAGGACGGTTCAAAACGTATAAATCAATCAAAATCTCGCAGATTGAAAAAATCACAATTATATACTTCCGTATACGCAGCATAATCGGAAAATAGTCAGAATGGATCAGGATAATTTTGGTATAAATGAATCAAAATCTCGAGATTGAAATAAAATTGGACGATTATATACTACGTGGGTAACTTAGAAATTTGATGGATGTATCATTTTTTTCTCTGAAAAGTTCTAATTTAATCTTCTGAGATCTTGTAATACTAGATCTTAAATGGTGAATAAAAAAAAAAATCTAGTACAAAAGAAATGGAGACCAACGAAGTTAAGTGAATATCCGTTATGATATACTGAACAACTTTTATATTAGATTATGTATACGCAAAATATTTATTTAATACTTCGATAATCTTCAAAATTCTTGAATTAAATAATTGAAAGCGGTCGAATAATAGTAATTAGAATCAATAAATGTCTACTTTTGTCTCATTAAACAGCAAGTCCTTTCGATATTTATGCATCTTTTTTCATTTATTAATTGTACTTTATCTCGGAGTAAAGCTCTCTCTCTTATTTTTCTGTTTACATCAATTTCTTCAATTAATTTTCTTGTCGCCTACCGTCAATCCAAACCCGAATAAGAAGCATGTTTTTTGTCACATTTGTAAGACTTCCATGTAGCAACGCTCAGCTTATGTGCCAGTCATTCCCTGGTGAAGTCTCAAAGGACCTGATTCAACACAACAGCCCTGATTACTGCTATAATCCGGCACAGCATGCTACTGGCCCCGCTAATTGTAATTCCAGCCATCGAACTTATCTACTCATGCCCATGCCCATGTAATACTACCGCGACGTCCGACAGTCTGTTGGAGTAACACCAAGTCATCCTGTGGTTATTTCGATATATTTCACTATACCGGGATAAGGCACGCCCGAATATTTTATATAATGGTATTTTTATGCCGAGAGAGACATAGAGTAAAACGTAATGAAATTAATTCAAAATAATAATAAATTCAAATAATAACAATAATAATTGTACTAAATAAATGTAAAATTAATAATACAAGAAAAATCATTAATTTTAAAAGTCATAGTAAGAGTCTATATTTTATACAGTATCACATATTTGCACGATGACTCAAAATCTAATAATTTTGTATAGAATAAAAATAAACAATATCGAAAATACATTTCGAATTACAACAACCC
Organism: Rhamnusium bicolor; assembly: GCA_029963845.1. Taxonomy (NCBI): domain Eukaryota; kingdom Metazoa; phylum Arthropoda; class Insecta; order Coleoptera; family Cerambycidae; genus Rhamnusium; species Rhamnusium bicolor. Next base: position 141,926 of record JANEYF010003921.1, read on the forward strand.
TCAAAATGACAATTTTATATCATGTGCCAAAAATAAATCTAAGGTTACCTGGTCAATACACTTAATGTGATCTTCCAAACCTGTACCTTTCTCGATATATGGAATGTTTCTAGAATTTGTCCTGTTTTAAAAAATGCTCAAAAATTTAATCTCTAATCATCGACCATTTGCTATTTTGTGTAACTTATATAAACTTTTCGAAATAGTAATTCATTAACTAATATTATTAATTACTAGGAATAGGATAAAAAAATTTAAAAAATAATTGTGTCCTTTTAATTTGTTTATAATTCTTTAAGTGAGGGACAATGCATTTTTTAAGTATTTTTCCAGCGCTCTAGTACATCCCTAGAAAACATACCTTTTAACTGGTGCACGACTTTTGGGGCACCCATTATATATAATACCATAGCCAATCATAACACAATGTCAAAATATCTTGGTACAATTTTTGACAGCAAGATCACTTTTATTGAACAAATAAGATCACCATTTTCTGACACATAGGTATTGGTCTTTATGTTTTCCCATTAGTAATTCGTGCGGCTTTTTTGACATGTCAACATATACTATTATTTAAGACCTTTCTGTATTCAAAACTGGAATATGCAAGTGGTCTATGAACCTCATATTGCCAATATTAAGACTATGCAAAGAAAATTTTCAAAATATTTAGCATGATCTACAGATCATATTTACCCACTTGTTGGCTTTAATCAGATATTGGCTTTGATCACAATTATTAAATCACTTTCAGTTTATAAGCTTACAGGAAAATAAGAATTACTGTTCACACTTAGAAAACACTAAATCTCATGACCCTGAACTTGACACACATCATTTTTTTGTTTAAAGAAATAGAAAATCGTCTCAAAATGTTCACCACTATGTTACATGCAATAATTTAAATCGAGTGGGTATTTTTGGTATCGGTATTTTTTCTCGTATTTGTCAATGGAATAAGTCTGTGGAATAATTTATGGTAATTAGTTAAGTTATATCCTAGAGTATCTTATTATTGTTTTATAATATATTTCTATACCAATTTCCATGCATTCCTAACTTACAATTGGAATGTAAAGTCTATTCAGATTATAAAATAAAATAAACCAAAATATCTATCAATTCTTTCTCATTTTGGCAAGAAATGGCAGAAATCAGAAATATCACATAGTTCTAGAATAAGGATTTTCTTATATAAATATTATACTAAGCTAACGATGTATTCTGCAGTTTATCTAAATTGTTACATTTAGCTAAATTAATATTAGCCAATTAAATGAATGTTTGTGTCAACATTGTATGTATAATTAACTCATTTCGATTACTCATAACTAGGGCTGTCAAAAATGGTCCGTGGGACAGTGGCGTACACGAAATTAACTAATACAAGAAACAATAAACTGTTACAATTTATAACAATGTATGTAAAACTTACCCTCTTAACTAGCTTGATGAACTAACTTGTTAATCACAAACTGGAGAAGATGTATAGCCATTTTTCAGCATCAGGTATGTTTCTATGGTTGTCTCCATGAGTGGTGTTCGCTTTGGTGAAAATATATTCCTATATTTTGAAAGCGACCGTTCGACATCTATTGATGTAATACACGTATGCGTAAAATAGTCTTTGAACGCACTTAACAGATCTGGGGCTGCACCATCACATATTTGTCTTAATTTGGTAAAACCAGTGTCTTTATTTAACACACTTACGAACTTTTCTTTAAAGCGCTCATTTGTTGCGTCGCCTATATCGTGTAGCAGTAGATTTACTTCGTCCACTATTTGCAGTGACTCCGTTAATGACAACGCACTGATTTCTAATTTTTTTTATGCTTTCATGTAATGGTTTATAGTTCTTCTCAATATTTTCTAAGGGTGTTTCAACGTAAATATCTTCGAATTTTGTCTGGCTTTCCTTAATATCTGCAGCCTCATCTGGATTGAATTGTAGTATCACAGCTTTTATTTGTTGGAAATATTTAGCATAATAAAAAGATGCCTGCAACCATGTTCCCCAACGTGTATGAATCGGCTGTGGTGGTTCAGGAATACCGGGACACTTGCTATGAAATGCACGGAGACGTTTAGGAGATTTAAGTAACCTCTGGAAAACCTTTTCGAATAGTTTCTGCCACAAGATGTAAACCATGCACTTTATACGTAACATGTATAAACATACAACCTTGTTCTTGCAAAGAACGGCCTACCGAACGTATTGTCACGGCGCCATCAGTCACAAACATCAACACTTGACTTTTTGACAGTTCAAATTTTTCTAACGTTTCCAGCACCACCCTGGTAATTGTTTCGCTAGTGCACTGACTTAGTCTTTTGCTAGCTAGTAACAGGGGAACTGTCGGTTTATGAGGGTCCAGTACTCGTACTATATAACATTTAAAATAGAATTTTTTTTTTCAATCTATTATCTCATCAACAGATAACCACAGCCGTGTATTTTTTAATTCACATTTCATCTTATTTACCATGTCTACGTGTACAGTTGGTAGATAGTTACATAACATTGTGCGACTTGGTAACTTCACCTGGGCATTGTATTTATTCCAGAACTCTCGAAATGGTTGTTTATCGCGTATGTGCAGCGGAACATCACAGGCAATCAGCATTAATAGTAAATCAAACATAAACTGTGTTGTCGAAGGCACGCCATTTTTTTTATTTTTATGGTGTACACTATTTACGTGAAGTCCACCATCACGCTTATCCCAGCACATCAAATCATTCTCGCACACTTTACAAATTATTTTAGTACCATCATAGAATAAATCCGGGAATTCACCTATGGATTTATTCACTTTGTCAGCAAATGGCCGTTTTCTACCCCTGCGTACGTCTGCCATGCTTTATTATTAAATTAATATCAACAATACAGTACAACAAATAAAATAAAAATACAAAAACAATATGCATTACGCCTAAGTGACTTAACGTGTACACAACTCGAAAGTTAATAATAGACTAGACTGGAGAAAGAGTTTTGCGATCAAGGTGAATGCCGGCGACAGTCTGTACCTACATCTTTACTCTACGACCATGATACACAGACACGATTTGCAGCTTTACTTATAACGATGGTAATTCCAATTGCTATTCTCACAAACACACTACAGATGAGTAAATCGTTAATCAGCCTGCGAAAGTTTCAACTTCAGTTTCAAAATTGTATTTGTTATATTTGCAATTATAATTACTGTTAACGTAATTAAATAAAAAATCATTCCATCAAGTTCCAGTTGACTAATATTTTACTTTAATAAAACTGACAACTGTGTATAAATATTATTATTTCGGAAAAATCTTTGTTATCTTAAAGCAAAGTAAGTTCCGTTTAGACCAAAACGAAAAAAGATTAAAAAACAATCAAAGACTTCAAAACCCAGCATAAACACAGAACATTAGAACATGTCGTTCTATTAGAAATTGCGGAAGGCTTTTATTAGGGAAACTTATCTGTAAAACATATTTCTGGAAAAATTAATCAGACATTTGACGACATCCTTATAGCAATGAAATTAAACATTGCTCCTGATTGGCTATTACTTGCTTTAGTATAAATTGTGAAACTAACGAATTGTTAACCATTTTTATACAGGGTGTCCCAGATTTAATGTGACATAGAGTAATGGGACAGAAAGCACACTTAACTGAGTTCAAAACACATCCAAACTTACTCTTAGTTAACCGCTTTTGAAATACAGGGCGTTTTATAGTTTTTAACTAAAACTACAGTCGGCCATATTTCTGGAATGACTTTAAATATTTAAATAAAATTTGGTACAAATATTATACTCTTTCAATCCAATCAAAATTATAATTCACTTTGGAAAAATTTCAGGACCGGACTCAGTTTTTATAATGATGCTCTCAGTGCCGATATCATTACCCTGTGTATCATTTTTTGATAAATATTAGTAAACGTTTAAAAAGTCAATGGATATTTGATAGCATGAATAACCTTATTCTTCAATGAGATTTTCAAAAGATATTGACTGACCAAATTTTAAATTCTATAAATTGGACAATCAACTAACTAACGTCACTATTTTATTAATTTTACTTAATTACCCTACACTAATTAAGCATCTTCATTTTTTTTGGACGATAAATACACATTTATTGATAAATTAATGCTTCGTGCAGGACTGGAGTAGCTTAAAATTCCATGATTAAATACATTTTATTTATAAAAGTAATGTTACTTTTATTTATTTATTTGGCCATTTAAAAATTCAATTTTTATAGAGTTTTTAAATTGATGCAATGACAATGATTTAAAGTTTTCTGATACCATTGTACAATTTTACTGCATTATATAAAAATTGATGTATTATGGTGGGACATTGTGAGCATGTTATAAAATTAATTGTTATCATTGTAGATAGAACTCCTAGACACAAGTGTTTCTTTAAGGTGTGTTGTAGTGGAGGTTAACAACAGTCTATGAATAAATGTTAAAAACACTAATGATAGTTTTTTAGTCATTTAATCTCTATAAATTTATGAGATACATGGTAAAATATTCGCAGATTGTATGTGAATCACCAACAAAGATTTTATACCCTTTGTATACGGTTTTGCGTATAAGCACATCTAAACGTGGAAAGTATACAATGTATAATAATAATCGAAAACAAGTATAATTAAGGACCTAAGTTTATAATTCTTTATGTATCTATATAGGCTCTATGAGTTAATTTATAAATGTGAGAATAAAATCGGAGTGATGCTAATAATTGAGTCAGATGGTTGAAAGTGTGTCATCTGCATATGATTGAATATGTGAATGCTGAATATAACTTAAAATATCTGCAGTGTACAATATAAATAATTAATGGACCACTAGGATGCAACCTTGTAGTAACCTCCAAAATAACTAATTTCTCAGTGAATATTTGATGGGCAACAGACTCGTTGATAACGATCATATAAATATGACTGAAAAAAGTGTAATGATTTTGTGTCAAAACCATAATAAGCCAATTTAGTACATAATAAATTATGACCAATGATGTGGAAAGCTTTAGAAAAATCTAGAGATATCACAGCTGTGACAAGTTTCTTATCATGGGCTAGTAACATATTCATATTATGAAATAAGTTGCTGTAGTTTTAGTGTATCCTACGCCAAAAACCAGACCGCGATGTAAAGAAAGTAATATATTTGACAGACGACGGGTATGTTGACAAAACATTATGATACAAATAATCTTAAGAGACTCAGATGGAATAGATGAATAGGAGAGACATATAAACATTGTTTTTATTTCCGTTAAACCTGTCTTTATAGTTGACTCCAATAATAACTACTTGTAGGATATACGCACACCTCTTTTCGGGTTATAATGTATGTAGTTATTGTATAAAATTTTCTTATAAGGCTAGGAAGAAATAATGTACAGTAGCATTACATATACATTCCTTAATATACGTATGTGCCCATTTTATTATCTTTCTTGAATATCAAAGATATTTCTATTAGGTATAAATTCAATGGTTTATATTCATGAGCATACTATGTGGATTATAATCAAGCTAAATAATTTAAATGGTGTTCAGATCAAAGATAACAATTATTGATTATTCCAAGTAGTTGACTAAATGTCAGTTTTGCTGGACCTACAAGGATAACGTCAATATTTACAAAAAAAGAACATGAATTTCTTACGTATTTTCGTTCTTACAATTTAAAAAGTGTTAGTATAAATAAAACAATATGAAGGTTACAATCAACATCTACTTTCATTTCATTTCTGAAAATATTTTGTGGAGGACAAAAGATTATATATTTAAAAGGAGCGTCTGCTTTTCTACCATTCAGAAATGGCGACAATAATTGTGCCTATGTGATAATTTGTGCATGTTTTTGTTTTTTGTTTTTTATCTTCTTTTTTATAAACAAAATTTAGAAATGTCAAAGATAATTGTAATATTTTTATTTCATTTAAGTTTTAATTTCAGGTATGAGTTACTTATTTTTGTTTTATAAATTACTAGAAATAACTTTCATTTGTAAAATATTTTTTTACGCAAATTAAATGTTTTTTATATTTTATTTCTTTGCTGTACGCATGAAACCTCAAATCCTTACGGTAGACCTTCGTCCTACCGGAAGGACAAGCCACACTTAAAGCATACCAAACGATCGTCCTTATAGCAGGACGCAACTATTGTACGTACAAAAGTTCTTCAGGAAGCGCTTCAAACAGGATACAGTATGGTACAATATGGATATCAATTAACGAAAATGAAAACAAACTATTTATTTCTTTTTCACAAAATTTGTTTATTGCGATGTTTATAATTTTTTTAAGTGTAATTCAAATGAATAATATTTAATGTGAAATTAACATATTAATTAATAAATTTAGCTTAATATATGACTACTCCGATGAAAAAGAATATAAGTATTTTTTGAATTTTTCGTTTAAATGTTTAAATGCATATGTAAGACCTCACCGCATTTGAGAAAATGGTATCAGGAAATTTGAGTGCTTAATATTTAAAACTTGATGTGATTAAGGATATATTTAACAAATACCGCTAATGTGCGTGGAAATAAATGTATAAGTTAAATGCTTCCTTTCTGTTGTACTTGTAGCCTTTTTCCTAGCTGTAATGATATGTTTTGTCAGACAGTCAGAACAAAAAAATATAACAGAATTGAAATATTAGTGCGATACTCTTCTCATACAAAATTACCATGAGAAACACACCAAATTTTTGTTAGAAATATGCAAATTAAATTTATTATAAACTAAATTTTTTATACAATAAATGGATGTAATGGTAGTCATGAAATGTCATTAGTTACTAACGATGTTGTCATGACTTGGCACGATGAAACAGCAGGTAAGTCACGACTATTTTCTAGCACACCCAGAGGGTCACCTTTGACCCACCAACACTTGGTGTATCTCAATTTACCAACTTGACAGCCGCAACACTATATTCATCTGGACAATAATTGATACTACGAAGATGATTATTAGAATTTCATATTTTTTTATTTAAGGTAGGTCAACAGAGACATATTTAGGGCGAAACCTCATTTGTTCTGTCATAGCGTTTTTATCATATGGTAATATTATTTTAAATGTATTTATTTATTTATTCATTAATGTCGACATTGAAACCGCGTTTAGAATACATTATATTACAAGGTTAGTTTATTTCCCGTTGAAAATGACATATCTATATTTTACTAGACTTCTTTTTAACAATGTTCTCTCAACTATTTGAGTTGTAGGATTTTGAAATTTTTTAGTGAATTTTTAAGAGCTAATCTTAATATTCTATAGAACATACACATACACATAATTATGTAAAAAAAATATCATAAAAAATATATATACATACACACACACACACACACACACACACACATATACCGGGTGTAAAAGGATCATGGTACACCTCCCTTTTCTCCTTTAGTTTTTAAGATAATTGATTGAAATTTGGGAGATCTTATATACATAATAAGCAGCACTTTTTGACATACAAGTGATTTTTTCTTCACTTCCGATTTCGCCGGAAATGACACTAACTTTCGATTTTTAAATAGAACACTCTATATGTTATCGCATTTTTGAATTCTGCATAATTTTCTGAATCTAGCGATACCAAATAAGTGACATTTCAAACGTCAATATTTTTTATAAAATAATTTTTAGTTTTCTATTTAAATGTGCCATGACGGTTCCGATTTATTCTAAATGCTAGAAATGTAATGCTAGCAAAATCGAAATCCCGTCAAAAATACTAAATTACGTGATTGCTGAGCAAATAAAATTCATCAAAATGGTTTTTGGGGAAAAACTCAATTTTTTTCAAATGGAACCATATTGGTACCGTGATACCATTTGTTAGTACTATTAATAAAGAATTTATTCATATATCGTATTAAAATGAGCGATAAATACAAACAAAATTACAGCTAAAAAAAAAAAAAAAGAAAATACAATTTTGTTCTAATTACTTTGTTATACATAAGGTGGCTTTGGAATACAAAAAATGAACACAAAACATTACAACAGTTGTTCAAAATGCTGTCCATTAACGTCAGTGCACTTCTGAACTCGCATAGCTGTTTCTCGAAGAACGTTCGCCAATTGCTGGGCACGTTATGCTATTGCGCGTTTTACTCGTAGCTCCAGGTCTTCACGGGTTGTAACGGCGGTTGCGTAGACAATGTTTTTTAAATGACCCCAAACAAAGAAGTCAAAGGGTGTTAAATCAGGTGACCTTGGAGGCCACCTCACAGGACCATTCGTCGAAATTACGTTTTCTCCGAATCTCCGTTGAAGGTAATCAATATTATTATTATCACCTTGAATTATGGGGAGTAGCGCCATCTTGTTGGAAATATATTCCCTGTCATAAATGGAAAGGTAATTCAGCTAAACTGTCCTCAATTTCATTTTACAGAAATCCCAAGTAATTTGGCACCAAATATTTAAGATTGTCCTTCAAATATTATTGGACCAATAATTCTACTACCGATTATTCCAAGCCAAACATTGAAACCGAACCGCACTTGAATGTTACCCGCCCGTAATAAATTTTGACCAAATTTGTGACCAATATTTTGTATTTTGTCGGTTAAATAATCCCAAATTTGTAAACCTAGACTCGTCCGAAAATAAAATCATTCCCAAAAATCATTGTTTGACTGCACCTTATTCTGTAAAATCCAATTGCAATATTCCATCCTACATTCGTAATCATTTTGGTAGAAATTGCACCAGCACTTTGGTATTTAAAAGATTTATAGTGGTATTTGTGCAAAATTCGGCTTACTGTTTGGTGAGTGATTTCCAATTCAAACCCAATTTGCCTTAAGGAAACAGTATTTTCAACTTCTACTCGAGCCAAAACATTAATTTCCGTTCCTTCGTCAAGAATGAAATTTTCTTCGGGATCATTGTTAGGCTCACTTCGAAATTGATTTTCAAGACGATTAAAATAATTTCTCGCTGGACATTGTCAATCAGGATATTGTTCGGCATAAAGGTGTTTAGCCGCAACGGCATTTTTTCTACATTCCCCATAAATAATTAACATGTCCACTTTTTCATCTCTTGTATAAATTGCGGCATTTTGAACACAATTAACAAGAATTTTAAACAATTTTTAAAGACACAATAAAAACACCGATAAAACAACAAATGTTTGACATGCCAAATATTTCATTGTTTTCAAAGCCACCTTAGTTAGTTACTTCTTAACATTTCATTAGAACAAAATTGTATTTTCTTATGTTCTTTTAGCTGTAATTTTGTTTGTATTTAACGCACATTTTAATATGACTTATCAATAAATTCCTTATTAAATAGTACAAATAAATGGTACCACGATACTAATATGGTTCCATTTGAAAAAATTGAGTTTGGCCCCAAAAACCATTTTGATGAATTTAGAATAAATCGGAACGGTCATGGCACACTTAAATGGAAAACTAAAAATTACATTATAGAAAATATTGTCGTTTGAAATGTCACTTATTTGGTATCGTTGGATTCAGAGAATTATGCAGGATAGAAATAAAGGACAATTAAATATTCTCTAAAATAACTAACACCTCATCCACCTTCTTTTTTTTTTTTTTTTTTTTTTTTTTTTTTTTTTTTTCCTTTTTTTTTTTTTTTTTTTTTTTTTTTTTTTTTTTTTTTTTTTTTTTTTTTTTTTTTTTTCTCTTTTTTTTTTCCCCCCCCCCCCCCCCCCCCCCCTTTTTCCCCCCCCCCCCCTCTCTTTTTCCTCCCTTCCTCCCCCCCCCCCCCCCCCCCCCCCCCCCCCCCCCCCCCCCCCCCCCCCCTTCCTCTCTCCCTCCCTTTTCCTCCCCCCCCCCCCCCCCCCCCCCCCCCCCCCCCCCCCCCCCCCCCCCCCCCCCCTTTCCCCCCCCCCCCCCCCCCCCCCCCCCCCCCCCCCCCCCCCCCCCCCCCCCCCTTTTTTTTTTTTTTTTTCTTCCCCCCCCCCCCCCCCCCCCCCCCCCCCCCCCCTCTTTTAATAGGTAATATTCATTTATTTTCTGCTGTAACAAACCAATATATGTTCTACGTATCCTCAATAGATGCAAATTATTATAAGTAATAAACAATTTACTTTATAACATTATCAAGTTGCCAGCAAAATATGAACTTGTATTTACTAATCGTTTCTAATTTTTCATCTATGAGAACGTATTCCTGAGAGTGAATACAGATTAAATATTAACATATGCAGCTTCTTACCTAGTATTACATAAAAGAATAATAATAACTTTGATAAACTTGACATTGCGTGAAATGGAGACAAATTGTTCAAGAAATAAAAGATGTTAAGTAAAAAAGCGGAAAGTCAAAAATCAAACTGTTAAATCCGATTTAAAGTCATTGATTCTATACGTTGTCGGTTTATGCTGTGCCTTTCTCTACTCGGTCTTACCCCTGGTCCCTAATGTGTAATTCAATAAAAGATTCAAAGTTAGAAAATTTAAATTGAACCGACTCGATCACATGCTTAGTTTAAAACCACAGCCACGGCTCTTTTGATCTCTTTCTAAAGTTCGCTCACTAATTTCGCAGTTTCAGCCACTTCATAATTTCAATTTTGCACATTTCGTTCATCTCAACGGAACTTATATTGGAAAATTCAATGCAAAATGCTAACTTTCAACCACACGCCACACTGAATATTAGTTAGCAAGACGGGTAATTAATTTATAATTCTTGTATATATACATGTGTAAATATATATACAGGGTGTATCATAAGTGACGCCCCATCCGCAAAATATGGGTTTGTAAGGGTAAGAATGAAATGAAAGGATAAAAAATGTTCGTTTCCGCCTTGTTATTGAGTTATTGAATAAGATTTACAGAAAACAACTACTCAGCGGACAAAAGCCCAGACCTGCGTTGAATTAAACCTGCAAGTCTCGTTTGGTACCTAAGATTATTTGTCAATTCCTCACCAGACATAGACCGATTTCGAACTTGTTATGTTCTCGTCAGTGTGCCATAAGTGATGGAAAAGACAAATAATAATAGCAAACCAGACTAAAGCAGACTAAGCAAGACAAACAAAGTGAGTATTAAGTGTATCCCTCCTGTGGTCAATGCTACTACCCGTGGTTTACTATTATTATTTGTCTTTTCCATTGTCTATCGCTATTGCGAACCACACAGACAGACAGACAGATACACAGACTGAAATTTTTTTGTCTGAAATTTTGTGTATCGTCATAATTCGTCGAGATTCGTCCAGAAATGCAATAAATATTTTCAAAATTTTTTTCAGGAATACATACCTTCCCTACCGGGGGGGGGGGATAATGTTATGCTATCGTTTATAAATACTATAATTAAGGTCGGGATTCGCGGGGGTACATTCCAGTGACAAACCGAATTCGAGCACAATTTTATGACTGAAACTTATAAACTCTAAGTAAATAATGAAATTAATAGTAATATTAATCAATTAATGTTATTTAAAGTAATTCTAATAACAAATACTGTTCAATTTTTTAAATAAATCAGTTTCAGAGACATAATGAAATTTAAAGGAATAAATGAGGCAATAAACGTATATTATAGATAGTTGTAGGTATGTAGAAGTAAAGGGTATGGTAGCCGAGTGGGTAAAGCGCTTACAGATATTTACTCGGTACCGAATATCGATGGTTCGAATCCATCCCGGAGCAACAAATTCTATTTGTAATTTGCTTCGGATTAAGATGGGAGTGAACTATCGATGCCCTAGATGTGGTTCGGACTCCACAATAAACTGTAGGGCCTTGTCTCTCTTTACTCAACACAAAATCCTAGGATTTTCTGGGAGTTACTTCGGTGACTTGAGAGGCGGTTAAGAAAATATTTTAAGAAAACATTTTTTTTTTAAGGTAAAGGTTACAGAGTGACCCCGACTCGTGCTTATGCCACCCCGCATTCACAGTTTGAATCTTCTTAATTCCGTTGGAGTGTAACTATCGAGAGCACATCGAATTACATCGATAAACTAGATCAGTCCTGGGGAATATTGTATATGACAATGTCGCGGAAGCTTCATTCTCGGACTAAAATAAAGCATTGGATAAACGACGTTTCGGAACTAGCATTCGATGGTACCAAACTAAGATGCACAATTTGTAACCGGATATTGTCGTGGAAAGTTAAAACGCGCGTTGTACGGCATGCGAACAGCAAAAAACATAAAACACTTGTATGTGGGGATATTAGAATAGTAGTTGTATAGAAATTCTTGTAGCATCGTGGCATCAGCCGCTGTGCAGTGTGTCCTGTGATTCTTGTGAAATATTTAACTCTTCCGGTATTTTGGGTATCACAAATATTAGTGACCAGTCACATTTATAAGGTGAAGAACTGTTTATCATTTTTGTATGAGCGTTTACATTGGTGAGATATTCGCTCTCCTGGATCCGACTCTGATATTGACATCATATACTCCACAGATCCGGACTCTAATTATAGTCACATGCATATGAAAAAACCTATTTAAATGTATAAGCAAGCTCTGTAGGACAGATAAACTCCATCATTTATCATAATGTATCGATTTTACATAATGCCGGCCAACAGATATGTCACTTGTCATTCCATTTATGTGTAGATGGACCCCATAACACGCGCCCGGAATTATTCTCAATACTAAAATCATTTCTTTTTATATCAGTTATGGTCACCGAAGTTTTCTCATTTCAACTTTGTATGGGGAGGAGCCTGGACTTCTGGTGAGGTTGATTAGCCAGTAAGGTCACATAATACGAATAATTGATGTCCCATGTTTATTACTAAAATAAAAACTCTTAAGGAGATCGACTGGTTTCCAACAAAAGAATATCCTAGAATATGCTAATATAGGACATATTAAAAAGTACATTCATTTGTTTAATAATTTCGCATACTGGGATATGCTGGTAATTTACTTCATCATTCCATGTCCCGAATGTTCTGTATGTGATTCCTTTAACGTAGGCATATAAAGGTGCATTTGAATTAGAGCGAACAGAAGCGAACGAATGATTTCGTTCGCTTAAGTTCGAATAATTTAAGTGTAGAACAAAACGGAAGCGAACGAACTCGTTCTTGTATGTTCCAACGCGTGTCAGTAAATCGACGAATCATCAAAGGAAAATCGTGCTTTATGTAAACAGTGCTAGTTTAGTAGCGAGCGAATTCTTTGTGAATTGTTTTTCTTTGTCCTGAACGGAATTTGTTTAAGGTGGCGTTTGTAACGAAATTGCAGGCCATTTCATTCCAGTTTGTTGTGTTCCACGATGAATTAAGTTTCTGCCAGTCTAGTCGAGATGGCGTCACTGATTTCTACTGGAGCAATTGGTTTTGCAGATTTTTGCACTAAATATCTATCTATCTTTATTGCCCATACTGTACTCTCAAATGTTTGTCTCTTTCCAAACTATAATCGAGTTTAGGTAGCAGAACACTACAATGCTACTTCCTTCTTACTAGTGTAGCGTTCAGATGGAAACCGTCTCTAATTCTGCGGTCTGGTAAAATTTATATGTTTTATGGTTATTATCATTTGATTTTATGATCATCATTATTTAAAAAGTTGCTATATTGATTTAAAGTACCTTTGAGGTAATTTTCATAATAATATTGTACCGTAATTATCTTAATTTACGCCTTGGGCGAATTTGCTTTTCGGTGATCTGTTCACCTTGGTTGTTCTTTGGAACAGCCATCATTAATATTGATTAGTATCGATTTATCGTGCCTTGTTGGCAATTTATCTAATATCCCTCTGATATTGTAATAAGTTCGTGTGCTAATTTAAACCAACTTTCGGTTATTGTAAATTTTAGATTTACTCGGCAACGGATGTCGCCATTTTGTATCGTAGTTAGTTGTTGTTTTCTGTCTGTCTGTTGATGTTTTAGGTCACTCAGCTACGTTGGTAGCGCTCTGAACAGTGGTGACTGGTGACATTTGGAGATTGGTACACCTGGTTGGACCAAACCTATTTGTTTATAACCTTTGTGAAAATTATCTAATTTGGTGCATTTGTTTTGTGGTGGATTATTTTATACCAGTGCATATATTTATCAACCAGACCTCAGTAACGTCAGGTTTTTCTAAATTTAAAATATCGAATGCTTACTTGAACGTTTACTTAGTATTTATTCAGGAACGTTGCTCTAGTGGAGCCTTGCCTAGTTCTCTGGCAAAAATACCTGCCTAGTTATCTGGCAATTGATTAACTTTTGATTTTCTACATTAAATATATAGTCAAGTTATATATCTTTATTTAACTTTATCTGCAATTCATTATTCCCTCTCTCCGAGGAACTAATAAATAATTTAATTTAACGTTACCTTCAAGTTGAAAACTATCATATTGTTTTATATTTAGCAAATATTTATTTACGTTATCTTTTCTAGTTGTCTGTCTGTATACAGACATTCTAAATTCAATTTTCTTGAGATTAATTTCTTTTAGTAAAAAAAATATCTTAACATTTAGTGAATACCTATTTCACTTGTTTATTATCGTACACCTAGTTTATTTGTTGGACTACTATTTTGTCTATTTAACGTAATTTTTATTGATACTTAAGTTAGTTGAAGTCTTCAACTTCCTAAAATATTGTAGGACACCGATCCTAGTTTATTTAGTTTGCAATTTACTCTGTAAATTTGTGTTAACTCATATTTTGTCTACGTAGCTGGACAATTCAAACGTCACAGTTTTTAACTTTGTTTTGCCGATAATACTGATCTCATAAAACTCTCCCCTTTTTATGTAAATACCTGGACCAAGAGAAGACTGGTGGATCGAACTGATCATTATATACTGGGTGGAGCAGGAAAATGATATTATATACAACTGGCATTTTTTCTCAAGGGTAACTGCAGTACTGACAGTGGTGAATCAAATTGACACCGAACCCATTAAGAGCTTAGCCGTTGGTGGATTCTTCGCTGGACTAACCCATTGGAAGTTACATAAGATCTTCGTCCCCAGTAAACATTTATATTTGGTCAGAAGAAATTTGTAAGAGATCAGGCATTTCATTTTTTGTTTTTCTCTCTTTCAATATGATTTTTTTGTGTGGTTAGTTGTTGGTTTTCAACCACAAGTAAATTTTTTGACTAAAAGAGGCCATCTGAGCCAATTTAAATATTGTGTACATACAGGGTGATTCAGCTAAAACTCCCCAGGCCGATTACTCAGAAACTAAGAAAGATATTGAATTTCTGTAAACGCCAATAAATAGATACTCCTAATGACTATATATTGAAGTTCAAAAGACGTACTTGCCGATTACGGTATGAGCGTCGCGACGCCGAGATAAAATTTTTAGGTGACAGGAATTTTGAAAATGTATGATTCTAGTAGTACATTCAATTCTAAGGCTTTTTTTGTCTTCCGCACATTTTCATTTAAATAAGTAGTTTTTAAATTATAACAAATTTTAATGTCAAACGTCCATAATTTTTTTTCAACTTCCTTCCCAACCGAATTCAAGTATTAACGTTATCTTTACCTTTTAAGATAAAATTTTAATTATTTGGTACTTGCAAAAGTCCTGGCGCCCAGCCTAGATTTTGGTGAGAACTCAAATCAATCTAAGCCCTTATTCACGACCTGCTCACTGAGCTACGGGTCAATAAGTACAACCCCCAGCTTATTGTGTTATGCCAGCAATTGGACGGGGGGTGTTGCACGTTTGCATTCCCTCGTTGCCAAGATAGCTTTAAATAGCTGTTAAAATTTTTCTGTTAGTAAAAACAAAAAACGAAAACATTAAGTTCATTCTAAATACCATATAAATTTAATATACAAAATTACAGGCAATACTAATGGGTATTTTTTTTAAACCAAGAAAATACGAATATTTTATTTGGTGTCATTTTATGAAACTAAATAATCGTATTTTCTAGGTTTAAAAAAATTCGCAACAGTTTTACCTATAATTTTATATATTAATTCTATAGTATATGATATTTAGAATGAACCTAATGTTTTCGTTATTCGTTATTACTAACAGAAAAATTTTAACAGCGATTTATAAATGTAAGTTGGATATCCGGTGAAAACGCAACCTTAAATTGCGTGAATTAAGGGAATGATGTAACATATTGCAGAAATTTTGAACAAATATTTAAGAGGGCTAATCGAACCAGTGTTTGTAAGGTAATTTTTCAAAATTTATTTCTTCCATACGGTTTGGTCAAATTACACCAAATTTGGTAGTTGAAAGTGTACTAGAGGGTACATGTATATCTATTTTAATTAATTTTCACTTTATGTAGGGAAAATTTATACTGTAAATATAAGTGAAATTTGGACATGATTAGCTCCTGAATTATGATATCAATCGATAAAATTCGAGGTAAAATTCATACATGTCGTCTAGAATGAATCTTCATAATTATGCTCAGCAAGTTTCAAACTTTTATTCCGTACTATTTGGTTAAAAAGAATTTTCTAAATAAGTATCTTTGTCACTAAAAATGGAGCAAGGGAGTGTTACCTCTATCGGGAATCGCATCTCAATGAAGTCGGTGAAGAAAACGTCCAGTGAAGGTATAGTCAAGAGCAAAATTATTCAGCGGCTCATGTATAAAAACTTTCTAGAGAGTGACACAGCTATCCGAAGCTTTTTCCCGACTAGGCCCCTTATGGCTAGCAAAAGGAATCACCTGCTGCGAAGGAGCGAAGGGTTAACAGCATTTTTCTTTTGCAGTAATTGTTTTTTTTGAAATTTGTATCTTTTTTTGAAATGATAGGTGCAATCAAATTAATCAATAATTCAAAATATGCCATAGACATTCTATAGGAATTTGTTATTTGGCCTAAATTATCAGTTTCTAAATCCGTTAACAAAGCTTCACCCCCCGTTTTGTTTCTTTTTTTTAAAGTAGAATAGCACACTCTCATCTTTTTTCTTTTTTTTCTGGAAGTTCCGTCATAACTATAAAAGTAGCAGCGCCAATTATTATATCATCATCAGTATCCTACACGATTAATTTTGCAGACGGATCATCGACAAATACGAATGTTCGTTCAATGAAAATGCGCAGAGAACAAACTAGCGAGCGAATACCTACGAATTCGTTCGTTGGCTCGCTTCTGTTCGCTCTAATTTAAATGCATCTTAATATATAAGAAGACATTTGGAACATCTCTGCTAGATTTTAAACATAACTAGTCTAAAACGGCAGCAACATATTTTAATATGTTTTATTTAGGTCACGATCAACCGATTCTTTGACGTTAGCACGTAATTCATTTCCAGAGGTTTGCTTCCCAAGTAAAATAAAATACATACACTTTATTAAAAATGTTTTCGTGACCTAACTGTCGTTAAAAACCTAAGACCTTATCACTGAATACAACTACGTTCTTCAAGAAGTTAAAAGTTTTAGAGAGGTTGACTGAGAAATACACTAATAATTTTATAGCATTTTGTTGGAATGACTTGCATGTGTACAGGTGTTCGAAACTAAGTCGTGATCATTTGTCGTTTGTCTTTCTCTTTCTTCTTTTCTCTTTACGTATTAAAGAAGCGTGTTATATAATAAATGAATAACAGCAGTGCATCTCGTGTAAACATATCAAAAATATTGTTCCCATCTCGTGCTCCTGTTATTCACTGTAATTAATTTAGGTTAAAAAAAGCACCTCCCAAATCCGATTATAACATTTAAGTATGTTGATATTTTTTTATAAGAGAGACAACAAGTTTCAGGTGAATGAACGAGATTTGGCTTTTTATCTTTTGGATCAACATTCTACCAAATCAATGAATAAGCCTAAAATTTGTTGTGACATAAGTTATGAAAAATGCAATAGAAGATGACTTGAAACTATTTCTGTTGGGACTAATGTGTCAATTTGACAGAGGTACGTTGGTGGATAACTCTCTAGAGATCTGCTTTATACAAATATGAGACGTTACACAATACATTAATAATGTTAGTGGTGTTTAAGATATATTATCTCGTATTATCTACCTTTTGTTATTCTGATGAGGCTGAAAATGTTGTTATTGATGTTTTCTGTATTGACTGGTTTAAAGTAACCAATTTGCCATTATTGCTGTTCCGTGGGAGCAATAAAATATTTAAATAATTTCAGGTATCTAGCATTAGATTGTATATCAATGTAGATAGTGATATTAATATCGGTATAGTTTAAAATTTCCCAGATTTTACATTTAAAAATGTTATACTGTCAACCAAAATTCTGTCACATCAAAAGAAAGTGCATTTTGCGGCAAATAATATGCTTAAAGTTATAGGGTTATCTGTTTGTTTCATTTGGGAATACAGAACGACGTATTTTGAGAATAAAAATTCCACCTTTGAGTATATATTTGATTCAGTGTAAAGCTGTAATATGCAGCGGTATTCGTTAAATGTGTGTTTATGTTTTTATTAACTTTCATTGTTGGAAAATATCGTTTTGTCATTCATACATTATGCTAAAAAAATTAATTAAGAAGCGAAATTAAATATATTTATAGAGATTATTGATACCATTTTGTACATATTTTAACATCAGAACCAACGTAATGTGAGTAGAGAGCAGGTAAAGATAAATTAAATAAAAAAGACACTGGGATAGAAAATAGTTTTACAGGACATTTGGCTTCCTTGGTTACTATTATAATAAGGTAAACATTTTTATAATGATATGATTTTCAAAGTTTTTACCTCACTTTTCAGATAAAGCTTTTATTAGCGAAATTAGAAGACTATAGACGATGTCAGCTTTGCGGTAAGCATAAGTTGCTTATATTAAATCAGTTTTAATATTATTTGTAAAAATTGTAAAATTGAAACCAAATAAAAGTTTTTTTTAAATATAAAGAAAATACCTAGTTTTTTATATGTATACAAGGTGTTTCAGTGATGTTACGACAGGGTGGGTTGGAGTGATAGAATCTTACATAAACACTTATTTGCACCCAAATGGGTTTTTGTTTTAATTTTTTGATGTACCATCTTTACACTCGTGAATAAGTAGAGTGCGTCCCTTGAGATCTAATTATCACGAAATCTAATTCCCACGGGATCTAAATACCTCGAAATCATTTCCCCCACGAGAACTAATGCATTACCTTGTATATCTGTTCGGTTTTCCGATTGCGTACTTAAAATCACCGATTTCAAATTCCAATGAAATCTAAAGAATCCGAGAAGAAAGTCCCATGAGATCTAATTCCCACCTAATCTAATTTGTATAAAAGAATATCACTTAGATTTTATTATATTTTTCTATAAAACAAGGTGGTCTTATTTGAAAAAGTGGTTATCCAATTTCTAAAGGTAACTCGCTATCAGAGAGGGAGACACTGCATGTGGTGCGAATTCATGTCTCTGGGGAGCAGCTAGCTGGAGCAGAAAATTAAAATTTATAACTTGGCAACTCGGTTATTGGTGCCTGGGTAGATTAGCAAGACTAATCAAATTTCTGTAAATATATATATATACATATATATATATACATATATATATACATATATATATATATATATATATATATATATATATATATATATATATATATATATTATATATATATATATATATATATATATATATATATATATATATATATATATATATATATATATTTATATATATATTTATATATATATATATATATATATATATATATATATATATATATATATATATATATATATATATATATATATATATATATAAATATATATATATATATATATATATATATATATATATATATATATATATATATATATATATATATATATATATATATATACATATATATATATATATATATATATATATATATATATATATATATATATATATATATATATATATATATATATATATATATATATATATATATATATATATATATATATATATATATATATATATATATATATATATATATATATATATATATATATATATATATATATATATATATATATATATATATATATATATATATATATATATATATATATATATATATATATATATATATATATATATATATATATATATATATATATATATATATATATATATATATATATATATATATGTATATATGTACATATATATATATATATATATATATATATATATATATATATATATATATATATATATATATATATATATATATATATATTGAATTCGTTTTCCGGGTGTCTCCCGCGTAGGTGATGGGCCCCGAGAGGGACCGTGGTTGTCATTTTCAGTTCGAGTAACCAGAAGCCGCAGTAAGCAGTTATCTGTTAGAACCTGAAGATGGCAGATGAGATTCTGCCGAAACGTCGTTCAGACAACCACGGTCCCTCTCGGGGCCTATCACCTACGCGGGAGTATACCCGGAAAACGAATTTAACTTTATAATTTTAGGTGCATATTATATAGTTTGGAACGATAATAAAATAGAAACCGTTTAGTAAGTATTTTCATACCTAATAATGACAGTGTGACTAATGTATTTTGTTTTGTTCGAGTTAAGTAAGCATGAGATGTTTTTATCAGTTTTGTAGTTTTGACAATGACCATAGTAAAACTTGGTAATACTAATATAAATACAAATGGGTTTAACAGTAAATAAACACACCTCTTTATATCACTCTGATGGAATATCTATATATAATCTTTTTAAACGATATTGATATTTGAATAGTATTTTGCATTGCTTCAAGAAGATATATAGAGTTTTTAACAAGACCACCCCATATCAAAGTGCAATATTTAGATGAGGATTCATCTTGAGCATTATAAATTGCTAATAATAATTTTTTATTTAATACGTCTCTTATATGATAGAATTTGTATAATAGTCTTTTGAATCATCCTGTTATATATTCAACATGACTATTAGAATAGAATTAACAAGACACGATCTTCCCATTTTATATACTCATCGACCAGTACACCTAGATATTTAATACAATTTGTTTTCGGAATGACGCAATTGCAGTTTATTTTATTGTTATGTGACCTAAAATGAATTTTTATAACATTATTTCTGGTTCTGCTGCTGTAGACGAAAATGTTACAAATTTTGTTATTTCTGCATTGAGACGCATAAGTCTGTTATCTACCTTTTTTGTTATTCTGATGAGGCTGAAAATGTTGTTATTGATGTTTTCTGTATTGACTGGTTTAAAGTAAGCAATTTGCCATTATTGCTGTTCCGTGGGAGCAATAAAATATTTAAATAATTTCAGGTATCTACATGTTACAAATTTTGTTATTTCTGCATTGAGACGCATAAGTCTGTTATCTAACTTAACATCTAAGTTGTAATACTTTTAATTTCTTCTGAACAGTAATAATCCCGAAAAAATACAAAACAATTGGTACAAAAATTTCACTTTTTATTCATGTAAGATATACAATATACCAACCGAGTTAAAAATAGTTAATTATCATATAGAATATTTATTAATAAAATAAAAAAATGAATCTGTGAAAACAATAAAACTATTGAAGAAGTATTCTTAAATTGATAGACTTTCAAAATCACCATTTATGTCCTCTGTAAATAATAAAAATATTAAAAAAAACTCCTAACACTACTTATAAAAAATTCGTATTAAGTATTATGTTACACAAAAGCTATTGAATAGCTTCTGAGATAATGAGTACTATGAAAGTATAAAATGTATTTAGTTTAATTGTAAGTACAAAACTAATAATGATAATTAGCATTGTATATGTAATATACAGAGTGTCCCAACCGAAAGTAGGCACCATGAAGAACTTTTTTAAATAAAAATTTTTTGAAAAATTGGTGAAACACTTCGACCTTGTTTCCAAGGGGGACATATTTTAATGTAATACTTGTATACCTATCATCATCCCTCTACCCTACACGGACACCCCCTCAAAAAATTCAAATGGCAAAGGGGGTCGAGTGATACATCTTTTGAAAGGTCTTTCAATTCCCTACATAACTGTATATTTTTTTAAACTTTTATCGATTCGTTCCTAAGAAATAATTGTTTCATTATACATTGTACAGATTCTGCGGTTGGCTCCTTGTGAAACATTATTAAATACTTTAAATAAACAAAGAAAATTTGCTTTTTAAATGTTTCAAAATTATATTTTCACTCTACACGTGTTTCGGCTTTTTAGGCCCTTTTCAAGAGTACAGACCTCTCATCTGTACTCTGTCGGCCAGACAACACCCTTCTCGGATCCAGAGTGTGGTAGAATACACGAGGAGTGGTAGAGTCTTTATTCCCAGAATCCGGCATATATCAACCTGATTAATACGTCAACACCATTCTGACAGTGACGTTGAAGAGGTGGATAAGGAGTATGGAGCAAAACAATTTGTTCCGTATGATTCATTCCCGCCTCTTTCAAAAGCCACAGAGTGTTGTAGATAATCCGCCGATTGTAGAAGATGTCGAAACCTTCTGGAAGGGAAGCCACGAGACGACAATCAATAACGATACTTCAGCAATTGCACACTTCGAGGTTCTGTGCCACAGACATCTTGAAGAGATAGAACAAGTGTGCCCGGCAATCAGTACGGAGGACCAACAAGCACTTGTTGGTACCAACAATCGCTGCCCCGGGCCCAGGCATCATTAACAACTGATGGTGGAAGAAGTTTCCTTTCACTAACCATCGTCTGGCGCGAGTTTTCAACTTATGGTTGAACGAGGGGCAGCAGATTCCGGACTGATTCGTCGAGGAACGTACTGTGTTTATCCCCAAAAACGGGGATCTTTCCGACCCGAGGAAATATAGGCCGATCATTTGCCTCAACTCCTGCTACAAGATATTTACACTTATATTGTATGCTAGGATATTAAGGTGTGTTGATCCGGTCTTCCAGCAGATACGCGAACAGCGTGGTGTCAAGAAGGGCATGGCAGGTTGCAAGGACAGCCTGCTGATGAACTGATATATTACACAGGATCCTGTGCAATACAAGCGGAATCTATCGATGGCCTGGATGACATACCGTAAGGCATTTGATACAACATCACACGATCTATTGTTGCACTTGCTCGAATGTTTTGCAGTACCAGCACCACTAGTGAGATGCATAGAACAGCTGTTGCCATTCTGGAAGACTCGTTTCACCATAACATCAGGTGTACAGCGGGTCATGACAGAGCAGGTGACATTTAGGAGAGGAGTTTTCCAGCGTGACTCCCTGAGTTCTGTCCTCCTCTGCATCTCACTGCTACCGTTGTCTGTTGAGCTCCGCTAAACCCGCGGATATTAATGGGGACCACCCAGCGAGCGGAGGTGGTCGAAGAATACACGCGGGCAATTAGTATGGAGTTCGGGTTGGACAAATGTGCAGTCGTCCACCTCAAGAGAGGACGATGCGGGGAATTCCCTGAAGATGCGCAGCACGCAGACGGAAGCATCCTAAGACATCTGGATGCCGGAGACCTATACATATCTGGGTGTGCAACAAAGGTACATCCAGGATGTAACACAAATAAAGAATTCTCTCTGCGGCAATTACAGACACCGCCTCCGAAAGTACTGAGTATGGCATGTAACATACTCAGGAGCTCAGATCCCCTCTTGCGGTTCGTAAAACATCACGAAACTGTAGGAGTGGGAGCAGGATTGTTCAAGGCAGCAAAAAGAGCCGCAGATGAACTCGGTCTCGCATTTGACATCAGGCGAGGAGGCCGGCGAGGTGCTGATGTTGAGTCAGTCACCGAACTTCAGCCAAATCGTCTGAAAGCCCGAATTAGAGCTGCCAAACAGGAAAATCTGTTTCGGCAGCACGTCGATAAACCCCAGCATGGTGTCTTCTATAATAACATAGAAACACTGGGTTTATTGACCAGGCTGACCTTCGCCTTTCTAAGGTCAGCAGGGCTTAAGTTGGAGACCGAGGGATTCATTATGGCCTGCCAAGATGGTGTTATCAACACCTTGGTCTACCGTAGCCGCGTGTGGCGTGTAGAGGTTCCTGATATCAACTGCAGGACCTGCCATCAGGCGCCGGAATCGCTCATGCACTTACTTTCTGCATGTCCCATATATGCGATTTCGGCCTACATCCACCGACATAACGCGGCTTTACGAGTGCTATACTACCATCTACGGCACTCGGACGGGGTAGACCAGACACCAGTCCTGCCTTACGTCCCCGGAGATATTGAGTCCGTTGTCGAGAACGAGAAATGCCGGATTTACTGGAACTACTCGTTCCCGACTGTCAGGCTAATCCAAGAGAACAAGCCTGACATAGTCCTCCTCGACCATCAACTCAAGGTGATGTATGTTATCGAGTTCTCGGCACCTGCTGAGAAAAACATCACCTTGAAGGAGGAGGAGAAACGGACCAAATATCGCGATCTCCGGTACGAGCTCTAAGTGCTGTACCCAGGCTACTCGGTCAAAATGGTCGTCCTTATTATCGGTGTACTCGGAGGGATAAAGCCTACGCTGCTCTCGGAACTGAAGATCATACCGGCCTGCCAAAAACCAGCCGAGTGGCTGGCAGGTCAAATGCAGAAGGCGGTCATTCTGGGTTCTCTCCGTCTGCTTAGGGCACACGATTCTGGTATCTACAGTCACTAACCCTGCGGGATGCGGGGAGTGGCTGTAGTTGATGCGCCGGCGCGACTCCCGTGAGGCGTTAGAGGCTACGGGAGGACTGACCGGCATCGGGAAACCGAAAAAAAAAAAAAAAAATTATTTAAAAAAATATTTTTCTTACTACTATTATTAGTAGTACAGCTGCTATAATATAGTACATACAATTTTTTTAAATAATTTATACCCAGTAATATTAGCTTTAAGTTTACAAATATGTGAATTATATATATATATATATATATATATATATATATATATATATATATATATATATATATATATATATATATATATATATATATATATATATATATATATATATATATATATATATATATATATATATATATATATATATATATATATATATATATATATATATATATATTCCTACATAATTTAAAATCGAGTTTAAATTTATGGAAATTTCTTAAAGTACCTATTCAAAATTTGTATTTAACCAGCAAATATTAACACATTTAATTATGAAAAAGGACAGAAATCGATTTCAAGAACAAATGCAAATTTATGAGAATATTATTTGCAGAACATGTATATTTGTTATTTATTGCCTGTCTAAATGTTTACTGCTCTAAAGTAATTTCCATACCAGCAGGTATTTTTCATCCTTTTGAGATGGTTAGGCCCAACCATAGACGCTGTTGGGGGGAAAGCCTGTAGAAATCGTTGCCCTTACTGGAAATTTAAAAAGCAAGGTACAGGTGTCCAAAGAGAAATATAGAAAATATTGCAAAAAATAGAGAGTTCAAAAACAAAACAAATATTATTCATAACAAATACATAACTACGAGTCAACTCACTAGTTTAATCATAGGAACATATGGGTACATATGTATATATACGGAATATATACGGAAATACAGTGCTGAAAATACAGAATATTTTATAAAACTTGCTTTTGAGGAAACCCGGAAGGATATTGAAACTGAAGTTGTAAATAAAAAAAAAGTTCACAATATTTTTTAACAAAATCTCGTATATTTTTAATCAGGCATTTCCATAACTTAAGAGTCAAAATTAACCACAACAATAATAAAAATAATTGGATAACCAAAGAAATTCTCGATCATGCAAATTTATTAAGAAATGTTCACAAATTAACGAAAGAAACGGCTGACACTCACTTAAAAGAAAAATACAAAGTACTGTAACGAATTTGCAAGCCATTATATTCCAGTTTGCCGTTTTTCATCATGAATTAAGTTTCTGCCAGTTTAGTCCAGATAACGTCACTGATTTCTACTGGAACAGTTGATTTTGCAGATTTTTGCACTAATAAAAAATGCCTAAACATATATTTGTCTTTATTGCTCATACTGTACTTTCAAATGTTTGTCTCTTTCCAAACTATAATTGAGTTTAGGTAGCAGAACACTACGGTGATACTTCCTTCTTACTAGTG
The DNA here is from genome assembly GCA_029963845.1 of Rhamnusium bicolor. Classification (NCBI taxonomy): domain Eukaryota; kingdom Metazoa; phylum Arthropoda; class Insecta; order Coleoptera; family Cerambycidae; genus Rhamnusium; species Rhamnusium bicolor. The sequence goes on from JANEYF010003921.1 coordinate 167,950, forward strand.
TAGCGTTCTGAAGATAACATCTGTAGTTCAGCGGTCTTGTAAAATTTGTATGTTTTCTGATATTATCGTGTAATTTTATAATCATCATTTGCAGTACTGACAGTGGTGATTCAAACTGACACCGAACCCATACAGAGCTTAGCCGTTGGTGGATTCTTCGCAGAATTGATCCATTTGAAGTTACATAAGATCTTCGTTTCCAGTGAAATATTATATTTGGTCAGAAGAATTTTTTGTAAGAGATCAGTCATTTTTTTAAATAACGTCATATCTCTTTTTTTTGTTTATTTTGTTGGTCTTCAGCCTCCACCATATTTTTTTTACTAAAAGAGGCCTTCTAAGCTTATGTAAATTTTTGTACATATTCTTACCAGTTTATTATACTTGTTATTTAATAATATCTTTTATTCTACTTCATTCACAAACTGAATTCAAGGATTAACGTTATCTTTACTTACTAAAGTAAACTTTTTACTATTTGGTACTTTCAAAAGTCCTGGCGCCCAGCCTAGATTTTGATGAAAACTCAGATCAATCTAAGCCCTTATTCACAACCTGCCTCAGATTAATCTAAGCCCTTATTCACGACCTGCTAACTGAGCTACCGGTCAATAAGTACAACCACCAGCTAATTGTGTTATGCCAGCAATTGGGCGGGGGGTGTTGCAGTACTAAAGAAAATATACGAAAATTTAATTAAAAATAGAAAATTTCACATAACGGCCTACACTAAACATACAAAAGTAGATACTAACGCTCCTCTTAAAGTTCCGTTACAGGAAATTTTCATGTTTCTATACCCTACCACTCCGTCCAAAGTTGCTAATATAATAAAAGAAGTAACTCAGAAAAGGTCGTGCGGTTATGATGACATATATTGCTCTATTTCAAAAAATATTGTAAGTATAATATCAGTACCTCCAGCTTACCTCATAAATATATCTTTTATCCATGGTATTTTCCCCGAAGAACTGAAAATTGCAAAAGGCGACATAAAAAATGCGACTCTGAGCAAACATGTAACTATCGGCCTATTTCGTTATTGTCGGTGTTTTCCAAAATATATGTAAACATTTTTTATTCACGATTAGTATCATTTTCAATAGAAACAACATCTTAAGCTACAATCAATTTGGAATCCGACATGAATGATAAACTCAAGATGCGATTTATCATTTCTATACTCATATTTTAAATACGATTGAAGAAAGAAATAAACCAATTACTACATTTTATGACTTTTGGCTTTTGGCACCACCAGCTCGTACTCAGCAAACTTTACAGATATGGTGTCAGAGGTCCAGCACATAATTGGTTAAATTCGTATTTACCAAGCCGAGTACAGTGTGTATCAAGAAATGTGAACTATAGACAAACCGAGTCGTCTAAATTAAATATTAAAACGGGAGTACCTCAAGGTAGTGTCCTAAAGCTTATACTTTTCATTATTTTCATAAATGTCATAGCATCTAATGTCAGTCACCAACATCTAACTCTATTTGCAGATGATATCTCAGTCAATCTAAGTAATGACACGTTCTTTTCCTTACAAAAACGTTCCACAAATTACATGAATTTATGGTGCAATAATAATGGATTGGCATTAAATAGCTCTAAGACTCGCACTGTAATGTTTACTAGTAGGGGACATAAAGCTGACTATAGCTGATTAATTCAATCTGATAAAGTTAAATTCTTAGGAGTCACTATAGACTCAAATTGCACTTGGACCACACATATATACCAACTTTTTAGCAAGCTCTCTTCATTGTGCTTTGTTGTCAGACATCTGATGTTCTCTATCAGTCTAGAAGTCGTAATATCTCTTTATTATGGGTTTGTACAGTCGAGGCTAAATTATTGTATTTTGATTATACAAAAAATAATTATCAGAATTATTTCTAAAGTGCCTGGTCAAATTTTTAAATAATTTAAAAGGCAGCTGGCAATTTCATTGCCACCTCTCTGAGCAATCATTTCGGTCCAAATATAACAAAATCCTTCTTTTGCTTCAATATCAAATATTGTGAAATTGAACATTGATAATTTACACTTATAATAGAAGGAAGGCGTATTATATTGAGGAATCAATATCACCTTTTGCAAGTCAAAACAGGCAACATTTAAATCTTGATCCTCGTTGCCCTTTTCACTGTCCCTCAACTTTCTCACAATTTCTTTATTGCATAGACGCACCTGATATCTCTCTTCTTCCTCTTGACTTATTTTTTCCTTCATATTATAATCTTTGCATAATTCACACTGATCATTTTTTGGAACGTGGAAAATTAAACTAAATTCTCTATTAAAAATTTCTCTGTATTACCTCACTGTGGCTAATACCAAAATATTATTTTTTTGTGCCCATACTACTATATTCAAGTAATTATTTTTATGTTCTAAAATCAACATAATAATTATAATGAAATAAAACAATTATAAATATTGTTTTTTTACTTACGTTGGGAATTACCACATTTTGCAACATTGACGGTTTAGATTCAGATTCGCATGCTATGGATTCCTCAAAATTATAAATACTTGTGGTGGAATCTAAAAGGTAATGGTAATATTAAATTAATGATGAACACAATTTCGCAGTTTTAATGTCTTACCTCGAGAATTAATTTTGGAATAGTTACTTTCAAAAAATCTTATATTGCTGGACAGAGAATTAAAAACCCTTTCAAATGAGCTATCACACGCACCCTCGTTCCATTTAAAAATTTTAAAGGGGTAGCTTCACTCCAAGGGGGTTGAAGGGAGAGGTATAAAATTATGCTCAAAAAATGTCATTTTAGAATTAAAAATGGACTTCAGGATTTTACTCATCATTTGTAAATTACGTAGATAATGTATCCGAAGGTACATTTTACACAACAAATTTATTTATTTAAACTTTATTTAAAAAGTAGCTTAAGACTTAAGGGGCCTAGTCGAGAAAAAGCTTCGGATAGCTGTGTCACTCTCTAAAAAGTTTTTATACATGCGCCGCTAATTAATTTTGCTCTTGACTATAACTTCACTGGACGTTTTATTCACCAACTTCATTGAGGTGCGATTCCCGATAGAGGTAAAACTTCCTTGCTCCATTTGTAGTTACAAAGATACTTATTTAGAAAATTCATTTTAACCAAATAGTACGACATAAAAGTTTGAAACTTGCTGAGCATAATTATGAAGATTCATTCTAGAAGACATGTATGAATTTTACCTCGAATTTTACCGATTGATATCATAATTCAGGAGCTAATCAGTATAAATTTTCCCTACATAAAGTGAAAATTAATTAAAATAGATATACATGTACCCTCTAGTACACTTTCAACTACTGATCCTCCAAATTTGGTGTAATTTGACCAAACCGTATGGAAGAAATAAATTTTGAAAAATTACCTTACAAACACTGGTTTGATTAGCCCTCTTAAGCTTGCAGTTTATAGTAATATATAATATTTTCAGATCATTATTTTATATTTTCTAAAAAGAAAAAGATAAAAGCGATTTTTATTTATTTTATTTATTTGTGCAAAATATGGATTTTTCTAAATCGTGGAATTTGTCCTATAAATTGAAAGCTTTCGATATTGATGTTGGTTTTTGGATATCAAAAACACCACTCATTGATAAGTTTCACCTCATTGGGTATTACATAAACCCTAACTATCCAAAATATATTTTGCCCCCACCAGGAGTTGCCTCAAACGGCGCACCTGGTCCGAACATATAACTTTTTGTAAATTTGTGAATGGTCTTATGAAGTTAAAAGAGTTATACCTGCCTATATGCGCATCATTAACTAAAATCCGTGTAATCGTTTCTATAATGTGCAGAAAAGGTGAAAATAACTTCCTACTGTGTTTGAGGTTTCTTAAGAACCGTATAGCGACAGTCTCAACAAAAAGAACCCCCAGAGCGTTAGCATCCCCTTGTTGCAAAGTCTCTCTATTAATTAATTCCTGGTAACCAGAAGGTACAATCTTACCAATCGCCTACAGTTGCGTTTTTCCTCGTTGTCTGCGTACATCTCCACCATGATGTCCTTCAGACTGGATTAAACAGTAGAAAAGCTTTAATAAAAGAGACAAAAGAAAATGATGTTATTATAATGAATTATTTATTAAGAAATGCAAGGTTTTCATTATACTTTGTTTTTACAGCCTACTTTGCTTAATTAAACTGGGAAAAAAATAATTGAGAGAAAATGAAATCATAATTGTTTTTGTTGCCTATTATTAAAAATAAAATCTCTTAAATTCATGACTTCGTTCATTTTACTTCAAAAGGAAGGATTTATTTTAGAAATGATTCAGAATTTCTGATATTTAACAAAAGTAAATATAGAGTTGGGCAAAAATAATCGTTGTAATTTTGCCAGTAGAAATTTTTTGAAAAAATAATCCTATGGCAATTATTATACTTGCGCCCATATGGGGATGCTATTTACATATTTTTCGTCAGTGATTTCTGTGAAATGATGTCATCAACATTACGGTGTGCAAATTTTCAAAATTTTCTGGTGCGTACTTTTCCCTATGTCGATAGATGCAGTTCCTGGTGAGACACCCTGTATAGTGTCTCCCATTTTAATAGGAATTTTTTTCTAATTTTTTTCAACGTATGATCATGTTCCCTGGTAATAATATCTCTAAAAATTTTGATTTTTTCGATATCTTTCGTAACAAATAAGTTATGAATGGTTATTATGTTATGCGTCGAGTAAACCTTTTGTTACGTGATTGTTTTATCACTTTTGACCAAGTAACAGTTACTAATGTGCAATAGCCACTCTTCACTCTACAGAGTGATTTAGAAATTCATATAATCAAATGAAATTGAAGAAAAAGTTAACAACAAAATCATTTTTTGTTTCAAAGTAGGAACAGGTTTTCTAGAACGACATCTAAATAATTCTTTTTATCGATGTCTTCGATAACAAATGATATGAAACATTATCGTCTGGCTTTCAACTTATCTATGATTATTCTGAGCATCATCGTCTATTGTTTACACCATTTTTCTCAGTAATTGAAGCTATAGTATTTTCTCCGTAAATCGAGCTTTCTAATGCTAATTAGGAAACATTTGAAAATGTGTCCAATTCTTTTATTAATTTCGATGAAGAAATTATCGAAAAAGCGTATGTTTGTTATTTAAATCAAGTTGGTAGGCCTCTTAATCATTGTCTCTGCGCCATTATTAAGAATAATCAAACCACAATCCTCTATCGACATTAGTAGTTCTTTTCCGCTACTATCAGAGTAACCACATCCCCAAACCACGTTGTGCATGTTAAAATCCCCTCTCATAATAAAAGGTTTGCGTAAGCTTTGGAAACATTTTTTTCCATTCATTTGAGCCTAGTTTCAAATTTGGTTTAACGTATACAAGTTAATTATTTGTTTGTTATCAAAAGAGATACTTGACGCCACAAACATAACATTTTCGATATTGTAATAATTGCTTATCGAATAAGTTGAGAGGTTTGATTTTGTTAGAATAGCCACGCCGGCGTATCCATCATGTCTGTTTTGCCTGAATATTGATTACCCTGAAAATTTAATTTTTTTTTTCTTTTAGCCATGTTTCACTTATCAAGGCTACATTGATTTGGTTATCAAATAAAAATTTTTCTAAGTTTTTTTTTTTTGGTGTCAGTAACCTACAGTTCCACTGCATTATTTTTAAATTACACATTGATCTTGTAAGGTGTTTAAGATATTCTGGAATATATTTTTGATTAAACTATCGTCCGAAATACTGAAACTTTGAAATGTCTCTTTAATTGATTTTGATGTTGTTTCTGTAATGTTTTTACTTCCGTTACCTGTTTTTATATTATGGTATTATGGGGGGGTAATTATTTGTAATAGGTTGTGAGTAAAATTGAATGGGGGCAATTATTTTTTTGTGTGCTTTTAGATGTGAATTGCTTGTAGTCATATTTATATCTGATCTTTTCCTTTTTGTAGGTTGTATATATCGGTTAAATTTGTTTACGGGATAATTTTTTGCTTGCTGGTTTACACCTTTAATCACTTGACTTGGTGCATTGGGCTGTACTAAATTTAAATTTAGTTGTAATACTTGTGCATAACTATTTTTGTATTTTAGAGTTGCATCTTTATATGATAAATTTTCCGTACCCATTTTGTTTTTAATATACTTTTGTTTTGCAAATTCTGGACATACATTTCGATTAGTTGCCGAATGTTCTCCCTTGCATAATATACAGTGAAGAGCTTCCTCGGATTCACAGTTACTACTTTCATGATGCTCACCATAGTGGTTGCATCTTTCCACGCACCTACATCGTGTACTCAGATGTCCGTACCTAAGGTACAAACACAGTGGAGCGCCGAGTCAAGGTGCAAGCAGCGAGGTAAGCAGCGAGTGTCTGTTCACTCGATTTATGCAGGTATATAGTGGAACGTCGATGTTAGCTTCAAACACAAGAGGTTTGGTATATTTTTAAGCTTTTTTGTTTGTTCGTCTGCAGTAGTAAATATGAGTTCAGACACTGAAGACGAGGTTCTAGTTGACAGCGTAGCACAACTATTATTACTGGTAATGTTTAGAGAGTGTTCAGTACATCCTGTTAACCAAACTAGAAGAAAATTAGGACAGTATCACGCCCTTTTTCGAAAACTGAAAAAACACTGATCGATATTTTCAGTATGTTAGAATGGACTATGCAACTTTTGATTATATATTGGCCAACATTGCACCTCATTTAGAGAAAAAAATTGACAAATTTTAACTAGCAGCCCATAGATCCAGAAGAAAGATTAGTCGTTACCTTGAGGTAAATATAAAATTAAACACTTTTATTATGTATTTATTTTTATTAGTTTCGTTCTTCAATTTTTTAAGATTTAAATGAAAAACAACAAACTTTATATTAATAAAATAAAAAATACGAAAAAGGATACAAACAGAAGAGAAAAATAATTTCAATGTGCATATTTGCTTGCAAACTCAAAAAAACAAATTGAAACACATTTCATAAAAAAATGCTTCAGTCAAAATCATATAATTATGTAAACCTATAAATTTGCGTACTCTTCAGTGTTATACTCGCAGTTTTGAAAGTACTTTTCCCGGCTTTGGGTAAGCGTACTTTTGCACCAAACTCTGCACTTCGTTTCTGAATTGTAAAATAGCATTGTCTTTTTTTTTTTTTACATGCGGTAAAAAGACTGTCAAAAAATAATTTGTTGTCATCATCTGGGGTTTTAGGTACATCAGAGGTTGCAGGTCGCTTTTTAACTAAGTATTCCAATTTTTGCTTTTCAATGTGTATCAGAGCGTCGACTTGATTAGCGCGTTTTCTACATCTACTTGGTAATACTGAGCGTGGTTCATAAGAAGATGTAGATGGGGTAGAGGTGAGAATATAGGACGTATCTTCGTCATCAGCATTATTTTGGGTGGCATATTCAGTAGTACTATTATTTATGGCTTCAGGTTCAGCAGATGGTTGCGTACTTACGTTTCTTTCATCATCATTGCTTTCCTCAGTTTCCTCCAGATTGCTTTCTTTGTGTCGAGGTACAAATTGGTCTTTTAAAAAAACATATTTTTTAAAATAAGGCCATTGCGATTTGGTCATCATATCGCTGGGATCTCCAGATCGAGGTTCAGGAATTAATTAAAAAGAATTAATTGTTCGACATTCATTTTTAACTGATTCCTTGCACTGTTGAATTATGACTGATTGTTTAGCGCGCTTTGATTCGTTTAAAAGAAATCGCGAATGTAAATCGTGAAGCGATGCTTTGTTAATACTGATGGATGCAAGCGCTCGGCGCATCTTTACTATGTGCGCCTCCTACTGAATGTACCTAAATAAATCGCGCATCGATGCTTAGCTCGCTGCTTGCATCTTGACTCGGCGCTTCACTATGTTTGTACCTTTAAGTTTTAAAAATTGCGGTATAAATACGCTATATTCTTTTTCTAAAAGGGGTGTTGATTTTATTAGTTTATTTGCACTTTCTGCTGTAGATAATTCCACTTTGATTCTGTTGATGCCAATAGGTGAAATTCTAATAATTTTATGTTCTACTTCTGATACCGAATTTATTATTAGTTTTGCTGTCGATATTCTATGCCATTTTCCTATATTTCCATTGTCGTTTTGCCATTAACTACGTACGGCTCTGGATCGCTGTTAGAATAAAACACTGGAGTTCTTCTTGATAAATCTTTTGCTTTAGATAAATCTGTTTCGTTTTTTGAGAAGAGTTATTTACGTTTAATTTACTACTTATTTGGTTATCCAATTTGGTTATTGAAATATCTTTTGAATTACTTCTATACTTGTTTATATCTGTGTAACTACAACTAGGACCACTTACCTCATTTCCATCGTTTTGTTTTTTCCTTATTTGCTATTTTTTTTTTTGTAATCTTATTCGCAATTCCTTTTTCTACTAATAATATTTCTATTTCCATGTCCTCATTCAATACTGTGTCTCTTTTTTTACCCCGATCAGGGGGTTTATTTTCGCTCACCTTTAGATTTCACTAGGAAGTCATAGATTTACACTTTATCGTACTGTCACACGTCGGTTTAGTATGATAGAAGGAAAAAGTCTGTGACAATTCCCTTTATTATCCAACAGACACACACCACATATAGCTGGGTATATAGTATATTGCACATACATACCTATAGATTATATGTGTGTATTTCCTTGTCTATCAATTTGATTTTTACCTTTGTTTATTTACAGTATTCTTTAAACAAAATGTAACACTTGTATTTATAAATTTTTGTTGAAGTAAATGAACCATATTATTATTCTAAGATTTTAAATAATAGGTCCTTTTCCTCACAAACTATTTAAGCTACCGGTTTTGTGGTATTTATACTAAACGTATTACCACATCTTCAAATGGAAGTAAAAATTGGGAAATATAAGGTTAAAATTGTCAAGATAAAACTTACGTTAAAATACAAATATATAAAGATCTGTCCATATTTAAAAGTAATAAATAGCCAAATAACAAAATACATCACTTTAAAAAATTTCTGCTAGACTGTATAGTAAAAATTTAAAACAAATTAATCAGTAAACGATATATCATATGTTCATATGGCAGGTGAATGTAAGAACCTCTGTGTTGAAATATAACAACGTGATATTTCAAGTTATATATCAAAATGTGAGGTTTCGTGTCACGTATCAAGTTTAATAAGACTAATTGAAAGTAGACCTAAAATTCCAAAACTAATTCAAAAAACCTCAACAATTAACACACAAAACTCATTCTTTTCGCAAAAATAAGTTCCGAGGTCCATCCGTTGGCCGCTGTGGCCCCTGTGAGCCAGTTTTTCTGCAAAAATAACCAGCGATGACACCAGACAAGACTAAAAGCTGTGTGGAGTTATAAAACAAATATCAAAATAAAACTGTATTTGACCCACTTTTGTTAGCCAAGTGTAGTACTTCAAATTCTTAGTATGATTATCGGGAGATATAATTAAAACGGTAAAACAGATTCCAGATTTCCTAGAATTATGTCCTTATTGGACCTTTTTTTACTCTTTGAAGCCTGCACCTGGCCTAATATGTTTATATCTACTTCTTTTTTTACATATTACTTGTTATATCTTTTATACTTGTAATTTACCAATTGATCTACTATCTAATGTTTTGTAATTGGTATTGATAGTTATTAAAGAATATAATCTAATTTAATCTAATCTGAAGTTCCGAACACCCCATATAGAATTATCTCAGTCTGCAATTAAGGATCTTAATGTGATATAATCATGCGTTTGATCTTTTTGAGACATTTCAAAATATGTACGATTTATTCTCGTCTTATTAGGCGCTTTAAATAAGAAAAATTCAATATGGTTTGAAATCAAAAAGACGAAATAATTTATCTCTGATATAAATGGATGTAAATAATAGCCTTCATTTATTTCCACCCGGATGGACTTAAGCACAATATAAAGATGCGTAAAATTCGCTGACATCTTCCTAGCCATATGAAATATGTGGGAGTTCCTGGTGTGCCAAACACAAAGGGCAGATATCAACAATGACTGGCAAAAACTAGTAATTTGCAGAACACGATGTTAAAAAAACGACAGAATGGACACCAGTAAAAAAAGAATAATAAAAAGTCGATTTATTTTAGATCGGTGTGAAATCCTATTTAGCAGTTTTTGATATCTAAAAGGGACACGAAGGGATATTGCTACCCTTAGATACAGTAGCCAGCCACAGGCCATGTTGAATTTTAAGTAAATATTCGTATACTTTATGGGCACCTGAATTATGGTTTCCGGATAATATTTAGCTTTTGTTGGGAGTCCGAAGCTTGAGGTCGTAAATTTCACACTTTTAAGATTATGCCTCTGAGAGATATTATTTTAACAAAAATTTATTATATGAGTTTTTTTATTATACCAGGAAATGAACAGTAAAAGGACGTCATTTGGGAGAAATTCGCGTAAAGCTGATTTTTGAATGCTTGATATGAGATGTCGATTAAGAAATTGTTTATTTTTAACACATCCATTTTCAACAAACGGACATAACTTGTAGCCCTCTCTCTCCACACAGTTGCGTAGATACAGGGATGGAATCGGGTATGTTTATTAGAAAAAATTTGTCTATGGAATATTCTCCAAAAGTAATACAAAATTATTGAACTGTTAGATAACATATAACTGTCGTTTGGTACTAGATTACAAAAACCTCCCTTTGACGGTCAAGGTTCATGGTCAACTTATAAGAGACAATTTGAGGCAACTGCATGTTCAAATAACTAGAACGATGAGGAAAAAGCAACAGCATTGATATTAGCACTAAGGGGCCAAACATTAGACCTGCTCCAAATAATTCTTGCCGCACAGCAACAAAACTTCAGCATTCTAGAGGCAGAGTTAGAACTAAGATATGGCGACCAACATTTCGCCCAAGTATACCAGGCTTAGCTGAAAGCACGCAGACAAAGAGATGGAGGAAACCTCCAGGAGTTCGAGGCTGCTGTGGATAGACTAGCCCATTTAGCCTATCCTGATGCACCAATGGAGTTTCAGCAACAGTTGGCAGTCGGAGGGTTTATTGATGGAGTAAAGGACCAGGAGGTTAGACGAATCCTTAAATTAGCTAGGCAGATGCGAAGTAGTGAGGCCCTAGTACATGCACTTGAGATTGAGGTTGCCTATGAGGATACCACACCATGCAAAACCATGCAAGTCGTATTAACCGAGTTACAAAAGTCGATTGCACAACTATTGACAAAGATGAATTCCCAAACGAGACGAAAACAACAAAATAGCGGTAGCCCGAGTGGAGGTATCCGCTGTTATAAGTGTGGCAAATTGGGTCAAATTAAGAGGAACTATCATGAGCTCAAAAATCAAGATGTAATGTCCGAAGCACAAAAGACCATGCAACTACTGATAAACTCGAATCTCCAGCCGAGACAAAATCAACAACAAAGTAGTGGGAGACCCAATGGAGGAGGCATGCGCTGTTATAAGTGTAGCAGAGTGGATCATATTCAGAGTAACTGTCGTCAGCTCAGCCCTGAGAGGGTAAATGTCGCAGTAATGGAGAAGTCGCAGGAAAACTGACGAGCTGGTATCTCGGGGAATATGTCAAATGGCCTTTCCAATGGACCGTATCACAAAGATTGCAAGCCTTGCCACCGTAAGGAAAAACAGTAAAATATACAAAAAATGAATACCGTTAAGATTGATGTTCCAGATTATTGGACAAAAGAATTGTTAAAGGAAGCACAGTTAAACGATAAGGAAACTGGTCCTATTCTGAAATGGAAAGAAAGAGGAACCTGACTCGATTGGAAGGACATTTCACATAAATCAGTGAGGCCGAAGGCTTTATGGGCACAATAGGACTTCCTTAGAGTAGAGGATGGACTGCTGAAGAGAGTGTAGCAAAATCCAGATGGGAGGAAAGTTACTTTGAAATTGGTAATTGTCAGGTATCACGTAGCAAATGTACTTTAGTAAGTGCATAATGGAACGTCTGGCGGACATTTTGGCATCAACAAAACCCTGACAAAAATAAAAGAACGTTTCTACTGGGTAAACAGTCGTCAAGATGTGGAGGCTTGGAGCCGCCAATGTGAAGTTTGCACGGCAAGAATGGGGCCACATATAAGAAATAAGCAATATAACGCCAGGGCTCCTTATAAGCGAAATGCAAAGTGACCATATGAAGGCTCGTTGTGATCATAAGGCTAATTCAGGAGGGTACCAGGTGTTAGAGTTGGTTTGGCTATATAACTCAGAACGCAAGGAAGGCAGGTCCCCGAAGCTTCACCACCCTTTGGAAGGACCATACACTGTCGTCACCAGAATAAACGACGTCGTATTCCGAATTCAGCAAAGTCCAAAATCAAAGATGAAGGTGGTGCATATAGAGAGACTAGCCAAATATGCAGGGAACAATGAATTGCCTGATCGGGACGTTCAGGCTTAATGAGGAGACAGTGTTATGCCACTGAACTGTGTAGACCGATTAGATGAGACTGGAATTGTACGAGAACGGCCGGGAATATTCTGGAATGTTCTAGACCGTGTGAATGGATGTATTAATAAGACTCACGGTGGGCCGAGACTCAGTCTTAAGTTGAACGTGAACGAGTAAAGAAGAAATAAGGATGAGACTTTAAATGTTCAATTGTGATTATAGTTAAGACAGTAGTTAATCTATTGTTGTTAATTGTTAATTAGTAAATAAAGTGGTGAGTAAGTGTTACCTGGACTTTCAAGCAACGAATCTACGAGTATAGTGTAAACAATCCTGTGCCAAATTTAAAACCCCTTTATAAATTTAAATATATTTTACCATCAGATATCAAATGGAAACGGGTTAATTCTGTAATTTTAAGCAATTTTGACTATTGTAGTAGTGTGTATTACTAGCATTTAACTAAGTCGTTTCAAAATAAAACACAAATTTTACGAAATATTTGTTTAAGGTATGAATATTATATCAAAAGAAGGCATCACATTTCACCCTATGATAATAGTGACAATTTATTAAAAATTGATAATCGTTTTATGTTATTTTCCTGTCTATTGTATAATATTATACAGTAACACACTCCAAGCTATTTGTATTATCTTTTCGAGAGTAAACCTCAAGCACATAATATAAAATTTAGTTTTCCTTATATAGCACCTAAGTTCCTTAATCAATTTCATGATAATACGTCCTCACCCCTCAAAGTGAAGAAGGTATGTATTCGTGAAAAAAATTTTGAAAATATTTATTGCTTTTCTGGACGAATCTCGACGAATTATGATGATACGCAAAATTTCAGTCAGAAAAAATATTGTCTTGTGTGTGTGTGTGTCTGTATGTATATGTGTGTGTCTGTGATCTGGTCCATGATAGCAGCTACAGTTTTTTGAGATAAAGCTTTCAAATTTGGTAAACACATTCTAGAGGTCAAGAAAGAGATTGAGTTCGTTGATAAGCAAAATGGGTACTACCGGGCCCCAACATTTCTATTTCTAACTTTACAAAAAAAATTTATTCGCGATGAAAGATTATAAATCAGATTTGTTATACAAACTCATTATAATATTGTGTTCAAATGTTTAAATAAAGCTATAAATTTTGTAAACATTTTGGCAACACCATAAAATTAAAATTTTCTTCTTAAAATTTGAAATGCCTAAAAAAATATTAGTGACATTCCATCAATGTGACTTTTTTTGAAACTTCAAAAATTACTTTTATTGCAAAGTCCACCACACATCGAGTTTTACTACGGTGAGCAAGTTCTAATCTCCAAGTAATTGGCAGCGGTTTTTTAATTTTCATTCTACATTTTATCAATTTAGGTATAATAAGTTATTACGTCAGCAGTATACCATATAAATAATTTGTTCTGATTTTTGTTAACCTTTTTTGTTCTTCTAAGAATACTTCTAACCTTTTACGGGTAATTAATTTAAGTTAGTTTTAGGTTTTAAGAGGAGGTTGAAAAATGTCGATGTGCAATACCTTTCTCCTCTTGAAAATGTTTTAAACGTTTCAATAAAAAATTTTATTTATTTATTTATTTATTTTTCGGATTATCCCATGCCGGATAGTCTTCCCGTGGCCTCCGACGACTCACGGGAGTCGCGCCGGCGCGTGGGAAATGGCTGTAGTTAATACAGCCATTTCCCACTTCCCGCAGGGTTAGTAACTGTAGATACCAGAATCATGTGCCCTTAGTAGACGGAGAGAACCCAGAATGACCGCCTTCTGCATTTGGCCTGCCAGCCACTCGGCTGATTTTTGGCAGGCCGGTATGATCCTCAGTTGCCAGAGCAGCGTAGGCTTTATTCTTCCCAGTACACTGATTATTAGGACGATCATTTTGACTGAATAAGTTATTTATTCCATTTTAAATTGAAGATTATGGTGATAATGAGAAAATATTGTCGAGGAACATCAAGCCGAGACCGATTTTTAATCAAGAATAAAGAATTGTGCCGAATTGATTAATTGAAAATTGTTAGTCAGATTAACCGTTACTAAGAAAAATGATGCTAAATTTAATTTAGAGTTTAATAAAATAATTCAGTATAAACAATACAAATGAAATAAAATTTTAATGGAAACCTCCTTTTCAAATTGGATATAATGATGATAAAGTACTGTCAAAGTGCACCTAACCGACGCGACGCCAATTTTTTTACTTTGTGAATAAAAAAAGACTTACTTTTCTTTAATTTTTTGTACTATAACGCTGTGTAAAAATTGAGACCTTATTAAACTGTGCTATAAACGTTGATATTATCTAGTCATCCTAACTAAACTTGTTTCAAAATCCCATTAACCATTTTACTAACGCATATCAGACACATTTTAAAATTCTTTCTGATACTGACAAAAAATTTTAGTTAGTAAGTGCATTCTAGATAAAACATAAAATACAATCAATACAATGACAGCAACATTTAAAAGTCGTTATCCACTCATCTTTCCTTATATATGATAACCTTCCCCTAAAGAGACGAAGTCGTCGGACTAGACCAAAATAGAGGACATGACACTATAAGTAGACAGTTTTTATTAAGGAACGCATTTCGGTCAACCACAATACACCTCGAATCTCACAATGCAAGCGCGCTTTTGTGACAACTTCACCAACTAGGGGTTAGAAGCTGAATTTATTACTTTTTATCTTTTTAGAAATACCCTCACAAGTTTATGTTTATTTTTATATTTTTTAGATGCTGAGCGGTGTAATTTCCAGGCAACAAACCGTAATACAATGGGAATGGAAATTGACATGAATAGTTCATACTAACCAAAAACATTTTTTTAAGTATTTATATATGATGTACTAAAATATAAAAAAAATCATGAAAACATCTTGAGAAACTAATATTAAGTTCATAATTTTACAAATTTTATTGAGACGGTGTGATAATGACACCAAAGATTAAATTTAAAATCGATATCTTTTGTTTTTCCCTCAATCAAACATCCTTCCGACCGAGAAGAGTGAAGATCAAGAGGATGTTATCTTAAGATGGAAAATCCCATGAATTAACTGAGTAAAACCTCAGAAATCGGTTTAGATAGGCAACAGAATAGTTCTTTATACAATGTTTTTAACTTCTGTTGAACATAATTCAATAACTTCTTTATCTTTAAACATATTGACACAATTCTCTGCAACTGATTAGGCTTACAATTAAATGATAAAAATAATTTCTTTTAATAACTACGACAGAAATATAATAATGTATAAATATATACAGTTTGTTTTTGTTTAATAGAATATACCCCGATCAGATTTTCTTCAGACAGAAATCCTTAAGCCACATTTTATCAACCGACAATATGGTTTCGGACCGATATGTATGCCTACTGTAATAATAATAATAATAATAATGATAATTTATGAATTCATTCGATCACATTAAATGATATAGGATAAGTCAATAGAACATAGCACAATTTAGAAGTAAAAATAAAACATATAAAAGTAGTATATATATATATATATATATATATATATATATATATATATGTATATATATATATATATATATATATATATATATATATATATATATATATATATATATATATATATATATGTACTTGCTGTGATGCAAGTCGCTATCCGCCACAGAGACATCTAGGATGTCGGTCGGATAGTAGCATTCAGACCATATGAGAAGTTTCATACCTCTCACCACTATTCACTTCACCTTAGTTGGTATATAACTGGCAAGTTGGCCACTATCATTTGTCTGTTCCATAATCTATGGCATACTGAAGAGAACAAATAAGTTCGAAATCGATCTATGTCTGGTTAGGAATTGACAAACGATATTGGCTATTGATCTATCATGATTTGAAGGTGTAAATCAATGCAGGTCGGGGTATTTGCCCGCTGAGTAGTTGTTTCCTTCAAATCATATTTAATAAAATATATATATATATATATATATATATATATATATATATATATATATATATATATATATATATATATATATATATATATATATATATATATATATATATATATAAATATTAAAACACAAATGCAAACATATATGCAAACATACATACATATACACATATACATACGCACATAATATGATAAATAAAATTCAGAAAAAAAAACAAGAAAAACATATGTAAAGACACGTATAAAATAAAAATAAAAAATTGTTACAAACTAAAAATATTTTGTTCACACACATACATCTATATATATATACACACACATATACATATATTATACATAAATTCACATATAAGTAAATACATAAGCTTGTTCATTTTATGGTAATCTAAGTATGTAATTAAAATAGTCCGGATACAAATTCCTCAACACTATAGAATGCATTTACCAACAAAAGTGTTTTAATTTTATTTTTGAACAATCTACAACATTCAATTTCACGTATGTGTTTGGGTAATGCATTTAACATTTTGATACAATTATATTTAGGGGAATATCTAAAAGCTGAAGTCTTGTGTGGAGGAATACTTAAAAGTTCACCATGCCTAGTTTGATAAGTATGTGAGTTAGATACTTTACTGAATGTATGAATATTGTATTTAGTGTACATTAAACATTTAAATATATAAATACATGGCACAGTTAAAATCCCTCTTTCTTTATAAATTTCTCTACAAGTTTCATTATAATTAAGGTTAAATAGAGTATTTATTCTTCAAAAAAGAATAATACGCTTAATTATTCTTTTTTGAAGAATAAATACTCTATTTTGTCTCTACCACACCCCCAACTGAGAATATTTAATGAAATGTGCGAATAGGCTAGGGCATAATAAATATTTAAACGACCTTTTCCATCTAAAGTATCTTTCATTCGTAAAATTCCAAAGTATACTTTATGTAGTTTTTTGCAAACATGATCAATGTGAATAACCCACGTTAACGTAGGTAGAAGAAAAGTACCAAGACATTTTATTTCATCAGATACTTTGGACTTAAATATTTCAAAATGTGGAGGTAGAGATCTTCTAATATAAAAATTCATGACAACTGTTTTACTTAGATTCAGTATTAATTTATTTCTGTCACAACAGGCACTTAGATCATTTTGCAGCAAGTTCTGCTTTTCTGTGAACTTCTTCGATACTAACCGCAAATTCGTAAATAGTAGTATCATCAGCAAACATAGTTGTATGTCCTTGAACTATATAAGTTGGAAGGTCATTTATATATAGCATAAACAACAACGGTCCCAATAGAGAGCCCTTGGGGACACGAAGTTTGACATTATGGACAGATGAGTTCATGCTGTTGTAATTGACTGTCAATAACCTTCTTTCCATATATGATTTTATCTATTTAAGAGATGTGTGCTTAATTCATAAACTGTACAGCTTTTTTATTAGTATATCACTCTGAATTGTATCAAAGGCTTTTGCCAAGTGAAAAAACATTGTTGTCACATATTTTCCATCTTCCAGAGCTGAATATATATATATATATATATATATATATATATATATATATATATATATATATATATATATATATATATATATATATATATATATATATATATACTTTAGTAGATGGTAAGAAGCTGTTTCAATAGATTTGTCCGTTCTAAATCCGTGTTGCGATGGAGATAGAATCTTATTCTTTTCCAAGTGATACGAACATAAAAAGCTTTTTTCTATGACTTTAGATAAACTACTAAGTAGAGATATTTGCCTATAGTTGTCATTATCATCAGGAGAACCTTTTTTAAAAAAGTGGAATTACCTGAGCAATTTTAAGGATGTCAGGAAAACATCCTTGACAGAAAGATTGATTTATTAAGTACACTAAGGAATCTATAATACTATCGCTAATATTTTTGAGTATAGAATTTGATATAGCATCAATGCCAGATGAGTTTTTATTTTCCAGCTAAAGAATTATATCAGTGATTTCCTTTACTGACACAGGATGAATTAAAAATTCTCCTTGTACGTTTTCAGGTATAGTACAAGGTAGTAGCAGGTTTTGACCGAAGTGTTCAAAAATTTTACAATCAGCTGCAGGGGAGAAATGTAAAGCAAATAGTTCGCGTATCTCATAAGGATCGGATATGTATTTAGAGTCATACTTCAAAACAATATTTTCTTTCTTTCTTTACATCTACCAAGTCTAATATTAATGATATTCCAAGTTTCCCTAATCTTATTTGATGAATTATTTATTTTATTATTAAAGTATTGTTGTTTAGTTAATTTTAGATTTTTCTTGTATTGCCTATTTTTTCCTTTCATATGACAATTTCATTTCCAGTTGCTCTGAAGCCAAAAATATTTTTCAGTTCATTACCCTCATCTATGGATTGTTTATAAAGCCAGCTTTTTCTGTTCTTATTATTTGTAAATTTTTTGTGAACGTACTCTGTTGGACAACATATTGTAAAACACCATGTAATTGTGTTTACTAAAAGGCTAAAGCCATTATTAACATTACAATGTATTAATTGTAACCGATCTAACTTGCTTAGTATCATATTTAACTGCACGATTTTGTCGTCCGTTACATAACGTTTTGTATAACTTATATTTGTAGTCTGCTTGAAAAGTATTGGTATTTATATGTAAAATATGAGCTAAATGATCAGCAATATTTGAATTTATTAGCTCACAACAAAACATGTTAAATAGCGTATACCATGTAGTCGATACAACTACCCAGACAGATAAAAACCCAATTACAGGGTAGAAAGGTTCAAACAATGTTTCACACAAATTAAGTATTTTTAAATAATCCAAGTAACTAATACATAGTGCAATAATCAAATTAGAGTTACAACATATCAAAATGAATACTTAACACATTAACTAACTCCTATTATTAATACATGGTGCAACACTCAAGAGTAACTTAGAGTAACAACATCATAATGAATAACATATTAATATGAGATATACACCCATATATACAATATATACATACATACACTCATACGCATGTACACATACTCACATATACATAGAATATATACATTGTGCAAAAAAATTAATATTAAAATGATAGAAGTTTTAATCCAACTGCAATATAGACTATTTAATTTTATTTTTATTGGTACAAAATATATCAATATCATCCTGTACAGACATACAGGGTGAGTCTTAAGTGCGTAGTTATATTTAAACCACCGATTCTTGACATCTGTAGAAACCCACTGACACATTTTTTTTCTCTTAATTCCCACGTAAAATTGAGTTATCGACTTTCAAAAAAATAAGATGAAATTGTTTTGGAACTGCTGATTACTAGAAACATTCCTCATTTTATCTGAAATATTGCATTGACCTTTAGCAGTGTTGCCGCATTTCATATACAATTTACCACCTAGCAGTAAGTTCGTTCCGGGACATAATTTTGAATGAAATAGGTAATTACCTACTTATGCGATTAAGTGCTCCATTTGAAATAATTTTTAAACATTTTAAAATACCTTTTAATATAAGAAATGTACAAATTTGTCTTTTTCTTGCATCAATTAAACTTTCTTTCAAGTGTTTCGTAAACTAAAACCAAATTTTCCGATAAACAGTAAACATAAAATGCTACTGACAATTTTGATTTCGTTTTTTCAAAGTTTATAAAAGAATTATTATTTTTTAACAAGTAGTAGTTACTTACCCTGCGATTATAATAATTTGAAGTAATCCTGTAATTTATTAATAAATAAATCGTATTCTAGCAGTCATATGTTCGGCTGGTTCATTGACCTGATATGTAGGTCAATGGGCGAGTTACACTAACCTATCTTTTAGGTACATTACATTACCAACCAATTTATGATTCAAATTACAGACATCAAGCATATTCCTATGAATTAAGATGGAAAATCTAGTTCACATCAGTAACTAAAAGTCACTAAATAAAAACAACTACGTAACTTTATTTGTAAACAAAATCCAAGCTTTGACAAGAACTATTCTAATAACAAAAAGCACTTTTAGGTACTGTTAAAATATCGCAAAACTGAAATAAAAAAAGCACAAAGAGAACAACACGCACTTAAATCGAAACTAAACTTATTCTCGATTTACCTAATACTGAATGTCAATGACGCTAAAGACGTTTACGTAAATTCACTCTGAACGATTTCCAATTATTATTTTCTCTATTGCTATAAGAATAACAAAGACAGCGAGAGTGAGTTGGCCTCTCCAGGTATATTTTCGTAAACCGCTATGACCGATACAGAAACAATTTGCTTGTTTACATATCAACATAGATTTATGAAAGGGGGAGATAGAACATAATTCACGGCGCACGCTGCCAATTCTCCCACTGCTGGCACCCACCAATCACAGGCAGTGTGTCGGTATCTTCGACAGTTCGATCGCATCCATATTGTTTTTCGATGTTCGTTGTGGAAGTGAGGTTTTGATTCAGTGACTATTTTTGTGATTATATAGTGAAAAATGCCCAGGTGCGTTATAAAAAGTTGTGTTTACCACAAAACTGCAAACTGTGTGAGGGATAAATCATTTATTTCGGTAAGTTACTTAATAAACATGTTTGTTTTGGAGGCCATATTCGATTGTTTAAGGAGACACAGAGCCGTATTTCCCATTTCCATGAGATTTGTAAAGATAATTATTAATTATTGCAATAATGTGGATTAATCAAAGGGGATGAATATATTTAATGTTGACAGTAGCACGTTTTATACGATTTTACATAATAGGTACTTTAAGATTGTATTATTTTTAGTGTTCCAAAAGATACTGAGAGAAGAGAGGCTTGGAGAGTATCTTTAAATTTGGAAAAAAGATGATATGTTTGTGAATTCCAATGTATGCCACTTACATTTTACCCAGGAGTCTTATGATTTTGAGAAGTCACCTTTTTCACTCCATTTAAAACAAAATGCTTTACCTATTATGGACATTACGGTAAGTAGATTTGAAAGAAATATATAATATTAGTTTATTCAGATCACTAAAATAATTATTAATAAAAATACAGTACCTACCTACTTAAATTATTAAACAAACAGTTAATAGTGTCCAAAAAAATTACCTTTTCCGAAGTTCTCAAATAGGTATTTACTTACATAAAATTTGATAAAAATTAGAAACGTATTTAAAATTTTGTGCCTAAATTATTTTTACAATAATGAATTTATTCATAACTTTTGTTTATTTACTGTTTCCATATGAGCAGAAAAATTATTTTATAAAACCTATTAAATTTATTCGAGAATATAATTAAGAAATTGGTGTGTTTAGGTATACTATTATTTTCAAATATATTTTTTCGACGATTTATTTTTGTGATTTTCTTACAGAAAAACAAATCGATATAGAAAATGTAAAATTTTCCAAGGGCCTTTAATTTTTTTTAAATTCAGGTGAATGATGTTCAATAAAGCAGAGGGATAGTTCAATTAGAAATTTTACATTCTCAATATTCATTTATTTTTTCTGATTGCAAATTATGAAAATTGAGAAAAATCCATAAAACTTGATATTTTTCGATAACTCTTAAAATGAAGTCTACAGGGGGCTCGACAGGGGGAGTGTCAATATATGAGGAAAAACCCTGTAGATAAAATATCAAAAGGATTTAAACAATATAAACAATAACATGTAGGTATAATACATCTTATTTTTTATAGGATACTAGTAAAAGCTTGACCGAAACTACATCTGTTTCGTCTCAACCATCGACGAGTGCTGCTATATCTTTGTTAAATGAACCACGGCCATCAACAAGTACTGGATTTTATCAGGACATAGAAAGGACAGAATTGCCACAAAGGTCATTTACTAGTTTGGGTTTTGTGGAAAATAAAATACCCCCAAGTTCTCCTATTCGAGGGCATTCTAAAGTAAGTTAACTAAGTAAAATTTATTATTGATTACTATTACTACATATTTTAACTTATTGAAAAATAAAGTATACTTATTTAAAAAATATTAAATAAGTTGTTCAAATTGTTCAGTCAGCATTGCCAGGGCCTTTATTTATTTAATATTGGCATTCAGTAAGTAATAGAAGTATGTTAAATTAAAAAAAAAAAATAAACATCTTACGTAAAGTAAGTCTTCATTCAATCTATAATCAAAAATCAATAATAGTGCCAATATTGTTTATTAATTATGTAAATTTTTTTAAGGTTGAAACACCCCGAAAACGAAAACTGAAGTCTCAGTTGACTAAAGCTCGTAAAAAAATTAAGAGGCTTAGGACAAGTCTTTGCCATTTTAAGAAAAGAGTTGCTAGGCTTGCTGAGGTGATTAAATCACTCAGTGGCAAAGTCACCGATGAAACATTAGAAACTTTGTGTAAGATAGGACCTAATGAAGAATTTTTGCAGACAGATGTACCATAAACATAAGTATGGCGAACAGCTTAAAGCCTTTTCATTAACTCTTCATTATTATTCTGTTAAGGCATACAATTTTGTTCTTAATACTTTTAATTCGGCTCTTCCTCACCCAGACTATATCGAGGTGGTACAAAAATATAAATGGCGAGGCCGGATTTACAGCAGAAGTTTTCGACCTATTAAAAATCAAAGGACAGAATACAGATTATAAACTTATTTGCAGCTTAACTATAGACGAAATGGCAATTCGTCAGCATATGGAGTGGGATGGAATGAAGTATTACGGATTTTGTAGATTTTGGAGTAGAAACTGAAACTGACTGTCATCCTGTAGCCAAGGATGCACTCGTGTTCATGCTAGTTTGCATTAATGAGTATGGAAGCTTCCTCTTGGATATTTTTTAATAGATAGTTTAACCGGTCAACAAAAAAAAAATTAGTGCTACAGTGTCTAAAGTTAGTCAATGAAACGGGGCTACTGTTGGTTTCGATATGTTTTGATGGAGCTACGAACAATGTTACGTTGGCCAAACAGTTAGGGTGTAATTTTGATCCCAAAAATATACAATCTACATTTGTTGATCCCAGTTGTGGCAGAAGAATAGCAGTCTTTTTTTACCCCTGTCATATGATTAAATTGTTAAGAAATTTGTTAGGAGATAAAAAAAATATTATTGATGTAAACGGTGATATTATTCAGTGGGAATATTTAGTAAAATTAATGAAATTGCAAGATGAAGAGGGTGTTCATTTAGCTAATAAATTGAGAAAATCACATATTCTTTAAAAAACAAAAAAATGAATGTTAAATTAGCCACCCAACTATTCAGTACTTCTGTAACACATGCTTTGGAGTTTTTAAACGAAACTTTAAAATTAGAGCAGTTTAAAGATTGTGAAGCTACAGTAAAATTTATTAGATGTATCAATAACTTATTTGACATCTTGAATTCCAGAAATATGTATCAGTATGGTTACAAGCAGCCTGTTAACAAACAAAATTTTGAGGGTTTTAATAAATTTTTGTCAGAAACAGCAGATTATTTAAAATCTCTGGAATTAGCGATCGGCAAACCTGTTTGTGAGAGTGTAAAAAAAAAATGGGGGTAATAGGATTGTTGTTTTGTGTCAAAAGTATAAAATTTCTCTATAACAATATTATTGAAGAAAATCATTTATTGTTGTATATTCCTACTTACAAAATTAGCCAGGAACATGTTGAACTTTTTTTTGGGCAAATCAGGGGCAATGGGGGTTGTAACAACAACCCAACAGCTAAACAATTTAAAGTCGCGTATAAGAAAATGCTTGTACATCTTGAATTGATAGATTCTTTTAGAGGAAATTGTATTCCATTGGAAACAATTTCAGTTTTGTCTCCTTCTGATATTATTAATAAATCGTGTGGTAGACAGCGAATAGCAGAAGATATAAACGAACCAGAAATGGACGATGACATGTATTACCACATTCTAAATATAGAAATATCAGAATTTAAAAATGAAATCTCTTATTTATGTAGGGGGATATTGTAACCAAACTCTTGAAAATTCTAAAATGTGAAGAATGTGTGGAAGCATTGTTAGGGACAGAGCTGACTTTCTTACGTCCTTTATAAATCAGAAAGACAGAGGTCAACTCTCGTATCCCTCCGAAGATGTAATATTTATATGTCGAACTTCAGAGAAAATGTTTCAAATTTATATAAATAAAAGAAATAATTTAATAAATTTCAATTTATTAATAATAATAATAATAATAATAATCCTTTATTAATCCAAGAGATCATAAATATATAGGACAAAGTCAACTAGATAGTAATGCTAGTAATATACAACGATACATATGATATATTAAAACATTAAAAATTCTTCAACAGAATAAAATGCATTACTTATAAGAAATTTTTTATTGACAAAAACCCTGTTTAGACTAGACACATTTTTCAAATCATTATTAATTAAAGTAAAATATATACAGGTTAGTTGGTTAAATTTCAAGTTTTTTTTTTTTACTTTTCATAGTATAAACATAAAAATAGTTAGGTTTGTTAATTATTCAAAACTTATTTAAAAACCTAAATAATCATTTTTAAAGAACAGACTGCGTTTACAACTTTGTTACTAGCAATTTAATTAAATTAATATCATCTCTATATTTTAAAATTAGAATTCACCATTATAACAGCAATATGTTTGATAGAAGAAGAAGTATGAGATCTGTTTATAATAAATTAATATTATTTAAAGGACAATAATGTATGTATTATTTTATATAAGTACACTATTATAGTAGATGCACATTTAAATAAATGATTGTTAGAAACTTTGTTTTTTTAATTATATTGATACATAGGTTTATAGGAGTACTATCTATTATTTAAAATACACAATGCATAAGTTAGCTAATATAAAATTTTTTTTTTTTTTCAATAAAATCACTTTATTTTCAATACTAATTTTTTTATTTGAATTATATTAGAAGCCAAAATAAAAAATGTATATGGTTTTAATAAAAATATTTAAATAGTCTGGATGTTCTTTATTGTGTTATTTAAAGAAATATACTCAAAAAAAACTACAAAAAAAAGCATCTTATATTTGAGACTCAAAAGATTACATCTAGTTAAATAAAAAAGATAAATATAAAGCTAAAACTTTCTTAAATACCTTATTTTTTAGTTCTTGCAAAGAAATTAGGAGTCAAAATGTTTTGTTTCTTGTTGTAGGTCTACAATATAATTAATATATTATTATGTTGTATACATAATACCGTTTTATGGCATTGTAATGACAAAAAATACCGAGAAGAATACTATATAATTAAAATAATACTGAAAACTAAAACAAAACTGTTACTGATGCTAACCTTTAAATTGTATCAGTTGTAGTTGTAGTTCGTGGTTTACAAGTGCAATTCAGTGGCTGCTGGTGGATTTAGGCTAAACCATATCTCAATATTGGAGCATGGAATCCAAACATTATTTTAAGGCACGACTACCAGTACTGAATGAAAAAGTTTTTCAAAAAAAAATTTTAAAAAAATTGAGAAAAAGTTACAAAAATACTCTGTCGATCCAGATTACTTCTAGGCCATTAGTAAAATATTTGCAAACTATTTTTTTCCTAATCAGAAGGAAAATTTATCACCCCGATTTTTGATTTTCGAAGATTGTGATTTTTTGTAAAGTTATGACATTTTAAGATTTAAATTCTTCATTGTGTAAATTTCAAATTGTCATAACTTTACAAAAAATCAAAATTTTCGAAAACAAAAAAAAAAACGGGTGATAAATTTTCCTTCTGATTACGAAAAAAATAGTTTCCAAATATTTTACTAATGGTCTAGAAATAATCTGGATCGGCAGCGCATTTTTGTAACTTTTTTTCTCAATTTTTTTCTCAATTTTTTTTTTCAATTTTTTTTGCAAAACTTCTTCGTTCAGTACTGGTAGTCGTGCCTTAAAATATTACTTGGGTTCCATGCTCCAATACTGAGATATGATATAACCTAAATCCACCAGCCGCCACTGTAACAATTAATGTTTCGTCCGTGGGAAATTGCAACGAGTAAAGTTGTGACATTGTAAGTGTGATATTTTGATTAGTGATTAGTGTTATTCTCCGAAACTGTGATATTATTTAATAGTTATTAGTGTGTGTTTTTAATTATTGATTATTATTAGTGATTTATTTTTGCTGTGTACCAGGGTATGTGGATTATTTATAGAAGAGATTATTTTATTTCAATTAGGTACGTGCAGAATGCCAATTTTTTATTATTTATTTCAGTGAGTATTAGAATTTTTTATAGTTTAATTTATTTATTAAGGAGTTTAAATTTTTGTTTTCAGAATTTATTGTTAATTTTACTAACATAGCCTCACCCAAACTAACACCCCAACCACTTCCTGGCAGGTAAAGCTCATACCTCCACGTGGTACTTGCTGGGCAACAATAATAATTTCTTATTTAAAATTTTTGTTGTTGGCTAAACTGGGCAAAAATAATTCTATTGTGGATGGGTTATAGCAATTAATAATTTAAGTGAGTAATAATAATTAATTTATTATTGCAAAAATATTAAATTATCTGAATACGGTCCTGTCCCACCAGACTTGGACGTTTGATTGATTCATGGAACCAATCAGTTTCTCTCAAAAGTGAGACAGACAACTTATAACCTCCCATTATACGAATTGTCAGCAAGGAACTTGTTAGACGACAGAGAATATACTCGCCTAGCACGCGGGTTCGAATCACAAACTTATTATTTATATATTTTTTTAAATAAGTATTTTTTTAGTTCGTTAGTAAGATTTATATGAAGATTACATTTTTTCCTTGCCCTTTATTATAGTTTGTTTATTTTTACTACATTTTTTCCTTGCCCTTTATTATAGTTTGTTTATTTTCACGGACATCGTCGGGTATGTAGTCCTAAGTCTGCGTTATTTCAGTACTCGCAACTGATGTTTCTGTGCCCTCCACGTGTTAAGTAAACCAATCTACCTTTCCGTTCTTTAAAGTATATGCTTCTTTATAAAATGACTATTTTCAATTTTGTTTAATTTTTAGTAAAGTGAAACCAAATTACCAGATGTGTACTAATTTAAAATAGATTTGTGCGGAACGCTGACAGTGGCAACACTGCCTTGAGTTACGTAATTTCTATGAACGGTGTTTACACAGATATCCAGTGACCATCAAAATGTCGGTTGCCGGAGGACGAAAAAATTATCAGAAATTCAAAATTTTTTTTTGTTTAAAAAATTTTTTTTAACAGTGCCAATCAATTGTACTCGACGAAATATATTGAGGGTTAAAATATAACTACGCATTTAAAACTCACCCTGTATAATTTGAACACACAGAATATATAGCTGAGTATTTAAGTAAATTTGTATATGGCATATTTAAATAAAATGGGTTACGAGTACAAGTATGGAAGATGGGAACATGTAATTTAACATATTTATTTAAATTAGGACAGTCAATCTACAGTCAATCTGGTTGTTTAGGATTTTATATAAAAACATAACTGAAAAATATTTTCGGCGGGATTCCAAATCGTTTATTTGAAACCTGTTTAATAATTTAAGTTGAGGTATACCTCTTGCTAGGTAAGTTCCATCATTCTTATAACAAAGGTACTTACTAAAACTCGTTGAGTTTTTTCAACGTTAAGTTTGTAAATTTCATAACACGGATTCCAGATTATGGAAGCATATTCTAATTTCGACCTGACAAATACGCTAAACAGTAATATTAAAATCCTATTATCTGCAAATTCTTTACAGTTCCTTATTATAAAGTCTAAGTTCCTATAGCAAGTCGCTACGATATCATTTATGTGGTATGTGAGCGTTAAGTTAATATCAAGAATGACTCCAAGGTCTTTAAATTGATTGCATTTATTTAACTCATAATTGTTTAATACGTAATTAAATTGAACCGGACTCATTTTTCTCGTAAAATACACATAATTACATTTGCTGATATTTAATTAAATGTAATCTATTTTTTTCACACCATAAGCTAATTTTTTGTAAATCCTCTTGTAGAATAAGACAATCGTCTAAATTATCAATGGCAGAGTATAGCTTGCAATCATCAGCATATAGCAGAGTACTACATCGTAGTTCCAAGCTAATGTCATTTATAAACATTATGAATAATAGAGGTCCAAGAACGGATCCCTGAGGAACGACTAAGGTTGCTTTTATTTCAACAGACTTGAAACCACGGTATTGCACAGTAAGTTTCTTCTCAGGCACGTGAGAAAAGAAAAAGTTTATAAAAGCTTCGGTAAGTCCGAAATTGAACATTTTTTGCAATAGAATACCGTGATCAAGTGTGTCGAAGGCTTTTGAGTAGTCAGTATAGATGACATCAATCTGGCCACCACAGTCGAGTGTCTCTGCTATAAATTGAGTTATGCACGTCAAATTCGCAGTTGTGGACCTGCCAGATAGAAACCCATGCTGGTTAATGGAAATTTGGGATTTGACGTGGAAACATAATATATTATAAATGACAGTCTCAAATAATTTACTGAAGTTACATAGAATAGGTCTGTAGTTCTCTATATGCAGATAAAACCACGAAGGGGCGAATAGGTCACGCATCAACTATGCTGATCCGCGACACTGATTCCCAGTTGTGAATCCCCCTCCGCTGCTAACAGTCAAACGTAAATTACGCATACCGTATTCGCATATTTGTGGTTTTATCTGTATAAAGGTTGATGAAATAATTAATCGTTATTTATTTAAATGAATGACTTTTTTAATTATTTTATCTTTGTATTTTGCATTTATTGCGAAATTTTTGTGGAAATTGTTCATCAATATTAATCTGGATACGTTAAATGTTGAATACGGTAGTGAAATTATAAAAAAAAAAAATTAAAAAAAAAACAGTAATTGAATTTTGTCAGAAAGCTACAAAATTCGACCCCAGAGTGTTATATCAGGGAAAGCCAGCAACGTTTAAAAACCAACAAATTCTGAGCAATATTTGCGCACTGTGCATGAAAACTATAGGAAAGTTATTAGCAACATAAAACACGTCATATCTCAACTAATTTTGTAATTTTATATTTGATAAAGACTTATTTGTATCTAACTGAGTTATATACTATATGTAAATTTCGCTGCAATACATACAATCTACTATATATATGTAAAGTGCGTTACACCCTAGATTGAAAGACTGCTGATACATTAAACTCCACAATTAATTGTTGAATGCCATTTTATGAATCGTATTTCCTGCTAAATGCATATCAGTTATAGAATTGCGTAAATTCTTTCACAATTTACAAATTGTTTTAAAATTATCTTCTTTTCCAATTTCATGGGAATACTCTATTGACCCCGTAATTCTGGAAATGTTCAAAGGATTTCTTAGAAATTCGCCAGAGCAATACACCTGTACCAGAAGTTCAAATCTGAACCAACCATTTACCATGTAGACCGTGACCAGAGAAGTGCAAATTTCTATATAATTTGACTCCGTCCGCCACCCTCTGTTTTCCCACGCCATGCCAGCCAGACATAAAATTGACCTGCTCACTACTGTCCCTTTCTCAAATCGTCGTCGTGGCAATTGTTGAAAGATGAATATTGTATGTAATTTTATTGTAATCTAATAAAAGAAAATGTCATGGTAGGTGTAAACACATTTCAGGTAATATTTACTGCTAATAAAATTTTAGGTACTTATTATAAGATGCTTATTGTATTTTGCCAGGAAATAATAATTAGTTTTCTAAAATTTTACAGGTATTTATTACATTTATAAGATCTAGAATAAGAGAATATCAGTATGTGTGATGTAAATATTTATATTTACATCAGACATACTATCAAATTGTGCATCATTTGTTTGATGCACAATTTATTGTCGAAAGAAATCACGATAATTATGCTTCCTTATATTAGGTATAAGAAAGTAAAAACCACGTCTCCACTCTCCAATTATGAAGCATAATAATATAGTTAGTACTAAAGGAGCAATAGTCGGCACGTTTACTGCTTTTCCCAAGGGCCTTATACTCCATCCTCTCTTTTCTCACATCAGATTGACAATATCTATTGTAATCCTAACAGTTTATATCATGATCAGCATGGATTTACGCCGGGCCGTTCTACTATTAACAATTTGATATGCATCATCCATTCATAGCTGTAAATCTAGATGAAGGAAATCGGGTTGATGTCTTTTTGTACGGATTCTTCAAAAGCCTTCTAGGGACTTGATACACAAACTGTCAGCACTAACAGTCTAACTGAATCCTTCCTCAAATTTTTTGAGTCGTATTTAGAAGATAGACGGCTAACTCTATATTATCGGGTTTTTGGTCTAATGAGATTATCGCAACATTTAGTGTTCTTCAGGGCTCCGTATTCGGACCTTCATTATTTAATATCTTTATAAAGAACATCACCAATGATTTACATTACATACATTACTATATACTGATAATTTAAAACTATACAAGTCCTATTGCTTATATAGAAGACTGTCCTGAAATGCAACCGCTATCAACCTGGTGTACTGCAAATAAGCTGCAATTAAGTATCGCAAAATGTAATTCGCTGGTATATTATCGTATGCAAAATCCAATAAAACTTGCTTATCAGATTAATAATGAGGAGTTCAACAATCTTGGTGTCTTGTTTGATGTTAAATTGTCTTTTTCTAATTATATCAATGATATTGCAGCTAGTTCTTTTAGAAACTTAGGTTGTGTAACGGAACAGTAAACAATTTAAAGATAATACGTTAAAACTTTTTAATTCGTTTGTTACATCAGAACTTGAATATGCTTCAGTTGTGTGGAGTCCTGACAACCATAAATTTAACATTGAAAAGAACGAAAAATAAATGTCTTGCAACTTACCCAGAGAGGAGATTTCCACATTATGAATTACTAAATAAATTTCACGAAAGTACACTAGAAACACGTCGTATTTATTAATCTCTTGTATTCCTTTATAAAATTTTAAATGACGAAATTGATTATCTTGAAATGCTTGGCTGCCTTAGTTCTCATGTTCCAAATCTACATACTTGTCCGAATATGTCTCTATTTTATTTGCCTACGCCTCGAATAAGTTTAATAGTGTAATTGTAAGTTTTACATTGACTGTCCTTTAAACAAAACCAAATGGCATATTTGATCATTTCTTTAACAATTTGTTTGTTCCAAATTTATTGAAGTTTTAAAACTTCAAAGCTTTTTTCCTCTTGTGCAATTAACCTATGAACAATTTTACGATATGAGAAATTTAAATTTTTAGCTTTACTGTAAAAGGAAACAAAGTTCTTAAGAATTGCGACCTCAAGGGTCTGTTTCAGTAGAGCAAGGTCTATAACAAATGAATGGCTATCTGTAACGGATCAACGACGATTCATCAGGATTTTCACTGAATAATAAGGTCCTTTGATCTTCAATCGTACCGATATTCCATCATTTTGCCACTGTCTCGAAGGCTGCGATAGATGAGACTAGGGTGATGCCAAAACCGTGCCCATTGAGATGAAGAATTGGATACTGTACAGTAACTATTCTGTTTGTGGGTTCATGATGGGGGCAGAAGATTTGCCGTCGATGTGGTGAACTGTTAGATAACGTATGTGTAACAAGAGTTTTGCCAAAAATTTCCCGTTTTGTTCCATGCATTTAAAATTATTTGACAGGTTCGCCGAAAATTGCGTGCCAGCGAAACATAATGACCGTTACCTGTGGTTTAAATGTTTATTACTCAACGATCCTAGTTTGGTACTTTGGCAGCGCAGAGTTTTAAGAAATATCTCTAGTGTGGAACAGAGATGAGCCAAACCGCTTTACATTGAAAGGGCGGAGTTTAGACCATTGCTCATCCAAGCTCAAGTGTCAAGCTGGTACAGTTGAGTAATATGTTATTGCTATTATATGTACTAATTTCCCTACATATTGTAATTTTTAGGATATGTAATACTTCTTTTATTACTAACGTTTGAAAAATTTGGCAAAACTTGTATTACATACGTTATTCAGTTTTGAGCGGAACAGGACACAACACTCAACGTAAAGTTGTGGTATAAAGCGTAATAACATATAGGAATCCCTAGACTTCTTACAAAGGATTATGATTATATGACAAGAGTAAATTCGCAGATTTTGAAACCGGTTGCGCTACCGTATCTCAGAAGTTAGAAAACCCTATTTTCCAACAGGATAATGCCAAACCTCAAACTGCTCTCATAATCAAAGGGAATTCTACAAGATGTTGATGTGAATGTTCTTCCATAGCCCGCAAAATCACTTGACCTTTGTCTAATAGACCCACCACTGATCCCATCAATGGACCTCCAGCGTTTATGACAGGAGATTTAAATAAGAGCACAACACTTCAACAAGACTTCGACAATCTACTTGGAAGTATGCCTCGCAGTAGGTATAAGATTACATGAAGCACCAGAGATCGTATACTAACCCACAGCCTTTTTTAAGTCACATACACGAACTTAATATGGCAACACAGCGCTGCATCGAAGATGTAGACCTATTGAAACGGAGCACAGGCACAGCATCCACATATTTGCGGTTGCCGGTTAGTTTAATATTATAATAAAATTGGCTTATTTGCATTATTCTCTGCTTGGTCAATTAAATATTACAATACTTTTTGTAAAATAGTCCGTGGTTCTATATAAAAACATCTGATATTCAATGGTGCAGAGTTACATAAGCTCTTAAATAATATGAAACATCATATTATTGCTTATACTATAATACATATAGTTATTGCATATACATTTCAAATAAACAATAATAATAAATATCTCATACTATTAAATTAGCACGCGTAGTTTTGCCCGGATAGGAAAGGGGGAAAGATGAAAAAGTGAAGGATAAAAACGATGGATTATAGGGAGTGATCCAGGGTAATAATTTAATTTCACAAAAATTTCCAAATGCTGAACAAATCATGAAAGATTGTTTTGGCAAAATCCACATTCTCCTTATTAGAGTCTGTCTCGATTATACTTTTGTATGGTAATCTAATCTGGAATTAATATATATTTCATCAATTAAAAGATTTCTACTACTAATTTGTTAGTTTCTGGAAGTGAGGCAGATATGTTAATCAGATAGTATTTGTTATTATTTTCTTTATTTGGAGAATTATCTGTACTAGATGAAAGATAATATAGATACCTCTTAGCAGGTAAAATAAAAAAGTCTGTAAAACATTGTATGTAGTGGGTGACTGATTATATACCTATCATAAATGACATTATTATACTAGAAACTGAATACATATTTTTTAATTTGGTCATTTGAATTACTTGATCTACAACTTAGCTGTTTAGAATATAAAAATGTTTCCCCACTTTCAGTAAAATCTAAGGCTTGTTTTAAATACATCAAAGCATGTTGCAATGTATTTTGATTACAATTTGTTTGTGAACTTGTTAGGTAATACGTATATTTAAATCCAATAAATTTTGCACGTGAGCACCAGTTAATTTTCATATCAAAATTTAAAATCCACTTTAACTCGTTAAAATATAATTCATTGTCCTTTACAAAACACTTTTATGGTGAGGTCGTTATTAATTAATATTTGAATGTCGAATTTAACTGCCTAACTTTTCAGAATAATGACTTGCAAAATGATATCTGACTTTTCAAAATTTTGTATTAAAATTTCAAGATGCTGGATTTAGTTTCGGCGTCTACGAGTTAGGTTAGGTTTGTTGTGAGTGGGTCTCAGTAGACCCTCCACTGCGGCCATCAGCAGGCCTATTGTGGCTCACGCCTAATTATAATTCACCCAATAAGTTCAGTCTCTTAATGAAACTAATAACTTTATTGGGTGAGAATGTGTCCAGATCCTCTGGCAGCAGTTGCCCTTTGCCAAATATTGAGAATCGGATCCTCTCCACAGCGGGACAGGTGCATAAGATGTGGTCTGCCTTCTCATCATCCTCCAGGCATAGACGGCACTCGGTATTTTCGGCTAGGCCGAGTTTATGCAGATGATAGTTTAGTCGGCAGTGCCCGGTATATAGGCCTGTTAGAGTTTTCAAGTTTACCCTGTTTAACTCTAAAAAGTTTCTTGATTTCAAAGGGTAATTTTATAAACGCCTTAGAATGAACTAATCCTGATAACTCTTGCCAATACTGGAGAGTTTGCCTTTCAGCCCAGATTGAGATAGCCATCTTGGCAGTACTTGAGGATATGCCAAGTATTGGTTCTGGTCCGATGAATCGTAATCCCGCTCCTTCTCTGGCTAAGGAGTCCGCTATTTCGTTACCTTCCATACCAGAGTGGCCGGGTATCCAGACCAGAGTCACTCTGTTGTTCTTGCTCAAATGATTTAGAGCTTTCTGACAGTTCCATATTGTTTTGGAGTTACACCGGTAGGAGCCAAAAGCTTTTATAGCTGCTTGGCTATCTGAGAAGATTTTTAATGATCTGCGTGTAAGATGCATATATTCCAGCCTTCGTACACACAATTCAATGGCATGAACCTCAGCCTGAAAAACAGTTGCATGAGTACCTAGGCTTGAGATTATCCTCACCCTTGGTCTGTAGCTATGTACTCCGGCTCCTGTTCCCTCGGGAGTTTTGGAGCCGCCTGTAAACCAACAACTGTCTGCCTTCAGTAGGTCGGCTTTATTCCGATCCCACTCCTCTCTTTCTGGAGAAAGAATGTTGAAGGTCAGCTCGTAGTTGGTCATGGTAGGCATAGTATCCGAGGGCATTTCCAGGATGCTGTGATTCTCTATGTCATCCAACAACCTGTTCCGCTCCATGTTACTAGTCTGCGGCATATTAATGGCTGCTTGTTGCAGTCTGTAGGTTGCCCACGTGGCCTCTCTCTCCAGATATATATGAAGAGGGGGGTAAATCTAGGAGGATTTCCATTGCAGCTGACGGTGTGGTGCTAATTGCTCCCGTTACGGTCATGCATGCTAATCTCTGCAGTCCAGAGAGTTTGGATTTGGCCGTCCGTTATAATCCTTCCGGCCACCAAACAATGGATCCGTATGTTATCATTGGTCTGATGACCGTGATATAGATCCAGTAAATTTGTTGGGGACCCATGCCCCAGGATTTGCCACAAATACGACGGCATGTCCATAGAGACAGCTTTGCTTTGTGGATTACCTTTTCCAGATGGGAGTTCCAATTAAGTGATTTATCCAGAGTGATTCCTAGATATTTCATCTCCTCCGCAAATGGAGTAATATCACCCATTAAAGTGGGAGGTCTTAAGTCCACCAGCTTCCTTTTCCGGGTGAATTGTACTATTACTGTTTTTTGAGGGTTTACAGACATCTGTTCCCTGTCACACCAGTTACTCACTGCATCCAGTGTCTCTTGAAGGGTATTTGATATTACTCCCTCAGAGTTTCCTCTGACTAGTATGACTAGATCATCTGCATATGCTAGAACCTCAACCTCCCACAGTGTTAGAATAGCCAGTAGGTCGTCCACAAGAAGTGACCACAAAAGGGGGAGAGAACCCTACCCTGCGGGCACCCTCTTGTGGCTCTAAACCTAACTGTTTCTCCCTGTAGAGACGTAGTTATGGTTCTGTTTGATAGCATAGCACGAATCCAGTCGCCTATCGTAGGCTCAATTCCTCTGGCAGCCACTGCTGCATATAAGGAGTCGGGCAGTACATTATTAAATGCTCCCTCAATGTCGAGAAAGGCTCCCACCGCAATTTCCTTCATTTAAAGGGATTGGGTGATCTTCTCGACTAGGTTATTGAGTGCTAGTTCTGTTGATTTTCCTATCTGATAGGCGTATTGATGGATATTGAGGGGGTGATGATTCAGGATCTTCCCCTGATATATCTGTCCAGCACCTTTTCCAGGCCTTTCAACAGAAAAGATGTCAGGCTAATTGGTCTAAGCGATTTAGGACTTGGTTCTTTCTTAACGGCGTCTACGAGTACATTCAGGATCTTTTCGACCAATCGGCTTTTCCTTTGACAAATATTTAGGCAAATTTGGGAAATAGATGATTTACAGGCAATAATTTCAAACGTTCCGTCTGGTAACAGGTATTTATTTGTCAAGCTTGAGAACTTCACCGGAATCAAAATGCAACTCACATACTACAGAATGTTTTGATGGTGTCCATTTTTGTTTTAACCCATCGTTCCTTGGGGAATCCAAAAACACTTTTTGCGCCTTCAGTTTTTACAGATGAATCGTTATTTGACTTACAACCGAGGATATAACACCATGCCAGCATGTTTATTTACCTACTTTAGGTTAATTGAGTACGGATGAAATAAAACCTATAGAAACTCGCGAAAAACTAGATTGCATTTTAAATTATCACTACACAACACTATCAACATTTAATGCACTTTAATTCACAAGAGTCTAGGTAAATAAAGGGATGGATTAATACATAAACACATACACAAGCGGCAATTATTTGGAACAAAGGTCTTCATGCGACGTTGCACGATTTCTTATTTCGTGGCTGGAACATAAAGAAGGCTGTGACTGACCATAATGAAGTATGTTAACGATTGCTAGGTGTTGTATTTTCATCTTCACGTTAGTACTGGCGAAATGTATTGATCAGTTTAAAACGTCCTATAAAATTATAACATTTTGCCGGACATTGCATATATTTGATCACTAATGTGGTGGTAAAAAACCGAAAATTTAAAAAATCTTCTAATCGTTGTTGAACGCATGCATATTTATCCACATCTAGTATAATTCATTTACACTAGAAATCTAGATTTAATATAAAACATATTTTTCCAACACTTTATTTCCCATAAACGTAATTTTACAAATTACATTTTTGTTGTAGTTTAGTAACAAATCAAAACTTGTCTAGTAACAAAGAACAACTATTTTTTTCTAATTACAGTGATTTTCATAATATTTAATAATGGATTAGTAGTAAGTCGTAATATTATGTTAGTTAAAACCTTTGGACACGTTTGGTTTCAAAGCTATTAGCGTCATATATATCGATTTGAACAGTGTATTAAGTTTCAATCAATAGCTAGAAACCCTAATAAACTGTCAAGTAAAGTAAGGATACCAAGGACGAGATTTGCTAAAACAATTTCACGGTGAACATTTGAGAATTCCCTTAAGATTTCAACTCGTCCTCTTGCAGATATTAAATTAGATCACAGATGGTAAAAATAGCAGAACAAATTCAAACAAAAGCAACAGAGTGTTTCTCTTTGTCTCCCTTGTGCCAGTGGAAACATCATCATGTAGTAATTTGCCAGTTTTGGTAGTTACCCGCAGTTATGTGTGAGTTAATGGGCAAGGAGGAGCAGCTATTGAAACGCCGTTTATATGCGGTGAAAGTAATTCAATACACTGGTCCCAAGAGACAGAAGGGGGTATTTACCCTCTTTTACGGCATATTACAACGTGATTAAATAACCATTTGAAAGGGCATGTTTTAATCTGACAATCTCAGATCTCCACAATATCAGATATTCATGAATTTGATCTACTAATGAACTCCTATATAATGTTTTTTTTTTTTTATAAAACTGAGTATGGATACAATTTTATAAGAAAATTGCAGAGTTTAATGTTAAAAAACTGCTGCCAGTTATTTGGGGATCAGAATTTCCTCACCGTAGTAAAACTCGACGTGTGGTGGAGTTTATAATAAAAGTAATTTTTGACGTTTCAAAAAAGTCACATTTTGACGTTTCAAAAAAGTCACACTGGTGGAATGTCATTAATATTTTTTTTAGACAGATTTTGGTCATCAACGGACTCAATCTCTTCCTTGACCTCTAGAATGTGTGTACCAAATTTGAAAGCTTTATCACAAAAACTGTAGCTGCTATCGCGAATACAGACATACAAACAGAAAATTTTTTCTGTCTGAAATTTAATGAAACGTCATAATTCGTCGAAATTCGTCCAGAAATGCAATAAAAATTTTAAAAAAAAATTTCACGAATACATAACAACTTCCTCACTTTGAGGGATGAGGAAGTAATTAACGCGACTATTTCCCTCACATTATAAGAACCAATTAAATAGCAAGACTTTGAAAATTTGGATCAATAAGAACAAACATTCAGCGAAAATTGCATTCCAAGGGAAAATTTTACATGAAAATTGCACTGGGCTTGACAGCTCAAATCGTTAGTTGAATTATATTTCTTGTTCTATGTTTTGTTCTGGAAATAGTCTAATAAATATATTTCCTGCATTAAAAATAATAAGAAAATTCAGCATTTAGATCGTGTTGCCTTTAAGAACAGCATTCGTTCATTTTGATGTGATTTGACTGAAAAAGTAACCTCGACTGCGTCTCGGGCACTTTTTGTCAAATCACATCAAAATGAACTCAAGCAATTTATAGGCAACACGTTTTCATGCGCTGAATTTTAGATAGTTTTTAATGCACATAATATATTTCTACAGAGAAATTCACAATTATTTTAAATTATAATAGTGGGTTTTTCTTTGTTCGTACTAGGTAAAATATTTTGCTATTGATAAACATTTCCTAAATCTCCATCACGCATTTTGTTTATTAAGGAACTGTGAAATTCAGAATCTATCGACAAACAGGCCTGTAATAATTGTGGGTATGGTAACCGAGTTGGTAAAGCGCTTATAGCTATTTACTTGCGAATGTCGATGGTTCGAATCCATTCCGGAGCAAGTTAGAAATTTTATTTGTAATTTATTTCGAATTAAGATACGAAAGAACTGTCGATACCCTAGATGTGGTTCGCACTCCACAATAAACTGTATGGCCACGTATCACTTTACTCAACACGAAATTCTAGGATTTTCTGGGAGTTACTGATTCGGTGACTTGAGAGGCGGTTAAGAAAACATTTAAGAAAAATATTTAATTGCGAGTCCTATTTTTTGACCTACTGCCCCACCTCGTCCATTTCGAAATTCTATATTTGTCGATTGAAATATTCTGATACCAAATATTTTCTTCCATTCAAAATTTGCTGCTAAAAACAAACTTTCTGTTTTTATATTGGGAATGCTGTTGGAAATAATAATAAACTAAAATTATAGTAAAATTATTGAATCATTGGAAAATGAAATGGAGACAATAAATAACACATCACTGGATTAATTGTATTTTGTTTTATCGGTTCATTTATGTAAACCGCCTTATGCTATTTTTGAAAATACTATCCTGACGGAATTGTTTTTATAAATTTCCTCTTTAAAATAATATGTTGAACAACTGCGTAGCGCCTAAACCGTGAAAAGTCAACTCGTACGATTGTCTTCAATAATTGAAACGCTGACTCTACAATGTGACTAGACAGCTAAATTATATGAAAAAAAATTGCTTTGAGAATGTTTTTACAGATTTAAAATATATTTAAAAATAAAAAAAGTTATAGCTGATATTAGAAAATGCAACATTCAACTTTTTTGACGATATCTCAAAACTGCCAACAGTTCGAATAGTTTTGAAGGTGTCTATTAGTTGGTAACAATATAGTCTAAAACTTTCTTCAGTTAACTGATTTTCTATCTCTTATAGTTTCCGAGATCCCAATACATGTATCATCAAAATGGCCCACACTGTATATTATATCGGGTGTAACAGGATCATGGTACACCTCCTTTTCTCCTTTCGATTTGAAGATAATTGATTGAAATTTGGGATATCTCATATAAGCAGTACTTTTTGACAGACATGTGATTTTTTTCACTTTCTGTTTCGCCGGAAGTGACATTAACTTTCGATT
The DNA here is from genome assembly GCA_029963845.1 of Rhamnusium bicolor. NCBI lineage: Eukaryota > Metazoa > Arthropoda > Insecta > Coleoptera > Cerambycidae > Rhamnusium > Rhamnusium bicolor. The sequence goes on from JANEYF010003921.1 coordinate 208,056, forward strand.
TTTAAATGGAATATCTTGTATATTATTGCATTTTTGATTTCTGCATACATTTCTGAATCCAACGATACCAAATAAGTGACATTTCAAACGTCAATATTTTTTATATTGTAATTTTTAATTTTCCATTTAAGAGTGCCATGACAATTCCGACTTATTCTAAGTGACCCGTGTAATGCTAGAAAAATTGAAATCCCGTCAAAAACACTAAATTACGTAATTTATGAGCAAATAAAATTCATCAAAATGGTTTTTGGGACAAAACTCAATTATTTCAAATGGAACCATATTGGTACCGTGGTACCATTTATTAGTACTATTAATAAGGAATTTATTCATATATCGTATTAAACTGTGCGATAAATACAAACAAAATTACAGCTAAAAGAAAATAAGAAAATACAATTTTGTTCTAATTACCTTGTTATACATAAGGTGGATTTGGAATACAAAAAATGAATACAAAACATTAAAAGAAAATAAGAAAATACAATTTTGTTCTAATTACCTTGTTATACATAAGGTGGATTTGGAATACAAAAAATGAACACAAAACATTAAAACAGTTGTTCAAAATGCTGTTCATTAACGTCAATGCACTTCTGAACTAGCGTAGCTGTTTCTCGAAGAACGTTCGCCAATTGTTGGGCCGTTTTGCTATTAATTGCGCGTCTTACTCGTAGCTCTAGGTCTCCACGGGTTGTAATAGCGGTTGCGTAGACAATATTTTTTAAATGACCCCAACCAAAGAAATCAAGGGGTATTAAATCAGGTGACATTGGAGGCCACCTCACAGGACCTATCATCGAAATTACGTTTTCTCCGATTCTCTGTTGAAGATAATCAATTACTATCCTTGAATTATGGGGAGGAGCGCGATATTGTTGGAAATACATTCCCTGTCGTAAATGGAAAGGTAATTCAGCTAAACTGTCCTCAATTTCATTTTGCAGAAATTCCAAGTATCTGGCACCAGTCAGGGGTCCTTCAAATATTATTGGACCAATGATTTTACTACCGATTATTCCAAGCCAAACATCGAAACCGAACCGCACTTGAAAGTTACCCTCCCGTAATAAATTTTGATTTTCTTGTGACTAATATTTTGTATTTTGTCGGTTAAATAATCCCAAATTTGTAAACCTAGACTTGCCCGAAAATAATATCATTCCCAAAAAAATCATTCTCTGGCTGCACGTTATTCTGCAAAGTTCAATGGCAATATTCCATCCTAAATTCGTAATCATTTTCGTACAGGTGCTGGTGCAATTGGTACTTAAAAGATTTATAGTGGTATTTGTGTAAAATTCGGCTTACTGTTTGGTGACTGATTTCCAATTCAAACCCAATTTGCGTTAAAGAAACAGTCTTATCAACTTCTACTCGAGCCAAAACATTAATTTCCGTTCCTTCTTCGTCAATAATGAAATTTTCTCGGGATCATTGTTGAGCTCACTTCGGAATTGATTTTCAAGACGATTAAAATAATTTCTCGCTGGACATTGTCTATCGGATATCGTTCGGCATAAAGGTGTCTAGCCGCAACGGCATTTTTTCTATATTCCCCATAAATAATTAAAATGTCCACTTTTCCATCTTTTGTATAAATATGCGGCATTTTGAACACAATTAACAAGTTAAACAAATTTTAAAGACACAATGAAAACTCTGGTAAACTAACAAATGGTTGACAAGATAAATATTTCATTGTTTTTAAAGCCACCTTAGGTAGTTACTTCTTAACATTTAATTAGAACAAAATTGTATTTTATTATTGTCTTTTAGCTGTAATTTTGTTTGTATTTATCGCACATTTTAATACGACATATGAATAAATTTCTTTTTAATAGTACTAATAAATGGTACCTCGGTACCAATATGGTTCCATTTGAAAAAATTGTGTTTTTCCCCAAAAACCATTTTGATGAACTTTATTTGCTTATAAATCACGTAATTTAGTATTTTTCACGGGATTTCTAGCATTACATGGATCATTTAGAATAAATCAGAACCATCATGGCACACTTAAATAGAAAACTAAAAATTATATTATAAAAAATACTGACGTTTGAAATGTCACTTATTTAGTTTCCTTGGATTCAGAAAATTATGCAGAATTCAAAAATGCAATAATATATAGGGTGCTCTATTTAAAAATCGAAAGTTTGTGTCATTTCCGGCGAAACCGGAAAAAAAAAATCACTTGTGTGTCAGAAAGTGCCGCTTATTATCTATATAGGATATCCCAAATTTTAATTAATTATCTTCAAAACTAAAGAAGAGAAGGGGATGTCTATGATCCTGTTACACCCAGTATATACATACATAATTATATGTATATATTTTTTTTATCACATAATACATGATTTAATGTAAACCAGAAGTGATCAGGAAAAGCACCTCCATAATACAATAAAGGTTGTAAATATGTACATATTACCATCACTTTTAATCTTTTTTTTATTCGCGTATAAAAACAAAGATTTGTTTTATCCATCATATATACTTACATATATGTCTGATTATAATACTTCAACTCTTATAAATAGTTTAATAATTTTTTAAATTCATGCAAAATAGTTTATCTTGTAGAAACTTTTTTTTTTTTTTTTATTATTTAGAAGTATCGCATCAACCCTATAGGTTATTAGCGACGGTACATTAATATTAACAATATGTTTGTTTACATAACTATAATATACTAATGTTATATGTTTTTACAGGTTATTTTGTGGTACGTTAAATCATTATGTTAGTTATTTTATATTTTATGTATTATGTTAGTATCAGACAGAAAATTTAACAAGTTTTTAATATTACAGCTGTGGTTCAAAATTTCACTTAGAAACTTTATTTATTAAAAAATATTATCTTTTAGAAAAAAAGTAGTTTGGACCCATACCAGGTGGGAGCCTCCTAGCAAGGTTGCATTTCTTTTTTTGCTAGTGGTGAGCTCTTTTTTTATACCCACGTATATATGTATTTTTTTTAATGAAAAGATAAGCTAGTTTTGAGTAAATTTTGTTTCGACTATTTTGCGTCCAAACTATTTATTTTCTTGTTTCTTTTTTTTTTAAATTGGTAATTTTTATTATTACTAACTCAGAGCGTAATATGTTTTGTTTCTTAGTTTTCGTGATATAAGCGTTCAAATTCAACTTCTCTTGAATAAAAGCGTATTGGTTTATATCTAACTTAAATTAAATAAAAATAGTCCTTTATTAATTTCACTATTTTGTTATAAAATTCAGTAATAATCAATTTTTTTTTGTCGACTTGTATAATTACTAATTAGAATATACAAATAAATACAGTACAATGAAAAAATATATAGATGATCTTTAACCATATTCAAATAGGTGAGAAGAGGACATAGGGCGTTCTTACAAGAATAATCATATATAGTAGCTTTTGGACCCCGCGTATTGATCAGGTTTTTCCTGCTACTGCGGGAGGATCAGATTACTGTCAATGCAAAGAGCAAAGTCCTGTCTCAGTGGAAGGCAGTCTGGTAGCGGCCACATTCGATTACCTCTAACCTGACACGCAGAACTAGCAGTGCACGTACGTCGTGTGAGGTTATCCCTTCAGCAATAAATAAGTCCTTATGCTTCCTTACACCGTAGCATTATTAAAGCTAAGCACCAGGATATAATGCTTTTAATTAATTCGGACTATGGTCTGCTTATCGAAACAAAATGTGTCACAAAAATTTGATAAATTGGTGTTCCGGGATTAGCGAAAGCGATGAATCGTGTCATAAACCTACATTAAATTATGAAAAATAAGGCAAGTTAGGTAACACGCAAAACAATACAAAAATTATGTGATGCCGATCATATCTGCATGACTTCGTGTGAACTATAAACCCAAAACATAAAAGTCGACAGTAGTGGAATTAATGAAGTTTTTCATACACAGAGTGATCAGAATTTAAATCGGGAAACTTCGCCAGCGGATACTACGCCTAAAAATAATAACTTTTTGTCATATAAACATATATCGAAAAACGAATGGATTTCAAGATACAAGGTGTTGAAGTTAGGGGAAAAAATTTTTTTTTTTTCAATATCTCAATAACGAATAAAGATTTTTTATTGAAATTTGATATACATATATAATTAGGCAGGCACACCAGTTGAAATAAATTTTGTCCAAAATATTACACTGGGTGATTATTTTTTTCTGATCGATTACCACTCAAACCACAACAACTTTTTGTTTGTACGCCACTGGTCAAATTTAATAGAAATATTTTAATCTACGTTCCTTTTAAAGCAAAAAAGTATTTTTGGCTCCTTTTCGAAATTCTTATTTATTTTTGATAAAATTGACATTTTCTACAACGATGCATTTCCGCAGCATTAAATTTGAAAGTGGAAATCAAAAAGAGTTGGCTGTGCAAACATGCGTTGTGACAAAACTGTCAGTTATAAACTTGTTAGTTACATTTTTATATTAGCGTCCTATTTCTTTTTAATTTGTGATTTACTTTAAATCTTCTCTTTTATATTATCATGCCGAATTTATTTACTAATGGAGAGTATGCTGATATACATTTTATGTATGGTTATTGTAATGGAAATGCAGAGAAAGCTTCGAGAGAATACGAAATAAGATTTCCAAATAGAAGACAACCAAATCCTTAAGTTTTTATTAACACACATTGTCGTTTTCGAGAGTTTGGGTTAAAAAAATAATCATAGGAAAGTAGATGTGAGAAACGAAAGACATAAAAATTAAATATTAAATGTTTTCGATAATGACAACCGTTTAAGTTCTCGTAGAGCTAGTAAGCAGCTCCGGGCACAAAATTTACGAATATAAAATATAAAACTAAAATTCTACACACACTGCATAAAGATCATAGAAAACCATACCATTTACAGCCTGTACAAAATCTGAGACCCGAAGATGGACCTAGATGAGAAAATGTTTGTAATTGGTAAATAGGCTCTACCCGTAGAGATGCAGTGTTTTTAGGAAAAATTTTGTGGACAGATGAGGCTACGTTTACACGAAGAGGTGTGGTAAACTATCACCACTTACATGTATGGGCACAAGAAAATCCCCATGCTATTCGTCCTAAATCATTTCAGACTGAATTTAGCTTGAATGTTTGGATTGGAATCATAGATGACAACCTTTGTGGTCCATATTTTTTGCCACAGGCTAAATTCTGCTTTATTTTTGAACTTTTTGGAAAATAATTTCTTAGATATTTTCGATGATGTGCCCCCTATTATAAGACATGAATGTTGGTTCCAAATGGATGGAGCTCCAGCTCACTATGGAATTAATGTGCGTGAATGGTGTAACGCTCATTTTCCAGGACGTTGGATAAGCCGATCAGGATCAATCAATTGGCCACCTAGATTCCCAGATCTCACTGTTTTAGACTTTTTTATATGGGGATACTTAAAAGACCAAGTATATGCTACGCCAGTGAAGACAATAGAAGAATTGAGATTGAGGATTCACGAGGCTTGTAATAATTTGCTTAATAATCGCCACATGATTTCAGCTGCCGTAAATTCAATGCTTCGAAGATGTCAAAAATATGTCGAAGTGAATGGTATGCATTTTGAGCAACTCCTTTAATTGAAATTACTGTTAATAAAATTTCATTAGTTATGAATAAAATTTTTTTATATTTAAATGCTACAATCGTTATTCCAAACATTTTTTTTAAAATTCCGGGAACAGTAGATAAAAGAATTATCTCAGATAAATAGCATTTTATAATGATTTAAAACCATATCATTTAAAAAAGAAAAACAAAATTATGACGCAACTTTGAAGTAAATACAAAATTTCCACTTTCAAATTTAATGCTGCGGAATGTATCGTTGTAGAAAATGTCAATTTTTTTTTTTAATTTTTTCCCCCTAACTTCAACACCTTGTATCTTGAAATCTATTCGTTTTTCGATATATGTTTATATGACAAAAAGTTATTATTTTTAAACGTAGTATCCGCTGGCGAAGTTTCCCGATTTAAATTCGGACCACCCTGTATAATATTCACTAAAAATATTGGCTATACATAAAAATTAAACGACATTTTTTTTCTGCACCTGCTTATCCAGTGATACGCAGGGACCGGCAGAATTAACTTTACCATTTTAACTTGGAATAAATATTTGTTGCAGTGGGTGGCAGTGGGAAAATAATACTAAGTATATTACAGAAGGATGCGACAGACTTCTACAGGTATCAAATGCACTATTTGTTAGTATTAACAACGATTACTTTCATTTATTTGTGTGTTCTTCCCATTCCATTTTCTAATTCGTTCTAATGGCAAGAAAATGATAAAGGCAAGTACCAACAAGGAAACAATAACACAACAAAAATTGACAGTAAGAAACACGTGACTGGCTAATGAACTGGTCACGTGCTACTTAATCTGACGGATCTAGTAGCCTAGTAAAGGACACGTGCTGCCTCCAGCAGAACAATTGATAGTGTAACCTTACATGTAACCGGTGTATTGAATTTGGAAGGATGAGTACTATTTCTGTGTGAACTGGTGGAAGAAGGAGAGGATGTGACACGTGAAGCTCATAATAAGTTTTTCATTATGAAAAATAAGCACTTGTGAATAATTTAGATGTATTTTTATATATAAATAGAGAAAAATATTTTAAAATTTGCATAATTGTAAACAAAGAAAATTACGTAAATTTGGCACAAAAACAAGAATTTTTAAATTTGCAAACTTCTTTACATATATTTCTCGGAATATTGTGTAACTTAGTATAATAATAATGATAATAATAATAATTTTGTTAGTCACAAAAAAGCGCCGTAGTGTTTTGTCAAGTTAGAAACAACGTATACATTAGGGTGACTTAATGTTATGGATATATTTATTTTTTTAGAAATTCAATGCTCCCACACCAGAAATATTTCTTTGGATGTTATATTAATATCAGAAAAAAAATCAAACCAATCAAGCAATGTTTAGAGGTCGCTTCATACGTTAGAACTCTTATGTTATTTGTATAAAATAGTGCAACAATAATGCAGCCATTGATATACCTTTAACAATGAATCATTTATTAATCAGAATTTGAAGCATGCAAACATAAAGTCTTGTTTTTTTATATAAAAGTATTGTAGAAAATAAATTCATAGGAATAGTTCTATTGTTTAGCTTGGGGTAGACTTCTGCTTATTCATAAGAGATCTTTTAGTACAGGTGTGACGATTGCGGTGATCAGCCACAACTTGCATGTGAAACTGAAATTGGTTTTCATTGTAAGATAATAAGCTTAATCAATTCCTTGACAAGAGCGATGCCATGTTCAGCATTATCATTGGTTACCAAGATCTTCTGTACAACAGCAATACCTGCCTTATAATCTTCGCTGTCTCCCCAAGTATGTGGGTCAACTGTAGAATTTCGATAAAGATATTCAGTGTTGTGAAGAATCCAACTGAGTTGGGTGCAACAAAATCTGTTAGATTATGCTATGCTGCACTATTGGCATTAAAAATGACACGGTTTTGGCCCTTTGGAGTAACAAGGCTGTTACCTCGTTTAAAATCTAAAGCATTGACAATTTTTCGTTTTGTTAAGATCGATACTTCAGTATCAAAAGATACAAGATCAATCATCTGCTCGGACAAATACCATAGATCTCCAATTTTCTTTTGAAATATTTTTATTGTGTTTCTCATGCTGATGGAGATCATTAAGAAGACGAAGATCATAACTTGGTGCACTTGCTGCAAATGGTGCTGTGAACCAGGCTTTAAGGTACAAACTCACTGTAAGCTTACACATTTCTTGAAGTCCTTTTTTCCTATGATGATTTGAGATCGAAACATATGAATAAATACATATAGGGAGTAAATTAGTTTGGATATCCAACGTGCATGGTGCATGGCATCCGGTGTTTGAAAATGAATACCACATGGTGGAGTATCTCCCAGAAAAATAATTGACAGTTCTAATAATCCGCGGTAATCTCCTCTTACGTTAATTTATTTTGAAAGCAAAATCAGTCATGTCTGTCATCACACTACTGAGAGATAATGGCAATTCTAGAATCGCGTCACATATATAGAATGAATGTTCTGATTTATAACATCCCAGTTCTTTTGAAATCTCTTAAATAATAATAATTCAGGTGATGAAGAGAGTAAAAGACTTACTTGCAATGCAGCGCCGGCAAGTATAGTTTACGAAACAGATATTGTGACGGGACGTCTGTGGTAAGACGCTACGGAACGCAGAGCCGGATTTAACTGTATTGTTCGCTCGTTTACTCATTCAATGTAGGTTTTTGTGCTCAGTTTAGATAGCAACAATTTAACAATTGTAAAAAATAGTGTTAATTTGAAATAAAAGTATTGAATTTAACGTATTGACTACACGTACCGCAGTTACAGTATTCAAGTTTGCTTAATATAAATTGTTACTACCCAGCAAGAACCGTGAGGAGGTATGAGCACTTCTTGTCAGGAAAGGATGGGTATGGATTATTAGTATAGAATAAAGAGATTATTTAAAAAGTAACAAGAAATCTTTAATTAATTAATACATTAAATTTTAATAAACTATCATTAACAACTTCCATGTTGATTCGCACCTGCTAAGGCTCCTTTAGTCCTTTTACTCTTTTTTGAATAATCAAGATGCATAAAATCTTTTTAACAATTTTTTTGACAAATCTTTGATGTTTGAACACCAAGTTAATCTAAAGTCAGCCCTAAGAATTTTATTCTCCAAGCTATTTGTTCTGATCTAAAAGAGTAATGTGTTTGTTTTATTTGTGTTTTAGCATAATATATTTTTATTAAACCAGTCAGATTATGTTAGTTTTCAAAACAGCAATATTGCTGCTTTCAACTATTTTGCAAGAGTAATATCATCTACATAAGGTACCGTAAAAACTGACATTACTTAAATCGTTAAAAGCCTATACTTTTGAAACCATAGAATTCTAACTTATTCAGTAAGATCTCTTTGGAAACACAATCAAAATAAATGCTTTGCTCAAATCAAAGAAAAGTACAGATGTTGAGTATTAATTTTCAAATCCCATTTATAAGTTTTAGCTTCCAGCACAGCGTTTGATGTATTTCTACCCTTCTTGTATCCAAATTGCCTGTCTGTAAAAATATTGTTGCAATGAAAATAAGTATTATACTTAAGGCTATAATTTTTTCAAATACTTTAGCTAAAATTGCAAGAAGCACAATTGGCCTATTACGCAATTCTCATATAATGCGGTAAAAGCATTATCCATTGTTTTATCATATACGACATTCAATAAAAATAGACAAGTTATTTTCCATTGACACATCTTTTGGAAAATTTCTAGACCTACTAGTTTTGTCGTAACAGTGGACAATTTTTGTTTTTCTTATGTGCACATTGATTATACTTAACTTTTTTTAATAAATAAGGATAACACAGCAGGAGGTACGGTACTGTCCAGAAAATCATAGATGATTTTTGCACATAAAATCAACGAAGCGATGCAAAAGCGTCTTTAAGCAGTAGAGCTTATTAGATTTTTGGTAAAATCTAGCATATTTATTCTATCTGTCTGTAATATTTAATATTTGTGAGAACTGCCAACGAAATTATATGCGGTAAACATAAATCACAATACACTGAAAATTTAAAAAAAGTAATCATAGTCATATATCATAAATTGTCATAGTCTTATCTGAAAGCAATATATTGGACATTTGTGACAACAGTATGAAAAACAAATTATCTTTCATTAGAACGATGAAAAACGACTACAATAAAATAATCACAAAGAGCAATGAGAGCAAGATTGGAATCGATAGAAACGCAATGAACAAATGCGAATGCATGCATTTTACGGTGCTTTCAGCAGTAACGAGTAATCTATTATTTAGTGCAGTATAATCTGTCAAAGCAGGAGTGTTTGCCCTATCTCATGTGTACAGGCCAGGAAACATCATCCCTTGCTATTCTCCCTCACCACCACTTATAGAGCTACTTGAATAATGAATTGTGCCGCTGGATAACCCCCAGAACAAAATAATTGGGGGTAAAATGGACCAACTAAGTGGAATTGATGCTATTTCGCGATTTCTCTCTTCTACAAACAGACACCCACGCCGGTGCGGTGGCGTGATAATTTCCAATAAAACAAAAGAAATACGATATATTGTGTCGTGTAAATATTACGTTACGATAAAAAACATTCGTGTAAAGGTCTGATGATTTTTTTGGAACTTTTAAATTTACAAGAAAAAATTATGTTTAATTAAATAAACAAAATCACAAATCTTTTTCTTCTTTGTTAGATACACACTGAGTTAAAAATTAGACTTAATTTAAATTGAATTTCAGGTCTTTTGTAGTTGAATATTGGAATATGGGAATGAAGAACATGAAGTTTCAAACTCATATTGCACTCCAATGTTTTATAATTTTCCAACATATCGTTGACTATATTCTTGATATCAGCATCTCTGTTATTACCTAAGAACTTTTGAACTACATTTTTGAAGCCAACCCATGCAGCCTTTTTCTTAATCATTCATTGTTGAGTCAAACACTCTGTCTTTCATTAACTCTTTAATTTGTGGCCCAACAAAAATACCTTCCTTAAGGTTGGCTTCTGATAAACTAGGAAACTTTGAACATAAATACTTGATGCAGTTACAATTTTTGTCGAGAGCTTTAACAAATTGCTTCATTAGCCCCAACTTAATGTGTAACGGAGGCAGAAGAACTTTTTTCGGATCGACCAAACTTTCTTGTACAATATTTTTTGAACCAGGTATTACATTAATTCTACGTGGCCATTCTTTCTTTTGCCAATGTTCACACCGTGCTCTATTGTCCCATTCGCATAAGAAACAGGACATTTTAGTATAGCCAAACTGTTGGCCTAAGAGCATACCTAAGATTTTAAAATCTCCACATAACATCCAGTTGTGGTCTGCATATTTCACCTTTTCAAGTAGGAGTTTCAAATCTTCATATCTTTCTTTTAAATGAACAGAGTGTGCAACCGGGACTGATGCGTATATATTACCATTATGCAACAATACACCCTTTAAACTCCTTGTAGATGAGTCTATGAACAACTTCCAGTCATTTGGTTGATAAATGGATGTTAGCAAGTTAGGAGAACTTGCTAACCAATCCTGGAACATCATGGCAGTAAATAAGGGATCCCTCTTGATCAAAGTATTCTAAAAATTCAGTTTCACGTTTTCTATACCATGAAAATGTCGTTCCTGGAAGAAGTAAATTTTTTTCACTCAGTCTAGATCCCAAAAGTTCAGCAGACTCTTTTGAAAGTCCTGAGTCACGATTTAAATCGTTTAGTTTATTCTGAGTAAAAAGCTGAGGCTGAGTACTTTGTAATAAAAAGTCTTCATCCGAATCTTCAATTTCTAATTGCGAATCAGAATCAGACGACAAAAGAGTATAATTCTTTGGTACAGCAGGTACAGGTACATCTGGCCCATGCGCTAGCCTTATTGCTGATGGAAGGTTCGGATAAAATATTTTTTTTCTTATTTTTAGTATTAAAGCCACTTACGTCACACAAGCAAAAGTAGCAATCTTCTGAATGATTGCTGGGTTCCCGCCACACCATTGGTATGCCGAAAGGTAAGGATTTCTTTTTATTTTGAGTCGACTTCCGTAACGATTCAACACATGTATGACAAGCTCTGTGTGGCGCCCATGTTTTGTCTTGGTCTCCAAGCTTTACACCAATGTACGCATGATAACTTCTTTTCACGAATTCCGTAATATTTCTTTGTCTTTTTTTAACTGTATATGAACCACAAATGTAACAAAACACATCGGCGCTGTTTTTACAATGTCTTGAGGACATGACGAATTTTTAATAACTTTATCACGCTATTATATACTGTAAGTACACGTTCAACCACAGTTAACTGCTGTATGTGCTTTTCGAATACTATGTGTATATTCTGGTTCTAACTAGAAACGTCTAGATTAAAAGGCAGTGGTCCTTAACAATTTTATTTTAAAAATATATGATTACTAATAATGTCGTTATGTATGTTTAGAGTAAACAGTGCGTGATACACAAAAACTAATAATACTGCAGAGTTAAGAACGACTTACTTACTCTAAAAATGTAAACAAATTGTAGACTCGTAAAACCATGCAGGTCTGTGTTATGAGAAGTATATTATAGATACCATAGTGGAGAGATATGGCCACAAAGTGTTGAGATTACCTCCATATTTCTGTATTTTCAACCCGATTGAATTAATTTGGTCTAAATTGAAGAAAAATGTCGAAAAAGGAAATACTTTTCCGAAATTCGATAAAAAATGTAGTAGTTAAATTAAAATGAAGTGTCGAAAATTAACAAGGAAAATTGAGAAAAAAAGAATTAGGAAAGTAATTACAATTGAGGATGATTATTTAAAAATTGCCGAATGTCATATAAATGGTGGAAATAAATTTATTATAAATTTGAACGAGGATAGTAGTTCATCTGAAAATTAAGAAGACGGTGAGAAGGGTGAGGATTCACAGGAAGGAGCAATGTGAGGTGAGGTAAAGTGATGTGAAGTAAAGAAGTGAATTTTGTGATATCAACTGTCATTTATTTCCGTTTTTGTGCTTTCGTAGTTCAGTGCTTGAAAAATATTCTTTTTTCAGGATGTTATTATTTATTAATTTTATTTTTTTTTTCATTTTGACAAAAATACGTCATTCTATTTTTAATATAGTAATAACTTTACTATTAGAATTTATTTTTATTATATTTATTGAGAAAGATATTTGTTTCTGTTACTATTTTTTGTTTTTATTTTTTTTAATGGCTTCTTGTTACTTTTTAAATAATTTTTATTTTCAATACTAATATGTCGGTGATAAAAATAAATCCAATTTAATTGCGTAGTATCAGAAGTTTCCAGTTGTTGAAATTAATGCGCCAAAAATTTTTCCATGTATGTTAGTAACCGTACTTCGACAAATAATCATGCGCCTCCAAAATATTCAATAATAGGAAAATTCCTATTATCAAGTAAAAAAATTAGTTGGCCACAATTTAATTAATTTACAGAGTTCACAGAAAATAAATCATTATTTTGTTTAACGATGAGTTTACAAATTGTATCAGAGTCCATTTGTTCTGAGAGACCAACGATCCTGAATTTAGGGTGCAGTCCTTTTATTTCGCGAATTTCATAGTTACTTGACAGTTTTTCTTGAGCCACATATTTAAATTTAGAAATTTCATCAGTAGACTGACAGCTCAATAGAAGACCTCCATCCATATGCTTGATGTTGTTAATGTTTATATCAGAATTGATTGGGTTCAAATTTTCTAAAATATTAGATTTTGTTAGTTTGTTATCTTGAGTAACTTTCGGCTTCACAATTATAGCTGGTTGTGCACTGTTATATAATACAGACGAATACGATGGTTTGGATTTAGGGAGGGTACTAGCTTTGGGAAATTTGAAATCAGCTGATTTTTTTTCGGCTTTTTTTAAGACATCCGACTTAACAGATGTGAGAAGATGGTTGAGTTCGTCAAAGAGATTTGTTAATTTTTCGTCGAAAATCTCCTGTGGTTTTTCCTTATCAAACTTTTCCTGCAGACCTTTGCAGCTAACACATTTCCATGATAAGCCAGATCTTTAATATAATGCACCCTAAATAGAATTGTTTTTACACAGGCCTCTACAAGAAATGGCCTGCTTTTTTATTGTAACAGCACTGGCACAGATAGCACACCGTGATATACTGTTTATTACATTATTTAAATAAAAAATAAAATTACATATGGGAATTCAACACTTACAACACTTTCAAACACCAAATACAACAACTATTGAATTATCAGTCTGGTCCTGGTGAGACAAGCATATGTTAGACGTCATGCTGTTCTGTTAGATATTGTATATACATATACTGTAGATATACATAAACTAGATATACGTTAGATATGCATATATTGTAATATTAGATATTATATACTGTACTATCATATACTGGATACTAATATTATATCAATGAAATTCTAGGTTAGTAGTTTTGATATCAGTGTATACTAATTTTTGAGTTAAATTGCTTTTCTTTTACACAATAAAGACATTTATTATTACCATTTATTATTATTATTAATGAAGAACATAAACATTTTTTAAAGTATGTAGTATTTTTTTGCTAACATATGAATATTTATTTGGCCATTATATAATTTATTATTCATGCCTCTTATCCTTATTCCATCAATTATCTAGCATTAATATCTCATCAATCAAACCTGTCAGATGATTCCCAACTATATTTTATACGGAAAACTGAAACCAGTAACAAATTGAAAATTCCCCAAATTAATTTACCGTCACAAAAGGCACGTGCTGGTCGTGTGTACTGATCTCTCATAGGAAGAGAAGAGCGACAAGCTGTGGTGTTTTGTTTCTTGTTGATCAGTTCCTGCTACCACATCAAGGCTTGCAGTGGAATATGGAAGGACACTCTATTGTGCCCACGTGAAAGGCACTTTGCTTAAACAAACACTTATCGAGATTCTTGCGGTTATTAACTCTTCAAATTTGCCGTTGATGGTTTCTGCAGGGGTGGATACACCAAAGTATTTTGGGATCATGTCAGCAGGGGATGATTTTTATTAAAACAGGGGATGTTGGCTCACGCATCTAATAACTTTTGGAGTAAATATTGAATATTCAAAGCTTATTCTAAATAACGTAGTAGATGTTTCTAAATTGACAAAAACTTTTAAGATATTAAATACCAAGAAGTTGCTTTTATATATAACATACCGAACACATTACGGATTCAATACGAGACAGCGCTAACCCTTGAAACACGAAAAGCATGCTGTCCTACAGTCGGGAACAGTAAGTTTTGTTGTTTAGAAGTTTGTTTAAAAATATTATGGTTTGTGTTCTTCTCCTGTTACCGGGAGACAGCGATAGATTCCAGAAATGACGCGCGTGTCTTCGTATGCTCTATGTTTTTAACATCAATCTATTAATGAATTTTCCAAAACTTTCTTTTTTCGCTCAAAGGGCTTGAGACTGTGTTGGGGTATTTTTTTCATTTCTTTTTTTCGATATATGCATCCTTTCACGAGTTATAAAGGCCTTCTTGGGTTTGTCTGTTTATGCTTTACATATTTAACATCTAACTATTAGATTTTTTAAAGAATTTTTCTCAAAACCTTTTTGTTTCTCATCCAAAGTTACTGAGACGTTTGCACAGAATAGCAGGCTCGACAAAAGGTATGTTCTTTCATTTAATTTTTCGTTATCCCTTCACGAATTATAAGGACATTTTGGTTTTATCAGTTTATGCTTTACATTTAACATCTATTCGATTTTTAAAGAACTTTTTCAAAATTTCTTTGTTTTTCGTCTAAATAGCCTGAGATTTAGTAGGCTGCTAAAATTGACGGCGGTGTGGGTTTTTACATTTATATTTTCAATATCTACAGCTCTTCACATATAAGGACTTGCCGGTGCATCAGTCTGCAGGGTGGAAGATGTTATACTTTAGATGACCTTTTAAATGGCAAAGAAGTAGATTCTCTGAAAAAGTCCTTCTAGATCTTTGATTGAATCAGGCCAATTTAAGATAACATCATCTAATTTATAATGATTATAACAGAAGACATTTTTCTGGAAAAGATGATAATCTTGCACTTTGCAGCCTTCAGCGGAAGGTTATTTAAAATGCACCAATAAATTATTATATTCAGATTATTTTGCAAGTTTATTCCATCCGATACGTTATTAACGGAGCAGAAAATGTTTACGTTATTAGTGTATAATAAGTAGTGTACATAGAGAAGTGGCCCAAGGATAGAGCCCTGAGGCACACCGGATGAAGCATAAATATCTATTCGAGATGAAATCAAGGTATTCCACATACTGTGTTCTTTCAGATAAACAGGATATAAATAATTCTAGCGAAGGAGAGGATAAGCCTGCAATTTCAAGTTTTTGTGGTAAAATACCATAGTTCAAACTATCAAAAGCTTTGGAAAGACCCGTATGAAGCACATCGTTTGTGTATTTATGTCAATGTGTTAGAAATTGACGTTTTGAGAAAAGCAGCAAATTTATCCGGATCGGCATGCTGTCTGTGTGTCTGTATGTCAGCATATTTTTGGTCTGTAGTATTATACGATTTTCTCAGTCAGGAATTATGTCGAAAAGTTCCTGGGATTTTTTTGTCAGATTAACCGTCATCGAGAAGAACAATATAAACAATACACAGGGTGTCTCTGAAAGCTCTGTACAAAAAGCTGCCATATATTCCCGAGAGCAAAAATAAAACATTTAAACCTAACTTGCCTCTATTTAGAAAATCTTCGCTAAGTTGTCATCGAGAGTCTGTGTTCTGTCATAATTTAACCAAAAAATAAAAATACTGATTTAATTCACTTGCAGTTTTTTTGCTTCAATACCAGTACATGTTTATATTTATACTTTATGATTTCTTAGATTGTTCAAGGTTATCACTG
The DNA here is from genome assembly GCA_029963845.1 of Rhamnusium bicolor. Classification (NCBI taxonomy): domain Eukaryota; kingdom Metazoa; phylum Arthropoda; class Insecta; order Coleoptera; family Cerambycidae; genus Rhamnusium; species Rhamnusium bicolor. The sequence continues at coordinate 224,548 of JANEYF010003921.1, forward strand.
AAAGTACTTTTTAATAATATTATTCATTGCCTAATGTGAACGGACTTATAAATTCTGCAGTCAACTATGCTTGTAAACAATGTGGTAGAAATCCATACAAGGATTCTTGTTAAGGACATTTTGATAATAAATATCACTGGCAAATCAGCTTTTCAAAATATGGATTGTTTTTCAGAATTTCATGTTGAATCTGATAGCTACTTTTTAACTCCTGCGAAGAGGCTTCTATCGCATGCCAGATGCATTAACGTAATGAATTATTGAATGAAAATGGCTACTGATTCGTACAAGGATGTTGTTGTTTTCTACCTTAAAAGGTATAAAAATCCATGTTGACAATTAAAGAAGCTCACAAGAAGCTGATACTAAATTCACTCTTCACACAACCGAAAGAGGAGCTCAATTTCACAAAATCTTTACACCTAAGACACACATATATTGACTCCCTACAGACCTATTGACTACCTTAGCTGCCAAAATTCAGTTTTTCATGATTCTCTCAAAAACGGTTTCAGATAGATAAGTAAGCTTTCTTTTACAAAAACAGAGTTGTGCAAAACCCCCAGCAAAAGGATTTGAAGCAGTAATCCCTAAGTCCCTACTTAAAGTACTTTGGTATTCGAAGTCCTAATTACTTTTTGAAATAAAAAGAATTCGATTTACCAATTACTTTCAAAAAAGTAATTGAGTTCAAAGCCCTAAGCACTTTTGAAAAGGGCTTCAGGCACCCAAAAGAACTTAGATCACACCATAAGAGCTCTATTTACACCAATAGGGTTTAAGGTACATCAAAAGGGTTTGAAATAAATGTTTAAGTGGAAGCTGTTATATTTTTAGAGTACTCTCCTAAAAATACTTAAAGTATAATTATACATATTTTTCCTTTTCTTGACCATTAATTTCAATAATTCTTTATAGCGTTTTGTTGGGAATTTCAGATATATACAATATTTTTTAACGTTTCGGTTTATTAATCATCATCAGAAAACTACAATTAATACAACACAATTATGGTTATTTTATATTATGTACTTACACTATTAATTATTAGGTTAAAGTTAAGTTAAAATAAACATCTAATGATTAATAGTGTAAGTACATGATATAAAATAACCATAACTGTGTTTTAAAATATTGTATTAATTGGAGTTCCCTGATGATGGTTAATAAACCGAAACGTTAGAAAAAGTTTTTTTATTGTATATCTGACCGAAATTCTACGAAGGCGTAGAAAAAAATTTTTGCTGTAACTTCCGACTTTACACTGGGAATTTTAGTAATTCCATACTTTAAACTCGGAAGTTAACTAAATACCCATTTTAAAGTAGAAATTTTATTAATTTCCTAGTTAGATCCTGGATTCCTCTCATTTTTCAGGTCTGTGATCTTGGCACCACAACCATCGGTGGTAATTGCAAAACTTATACCATAATTTAGCACTCTCTGAATATGTAAAAAAAACAGAGGGGCTAACAATTATTGTTTTAACAAAGTTATTAATAAATTCATATTTTTGGTGCCAACCTCTCACCAGTACCACAACCATCGGTGCTAATTGCGAAACTTATACCATCATTAGCACCCTTTTAAATGCAAAAAATCATATGTGCTAATTGTTTTAACAAAGTTATTAATAATTTTTAATTTTAGTGCAAACTTTACACCAGCACTACAACCATCATTGCTAATTTCGAAACTTATACCATCATTTAGCACCCTCTACATATGAAAAAAGAAACAGAGGTGCTAATCAAAATTTACTACAGTTATTAATATGTTTTTAGTTTTAGTGCTAATTTCACACCAGTCTTACAATCATCGGTGCTAATTGCGAATCTTATACCATCATTTGACACCCTTTGAATAAGCAAAAAAACAGAGGTGCTAATTGCACTTATACCATCATTTAGCAAATTCTAAATATAAAAAAACCAGAGGTGCTAATTGTTTTAATCGGTGTTAGCAAATTTTCAATTTTGGTGCAAACATCACACCAGCGATTAGTACTAATTACGAAACTCAAAAAGACATAGGTGCTAATTGTTTTAACAAAGCTATTAATAATTTTATAATTTGAGTGCCAACTTCACTTCAGCACTACAACTATCATCAGTGTCTTTTGCGAATTTTATACCAACCATCATTTAGCACCCATTTAGCATCCGTTATATACGTAAGAAAAGAGTGGTATTAATTCGAGTATTAATTGTTTTAGCAAGGTTATTAACAATTTTATAATTTAAATGTCAACTTCACAGAAGAAACCCCAACCATCGGTATTAATTGTGAAACATATACCTTATTAGTGCTCTGTAAGTATGTAATAAAATCTCCTATCCAGTATCTAATTTGGAAATTAATAAAATTCCGGCTTTAAAGTCGGAAATTAGTTAAGTTCCGAGTTTAAGGTAGGAAATTAGTAAAATTCCGAATTTAAAGTTGGAAAGTAATAAAATTCCGAGTTCAAAGTCGGACATTAGTAATATTCCGAGTTTAAAGTCAGAAATTAATGAAATTCCGAGTTCGAAGTCAAAAATTAGTAAAATTCTGAGATTAAAGTCGGAAATTACAACAAAAAAAAATTCCGTACCTGACACTTCCACGCCTTCATAAAATTCCCAAGAAAACTATATCAAAAATTATTAAAGTATACCGTCGCATCCGGTTGAGTTGAGTTGCAAACAACCTGCTGCTATGAAGTTATACAAATAACAAAATAAATAATATTCCCAATAGCTCTGCCCCCTCTTCTCTCCTTTCTGTCTCAGTTCATTGCTCATCGGCCGACCAGCATGTCTCGTTATTTGCGTAATTTTATTTTTCAGCACACAATTAGTTTTTGAGTATAACTGAAATTTCAAAAGTGGTTCAAGCTCTTTGAAAAGGCGATTTTTGATTTCCAAGTTAACACTTTTATATTTTTATAAAGTAATTCGATTACAATCCTCACATGGTCACGAAAGTTCGCACAGTGCTTCAAAGCTCTGAGAGGGCTTTTCCAAGCACAAATCTCTCAGGACCTGCTCAGCTCTTAACAGAAATACACAAAATTGAAAAATTTGAACTAGCCCTGTATTTCTTCAGAGAAGCGAAATACCAATGATGAACCTCAATTTAGAACACCGTGTATATTGCAGGTGGTGTTGAAATAGAGCTAAATTTCTTGTTTGGAATGAAATTTTTTAATAAAAAAAGCAAATAAATGTACAATAAAATGAAATGAAAAAAAATCGCGTTTATATTGCAAAACAAAAACCTTTAGTTAACAAAAATCACTTATTTTAGTGTCAGACTGTTTCCGCTACTACGGAAAGTCACCAACGCCAAATCATAAAGAATTTTAACCAATCTCTATTTTGATGTCGTTTTGGGATATTTAATGTGCATCACAACGTAAACAGATAGAACTGAACCTCATCATAAACTCAAAGTGATCCAGGCCAGATTTTAACCTGGGTTGTTTGTGTGGGAGAGGTCAAAGTCACTTACACCACCATACACTACCATCTTTAAATTTATTGCAGATGGAAATAATACAAAACGTTAAGCATTTGGTTTACTTATCTCGCTTTAAACGTTTTTATCACAATGCCTCTCCATCTTCTCACTGACCGTGCTTCGTTGGTGACTCAGTACGCGCAATCAGACTTATAAGAGGAAGCACAATGTTGCTGAAAGTTGCACCTGACTAATATCATCGTATGATTATACGATCGTCAATTACAGATAGTCCAAAATTAGAATTTCGATTTTATACTTTGGTTAAACTTAGTTACACTTTCGAACAAATAAAACACTTTTTTATTTCAATCCATTATTTATTAAATTCAAAATCAGTATTGCATGGGCTTAAATACATAGTGGAATGCATTTTCACATTATCTTACATATAGCTATATCTAATATCTACATTATATATATATTGTGTATGTGTATATACAGTGTGTCCCCGAATTGAGTGCTGAAGAGAAAAAATTGAAAAACTAAAAAAAAAGCAATATTAAATAAACTCTTTTTTTCTCTTGTTGTATTTATCCGTGGGCACAATGTATACATATACACCACATACACACACACAGTAGGATGAGCTTTTCTAAAATGTGCAAAATAATGGTTTTCCTTTGTTTTTGACCCATCCTAATATACAGCATGCGTCACATAACTTAGCGAGGAAATGGATGTAATATATGAGAGTCCAAACTAATCACAATGCTGTAAGAACTAGGCCTGACGAGCATGAAGATAACTCCCCCCCGCTCACCAAGTTATATGACGCTTGCTATGTGTATGTATAATAATATTTTATCATCATGATAAAATAAGCCCTATCCTGGTTATGAATAAATAATAAAATAAGTTTACAAAGGCGAATCCCCTTTAAATGTGAATAAGGTGTTTTTTCCGAATATCCTTGGAAATGCATTGTGAAAATTACAATAGAGGAGATATAGCAATTTTTTACTGCATGTTGTTGAACGATTAACCAGGTATCCAATTTAAATCTGTAAATTGCTGTTAAAAATTTTCTGTTAGTAGTGTCGAAAAATGAAAACAAATTATTGATCCTAAATACCATATAGATTCAATATATTAGTAGTTACAGGCAATACTGATACATATTTTTTTTATAATAGGAAACACTACAATTTAGTTTCATAAAATGACACCTAATAAAATATTCGTATTTCTTATCAACAAAAAAATACGCATCGGTATTGCCTGTAATTTTATATATTAAATTCATAATATTTAAGATGAATCATTTGCTTTCATTTTTTGTTCAATTAATAACACAGGCATACAAAAAACATGGCTGTACTTTAAATCAATACCGTGTTTCCTTATGTATTTCGATGTGCTGGAAGCGAAACTGGCCATAAAAATTACGGCTATTGCATCAATTTTTAACTACGGGACACAAAAATCACCGGTTATTAAACAAAAAAAATTACAATTTTATCTCCTTCAGTATAACTTTCAATTTGATTGCAGTAGTTTGAGAAACATATGCAATGTTTTTACTGTAATCTTCGAATGAATGATTGGGTCAATTGAAATCAAAAACTAAAAAAGGCAAATACTTTCCTATTTCTGGAGTATGTTTACCGATTACTGACAGTACCTTAGCAATATCTTACCAATTTGATTCATGATCAAGAACTTCTTTCATTGGCATTTAAAAGTGTTATTTTATAAATAGGTTTATTTCGAGGCGAATGATCGAAAACTGGAGGTTTTAAAAGTATTCGAATTAGACTACAATTTGGACATTGTTTATAATTATTTGTTTCTGGTTTCTTACAAATAATCAAATTTTCGACAAGTTGCTTTGATGTTTTGGCCCTCGCAAATTCGCCAGGAAAGTAATTCACCATTATTAAACGACCCCAATATAACAAAAATTAACAAAAAATACAAACACAAAAGTTAAAATTAAATGTTTTAAGTTTGGGATTTCGCGGAGTGGAAATAGTCATTTATTTAATATTTTTATTAAACTAAAAATAAATGCCTATTTCTTACGACGTAAAATCCCAACCTTTATCAAACAAATTTTATGTGACTATATCACAGAATAATATTATTCTGTGACTATACCGTGTGTAAAATGCAAAATGCCTGCTAGAGAATTGAAATACGACCAACGGCTGAGAACTAGGATGAAATGAGATAGAATAAAAGAATTTATGTAATTCTAAAGGTTTTATCTTATCCTTTCAGCTTCTATAATAGGTAATAACTTCTATAACAGGTAATACTTAATAAGTAGGCTTTACTAAAAGAAAAAGTTTGAGCGAAAAAAATAATTAAAATTGAATTTGGTTTAGGTGTATGTTTTCTTAAATGCACATTATTTTACTTACGTTTTCTGTTTGCATCTACTTTATTGCTGAATTTAATGTTTTTGATAGTCTCTTAAGCTTGTCTATAAGTATGACTAATTTAATTCATCAATTGCAATAATTAAATATTTATTAGTAACATTAAGTGATCATTTTATGTATTTAATTATCCATTTTCTTTCCCGGTTGAGTGAAAGAATCGTATTTGTAATATAATCTTTGCTAATATAAGGTGCGTCCTTTCTAACTGAGATCTCAAGAGATTTCAGTAGATCTCAGTTTCGGCAGGAATATTACTGTTTTCTTTAGTTATCTCATTTTGATATTAGCTGAGAATTCTCAGTACCCTCCTTACCGATCTGCACAACCTATTTTATAATTTACATGAACAGAAGAAGAAAATGTTATCTTTGACATTTGGCCAGTCAGCAAAAGATTGTAAAGTTAGGTTAAATTAATTTTATGTATATTTCTGAAACTAAAACTTTTCGTGTGCAGAAATTCGTGCAAATTCAACTCCAATTTGGTTATGTCATATTTTTTACCGTCAACCACAGAACACGAATAGGTAAATAGGAGGGGGAGTATCTCAACTTATAATTTGATGTTTTTTTTAAAGTTACTGAGATATTAGTTTATCTCATCTCAGTTAATCTTATACTGATATGAGATATTCGGTAGAAATAACGCACCTATATAGTAAAATACTCAGATAGAAATATTTCGAGGTTAAGGCAGTGCTGAAAGACAAAAAGATAAAGACAAGTGTTTACTGATGCCGATTTCGTATCGTGTTATTGCATTGTATCAATCATACTATTAGTCCTTGATACCAGTGCAAAAAGTGCGTGATCTCGAGTTTTTGCCCGCTCTCTGTCAGTAGGTTGAGGGGTAAGGGTTGAACTAGAGGTCATAGCTCGGGGCGGTTGGAGCGGTCATGTGACTTGTTAAATTCAAATTGAAATTTCACATAGGATTTTTAATCCACTTTTTGCTGTCCATTTGACATGTTTCCAGATGTCCTAACAAATCCAGGTATGACGCCCAGGTCCAACTTCCTAAACTTCCGAAGAAACTGATTCCGACGCCATCGTGTTTTGTGGCCACTTTCTTTTGAAAATTGTGGCATTGCTTAAACGTGGTTTTTATGAAGTTAAGATATTATTAACAGTATTTTTTTTGGTCGCAGAAAGGGTTAATATTCAAAAATGTGTTTTGCAAAGTAAGCTGTAAAAGGTTTTTTGTATAAAAATGTTTGTATGGATCTTAAATGAAAATTTTTGCACAACAAAGCATTTTTTTTGTAGTCGTTTTACCCCATTCACCCCTTCATTCACCCGTTCATTCACCCCTATATTCACTCCGTGTTTTAACAAACAAATTATCAAAATAATCAAATTTATGACTGTAATTTGCTTTAACTACACAAACGACTACATAAAAAATGCTTTAATGTGGCGGAATTTCCGGAAGTTGGACCTGGGCGCCATATCTGACCACAAAAAATGCTGTTAAATGTATTTTTGGATTTTTTTAGGATATCTTGAAACATGTATCAAATGGACAGCAGAGTGGATTAAAAAATCCGAGTTTCAATTTGAATTTAACAAGTCACATAACCGCTCCGAGCCATGATCCCTACTTCAACCTTTCGCCCTCATCTACTGACAAAGAACGGGCAGAAAGTCGAGACCACGCACTTTTTGCACTGGTATCATGGATTATATCGTATCGAAATAATACAGTACGAGTACATATACTATTTCTCATGTGATTCTTCTTGTACGAATCTTTTGTACTACAGTTAGTACAATACGATTCCGTGAAAAGAATCGTATTGCTCATCTCTACGTTATACTCACACATCGTGTCCCTACCATTATTCTTACGTCGATCTCGTTTGTTCAGTCGGTCTTTGTTAATATTTTTTTCCACTTTTGGCATTTTACACATGGTATAAGAAAATCTTTAAACAACTCTCCATTGTCACATACAATGTTTTTGATGTTTTTCGCTGCAGCTAAATACAGTTGGGTTAATAATACTAGATGCAACGATATTATTACACAAATGGGAGATATCCAAACGAACAGAAAACTTTTGATATCATACTAGCATTTAAAGGTTTGGTTCCTAGTTTCGAAATTAATAATAGAGGTAGAAATTTTAGCATCTTGGTTTGATAGACTAGTATTGTCCATCCAACTGAATTTAGCCGAGTAAGGTTTTTCAAATACATTGATCCATAAATAACTTTGAAGTTGACCACAATAAACTTCCTTGATTCTTACTGATTAAAAACGCACTGTTGACAACTGCTTGTTGACAAATTAAATTAAAATCAAAATATAAAAAAATGTAAGGTTATGTAAAGTAATGCATGGTTATATTGTGAGAAAAATAAAATTGACAGTACGAAAAAAACGAAATGTTCCTATTATGATGGATAATAATTTATGAGCTGTCAACATTTGTATGTCACGTTTTGTGCCATACAAAGTAGTAGCACTGATTCGAAATTAGGTCATTGCAAAGTTATTGTGGAGCAATGATTCACAGGCACCCAAAAGAAAGTGGGCTATTCTTTTGACTAGACCAACTTATCTTTATGCATTTTGACGCGCTGAATTCGAATCTGGAGTCAGAATTGCTCCACCACGTAAAATTCCTCTGTATGGGGCACTAGCATTAGGTGTAATCGTGAGAACCGATTGGATGTGATTGAGAAACTATATCTTCACGTATTTGGATACGCTGAATTCGAATTTGAGGGTGGTTTTCCGTAACTGAAAAATACTGGAGGGTGATGGAGCAATTCTGACTCCGGATTCGAATTCAGCGCGTCGAAATACATAAAGATAAGTTGGTCTAGTCAAAAGAATAGCCCACTTTTTTTGTGTACCTGTGATAAATACTAAGCGTTCAAAAAAAAAACGTCAAATTTCATGCCTAAGTCGTGCTTTCGTAAAGGGTGAAAAGTTGATAATGGTAATATTTCATAAAAAACTGTTTAGAAGAATTTAGGAATGAATTTTATAACGCTGTTTTTTGTTTACAATATATTTTAGTGGTGGGTAGTGAAAATATCTTAATATTGGAGCACAGGACCCAAGTGAAACTTTAAAGCATGACTATCAAGGCTAAAGGAAGACGTATTGCAGAGAAGAAAATTGCAATTGAAATTTGCGAATAAAAGTTACAAAAACTGTGGTGTGAAGAAAATTGAAAACATTTTGACTTCCCCATGTTATTTTTCAGACAATTTGTAAAACCAGAATCCAGAATCAAGTTGAGAATATATTCAATTCAATAACAATTTATTTCATTAAAATATATAAATAATTGGCAAATATTTTCAAATTGTCTAAAAAATAACCTGGGGAAGACAAAACCTTTTCAATTTTCTTCGCAAATTTCAATCGTAATTTTTTCGCCGCAAAAATTCTTCATTTATTTAGTTTTAGTAGTTATACCTTAACGTATCGCTTGGGTGCCATACTCCAATACTAAGATAACCTAAGCCCTAGATTTTCATTTGCATGACGTCGTTTTTTTTGAACGGTCGTTATTTGCAATTGCCAAATAATAATTTTAAACAGATATTGATATTAAACGTATACAATGGTATTGCGGCAAATATTTATAAATTTGATTTGAATTTTTAGCAATTATGATTAAATTGATGTTTGGTATTTTATTTTTAACTGATATGACAAGCCTTTGTAATATATGTATGTACATATTTTTATTTACATTTCGAAAATAGTTTCACGGGCTTTTGAACAAATACGAAAACAAACTTTTGAATCGCAAACGTTGTACGTCGTTCAGGTAACAAATTTTAGTTGAAATTTATATGTAGCAAAAAAAATTACTACTTGTATACTTAATTAATAATTGCGGCATCAAATAAAATTAATAACTATCATTTAGCTATACAGAATTCTCCATATCTAAAATCACAGAGTTTGTTAAAATTTAGGGAGAAAGTCCTGAGTTTTCAAATTATTATTAGCTCAGATGTACATTTAAAATCATTTAAAAACGTTACAGAAGTAACGTACAAAAACAATAACTTTATACGATATGCTAACTTAAAATAGACCTTAAAATTATCTATATACAAACACATTTTTTAATTTTTTTTTGCACAGTGGTGACTTTCACCGACTATACCTTTACTACAAACTACAACATCAAATAAAATTAAAAACTATATTTAATTACCATCATACAGAACTCTCCATATTTAAAATCACAGAAAGTTTGTTAATATTTAAGGAGAACTTCTGATTTGTCAAATTATTACTTCCAGCACAGATGGTAGTTATAGTGAATATGAGTCTCTATGAGGAAACTTATAATAGGGGCTAATTTTGACTATCGTCTCTGCTGGTCTTAAGACAAAAAAAATATCTACCAAAAATTGTCACGTACAGGATAGGACTGGATCTGACATCTGTCAGTTAAGTTTTATGAAATTTGTTCGATTTTAAGTTGAAAAGTTTTTCAAGACTAATAAGAACGGTTGCCGAAATAGTTTTTAAGTAACAAGACCGGAAAGTGATTCCTTACTGTGCGAGTTAGCAATTTTCAGAACGAGCCACAGCGAGTCCAGTAAAGACAATTTCCGGGTGTGTTTCGTACAATATGTTTTCTGCAATTATTCTTGCTAGTCTCACAAAATTTACATAATTTAACTGGCAGATGTCAGTTGAATTGTCGCTTACATTCAAAGAAGACTGGCTTAATCAGTTTTAATAGTTATCAGATACTACTAGTCAACCAAAAGTGACATAAGAGATTAGGTAATTTTTTTTAATGAAAAATACATATTTACGGGTCTATTCGGGTAAAGTTATATAAGGGATTGAGAAAGTCTTTACCAATCCCTTGTGTTAGTTTTAGTTAACAACAGTATCTGATAATAATTAAAAATGATTTAAGACTTGCAAGAATGATTGCCGAAATATTACACTCAACCCATTTGGAAACTTCCTTTACTGGGTTCATCAGAAATTGTCATCTCACCCAGAAATAATTCACTTTCCGGTCTTGTTACGTAAATAATTGTAAAAAAACCGCTCGACTTTTAGAAACTCTATGATATTAATATTTCAAACAATTTCACATTATTGTTACTATATGGTAACTAAGTAAGTAATATTTTAATTATAAAATGGCAATTTCATTAGTCAATATCGTTTTTTTCTTTTGCATTGAGATGAAATAACTATTTATAATACAAGAGTTAATGGTGTCATATTTTGTGTGCGAAAGTTTGCGAAATTATAGTACGTGTTTCATACAGTACTTTTTCTACGACAGTGATAATAGTTAGGAAATCTATAAAAATATGTTGAATTTGACAGTTTAAATATCAAATCAAATAACTATGACAGTTCTCAATGTCACTATAACAACAATATAAAAGAGCTTTATTTAATGACAACTGGTTGAACAATTGTTTTTTTTTTATTTTTAACACTAGTTGTAAAAGTAACTACTTTTAACACGCTTCCCCATAATATACCATTTTTTATTAGATATAGAACTAACGTTAAAAGGTCTAGTTTTAATAGCGGTCGTAGAAAAAATGCATATCTTTAATTATACGTTTGAGATGTAAAAAGTGGCAACACTTGAAATAAATTTGTTTTGTATATTAAAAACTTTTTAATTCACTATTTTTTAGTCTTAAGACAAGCAGATGCGATCTTCAAAATTAGTTTCATTGTTTGTTTGTTTTTTTAGTTTAATTATACATTAAATAGGCAATGCACTGAAAATAATAATTTTATATGACGGTCGAAAATGATAAACTAAAATTATGTACATATATTTTTTTTTAATTTTTTTATTTTTTTTAATTTTTTTTATTTTTTTTTTCTATTTACAGTAACCACCTTTTCGGCTTTAGTCATTTAAAATTAATTATAACTATCATTTAGTTTACCATCATACAGAACTCCCAATATTTAAAATCACAGAAAGTTTGAGACATACGGAGAGTTTCTGAGTTGTCAAATATTACTTTTAGCTCAAATAGATACATAACTAATTTAATTTAATTATGCATAATTAAGAGACTTACTAAAAATAATAATCTTATATGATGAGCTAAATAAAAATGAATATAACAATCACGTATATGAGCAAATAAATCTTTTTTAAATTTTTTTTGTACAATTTTATAACTATTTACATATATATATATAGTCACTTTTGCAGAGTTAAAGTCTTACCTCTTCAATTAAGGCATGTGGTTCATATAGTCCATATTATAGTCAGCTGGATTTCTGGGGTCCAACCTTGTGGATGCATTTGACAAATTTTGATGATGTGCTGTTGTTGACATTGGCATGCTCGGATAACCTGTCATCTGGTACGTGCCGCTTACGTGGTTACTCATCTGCATTTGATTTGGACAATTTGGTTGACTAAAATAATCCATCTGAGGATAATAGGCTGGATTATAGTTAGGACTATAATATTGAGGAGAAGTGTTATGGCTATTCGGATACCAGTTGATGGAATTATAACAATCATTTTGGTAAGCATTACTGCCAGGTGTTATGGGCGGTGAAGGAGTTGTTATAACACTTGAGGTATTGCTTCCAAGCGGCGTCAAATTTCCACTATGCCGATAATTTGGACTTTGAACGGTTTCTGTCTTGACAACTGGTGGTGAGACCGATGTAGAAGGAGTGGGAATGCTGGTCGAGGGTACTACTTCCGTCGTTCGCACAGGAGTGGGAGATTTTTTTTTTGGTTTCGGTTTCAACCCAGCAGATGGGTTGCTTTTTCCCTCTTGATTTTCCGACTGATGTTGTTGTTGTCTCATTTTGGCCCGCCTATTTTTGAACCATACCTGCAACAAAGGAAATATCCTAGTTCACTTTTTTGTTTTACACTTAATTTTTCATAATATCAAAGGACCGTCTATTTTAATTAAAAGTACATACAAACATTAAAATATAAAAACGAATCACATTTCAAAGTGTTGCAAGTTAGGTGAAACTAATTTTATTAGTAAAACAACTGTACATTATTGAAGAGCACGAAAAAGCATTATTATCTAGATAGTAGCTGTTACCGAAGCATTATAGTAATGATGAATGTCTGAAATCATCAACATCGTGCGTTCATTATTTTCATATTTCAAATATGGATCTGTAACACTTAGATACTCAACGATTACTTCAACATTGACCGAAATAAACCCGTTGTGCTATTAATTTATGGGTTAAGAACTTTCGAGAGACTGCTTCAGCATGCAAGAGAAAGCTTCCAGAAAGACCAACTGCGGTAGGTACATATTTAAAGATTAATCGAGTTAAGACAAGCTATAGACTGGTCGTCTCAGCGATATTCAGTGTTATTGAACATGTCTAACACCAGCATGCCTCGCATATTGCACAAAACTTAAATTACCACTCATATAAGATTCAGGTTGTCCAGGAATTGCAAATCAGGGCCTTATTAGCCGTGAACGTATTTGTCAGCAATTTTGTGACAAACGATGCATAATCAACAATGTGTAGATGTCCGACGAAGCACATTTTCCTATTACAGAATAAGAAAAACTACCGTTACTGGTTTAATGATAATCCAAAATTTCTTTCCACGTCATTTAGTGATCCTGTATAGAGATTTCCCGTAGCCTGCAAGGTCTCCGGATCTTACAACTTGTGATTTATTTTTGGTGGGGCTATTTAAAGTCTAAAGTTTACATCAATCGTTCACATATCATCCAAGAACTGAAAGAGTTAGAAAGATACCGGTGAGTTTGCTGAGAAATGTTATAGAAGACGTCGGTTCACGAATGGAGGAATGTTTAGATAAGAGAGCATCAGTTTGCAGATGTTATTTTAAAAAAATAAAATGCTCTTTCATGCTGCGCAATGATGTACACATTGTTTCACTAACAAAATTATTTTCACATAACTTGCAACACTTTAAAATGTGACTCGTTTTTATAGTGGATCTTGTACTATTTCATTATAATGCATACATATTTATTGATTATAAATTGCAATTATAATGAGCACAAAAATATTACAATCATGAGGAATATATCATTTTCATTTTAGTAGTAATTCCATTTGATAAAACTTTCGATTATTAAAATTAATTTATTAGTACTTTCTTTTCTCCAAAAATTTGTACAAACATTTTAAGATGAATTGTATTAAAATAGTCTGCTTTTCAAACAAAATGCATCACTTTAAGGTAAACAATCAATAAAAAACTATACGTTCTGTAATAATAGTATACTATTTTTTGATCCTTACTAATTCTTTTATCTGTTTCTGATTAAATAGCAGACCCTACTTAGATTAAAATTGTATTGATACAACCTTTTGTAATACAAAGTTTCTTAAAATAAAAGTAAACCTAGTTAAAGACGACAAAAACGTGATTCTTTAAAAGTTGACATTGCATAAAATGTGTCCCGTACAGATATAATTGGATTGAATTGGAAATAAACATCGGTATCATTTATATTTCCTCTGTAAAATTATCATATCGATATAAGCAAAATATATCACCTCAAAACCAACATACAAATTTGAAAAGCGTTGACAGTTTTCATATGTTCAATGAAAAATGACAATCGCACCGCAGTTCAAATAATGCACCATTGTATCTGCGATGTGCCGTAAATAATTTATTAAAAACAAAGCAAAACTAAAAATGGTTGTATTAATACAATTAATGGAAACAGATATTTGAGATATTTTCTCAGTGATTGATAACGATTATGCAACCCTTTTTCAAATGTTACGATACCCATTGCCCGACTGTGTCTGACAAACAGCAGCTGCGCTAAATGAAAAGACTAACTGGGCTCCAAATTGAATCATTACCGACGGGATGGCAAATAAACCGCCCCTAGTATTATACCATTGTCGACGCAATACCACAAATAATGTCCTAGAAATATGTATGTTGCAAATCATGTAACATATGCGTTTGTATTTACGGAATATATCTAATAACAATAAACAAGACTTTTGTTAACATGTCACTATTGAAATCCATTATTAGGGGTAGTTTTGAGGAAGACAGAATTTGAATTTTATGGCGTTGTTGTGACGAACATTCATAATAGTAGTTGTGATGGCAAGGTTGTCAGAAATTATTTCATGTCATGACATCTCTGTTCTCTGTTATACTTATTATACAAAACGTTTCTAATATTTTTGAGAAAAATATTCTGCAAATTTTAACTAATCAGCTGTAAGGTTTATAAAAGTTGAGGACACTTTTATCCTAGTAGTAAAATACGTCAAAACTGTAGAACAAAACTTCATTATAAAGATCAATTTCATGTTAGAGTGGATAATAAATTTATTTACTTATTTAAGTTTTACTTATTCTGAAAAATTTTAACCCATAGTCAGAATGTTGATATAACGTACAGGATGATTAAAAAATAAGGAAACGTAAAATTATATCAAGAATAGAGTTTTAAGCAAAAATTAAAAATGTTGTAAGAAAAAGTTGTTTCTATTTTGTATGTACATTACACAATACGTTAATATTATTATATCATATATAAAATTTAGACCGATTGGGTTTTTATTGTTATGCCTACAATGGTTGTACTAAATTTATTCTATTTTGAAAATATAGTTATATTTATATCCTGATGAAGTTTATGGAAAATAAACGAAACGAAGGCGAAGTAGCTATTTGAGTTGACCTGTTGCCGACAATTTGTTAGAAGAAAACTAAGTTCTTAAGAACGCAATTTCCACAAGGTCAATATGTAGTAATGTGGCAAATTGTTTCAGTTTCTTAACGATTATAATAACAGTATATTAAATTTATAAATCTCTGTTACTAATATCGAAAAACGAAAATATTCGATTTATTCTAAATACCATATAGATTTAATATACAAAATTACATGCAATACTGATGCGCATTTTTTTAGACCTAGAAAATACAAGTATTTAGTTTCATAAAATAACACCAAATAAAATATTCGTATTTTTTAAGTAAAAATAAAAATGCGCATCATTTATTAAATTAATTAATTTAATTTAATTAGTTAAATTAAATTAAATATGTTAAAGTTAATTAAATTAAATTAAATTTATTTAATTTAATTTAATTGATTAATTTAATTAATTAATAAATTTAGTAAGTTATTGCCTGCAATTTTATATATTAAATCCACATGCTATTTAAGATGAGGCGTGTTCTTTTTTTCGTTCTCATCAACAA
The DNA here is from genome assembly GCA_029963845.1 of Rhamnusium bicolor. Lineage (NCBI taxonomy): Eukaryota > Metazoa > Arthropoda > Insecta > Coleoptera > Cerambycidae > Rhamnusium > Rhamnusium bicolor. The sequence goes on from JANEYF010003921.1 coordinate 240,627, forward strand.
AAAAAATTTAATGGCGATTTAAAGTTTTATGTTGGTATCCTGGCGACGAGGGAGTGCTAACACTGTCTTAAAAACAATGTGAATACGCAAAGAATTATTTCAACTTTATAAAATGAAAATAATTAATTATTATTATTCTCTGTAACTTAGTATTTAACAGAAACCAATACTTAAGACCGTTTTCAGCCCTTTTAAATCTGGAGACAGACACAGTATTCTTGCACATGGAACTCAGGACAATACTAACTTTATTTAAACTATTTGTCTTCATCTAACGATACTGTTAGAGCTGTACTAGGTAAATATAAACCATGCCTCACAAGCAATTTTATTTGTTTTAAAAATAAAAAAGTGTTTTTTCCAAAACGTCAACCTTTAACACTTGAATTTAGAATATTCTATTTATTAATTAATGGTTCTTAAGATCACATCTATTTTCAAATGTGAGATATGCTGAAATCGACTTTGCAAAACACTACTAAGCAATAGATACATAAAATATATGCAGTAAGTATGAACGAATCAGCTTGGTCTACTAATTAGTTTAACCGTATAAAGTTGCCATATTGTTACTAATATCAGTCAGGAAGAAAGTACAATAAAATCATACATAGTTACAATATTACCTCATGGCAGGAATTGTTGATCTTTTAAACATATTTTTTGAAACCAATTTATCATCGTAATCCCTTCCGTATCTAAAAAAGTAATTTTTACAGTAACAACGAAGCTGGCACATCGTATAGGGTGGTTCCCCATACAATCTGTAGAAACACCGCACTGGGATAACTGTATATATTTTATTCAATAGAATAACACAATAGGCAGAACATGCAGTGAGGGGGGCTGCATTTCCATTAGTTCTTCGGATTAACGGGGGTTGTTCCAGTAAAACACCCCGCCCTTGCCTTTATAAAACCTCGACAAGCACTGTATATACCTATAAAACATCTATTATCCACTGCGAGGGGGTTAATGTAATGGAAATTGATAGGGAAAAATTGGTACGACAACTGTCCATCATGATAGTCCCAATATTGTATTATAGAGTCGTACGTTAAGCTGAGATCTGAATTTTTATGTCTATCGGTTTGAGAATCAGTATGCGACAAAATCTTTGACTTTTTAAGAATGCTTTAGGTAAACAGATTTACTTGTGAAAAAGTGTGTCTTTGTGTGTGTATGTTTAAATTAATGGTAAATTAACAGTAATCTCTCCAGCTTTATCTTATATTTCTTACAATTATATTATATTTAACGATAGTGTTATCTTCTTGGATTTGATATTTCTTTCTATAATTAACTGTATTTTCAGAATTATGATTCCACTACACATCACCTATATCCTGTTGATTGAGACCCTTGAGATTTTTTTATTTTAGATCTTGCTGCTACGTACATTTGTTACAAATTGAGTATAATTTGGATTAATAGTATTATCATTATTTTCGAGCTGTTTTTGATATATACCCCAATTGACCTTTTGTACTGTCCATGTGATATGCATTTTTTCACTGTAGTTATATGTATGTAGAGATTTGTCATTTAATCAGAACGGGTAGATGATTTGATAAGTGTGGATTATCATTAACATTCCAAGCGAATAAGTGTTCCGATGAACAACAGTTTATATTCACCACGTTTTCCTTTAGTTGCTTTCGGCTACTGGAGCGAAAATAGTTGTAACAACGCTAATATCTGAATATGTATAGTTTGAGGTGTAATGTCTAATAAATTTATTAAATTTCAGTTAAATTTGCTATATTTGAGTAAAGTAGTAGTATTTTCAATCCGCAACGTCCAAGTACAAAATAGGTTATTTTCAAATGCGGTTGTTTTCCACCAAAATAAAATACGGGTCCAATTATTTATTCTTGTAATGAATTTACCTACACGAGGGCCTAAGAAATTGTCTTAATAGAAATACCAAATAAGAATATTGGAATTATAGCGAGGAAATTGAAAATGTTTGTCAAAATATTAACCACGTTTGAGAACATATTATATATTCCTATATCAACGAAGTTTTTGCCTTCACCACAAAACAACTGACTGTGTTTGCATCCGAAATCCCGTCTAGAATAATCCCCAGTTTTGGTGTCAGCTATAAATGAATATAACAATGTACTACTTGACAAATATTATAAGGTACAAACATGTGCGAAGCGCCAACAGTTTTCTGAAAGTTACTTTTTGCAATAGTGTACCGATGTAAACATTAATATAAACGTTATGCGAGTATCGGTCCTTATTCTAAACAGCCTTGACCCTTTGCGCATCTTTATCTCACTGCCACGATATGCTTGTCAAGTAGTACTCTATACCTTTTTTTGTGGTATGAGGATACAACTCTGCAGCCAGAAACAATTATTGTTTAAGAAATTAAATGTATCTAAATATTAAAAGAGAAACGGAAGAACAAATGAAGGATGTTTATTTGTGATTACGTCGAAAGAATATTTGTGATTCTCCATTTCAGGGTTACTTCATCCTTTCCAAACATGGGTGGTCATCATTTTTTTCATTCATATAGACACCGCGAAATGTCAAAACGGAGATATACTCGTAATATAAGAGCATTGCACTTCTGCAGACGCATCAAGAAATTATGTGTAAAAACAGATAATCGATTTATTAATATTAGGCTAGTGAGCAGAATACCGTATTCAATAAAAAAAATGGGCAGCATTTCGGGCAATAGCATATTAATGCTAGAAAAAGTTTAATCACAGAGTACTAATATATCCTTAGATGATGGTTTTCCATCCTTTGGAACCTCGTTAAAGTTATACTGATGAGTGATGATGCAGATTTTCGCGAAATGTATTTCGTAATTATTGTAAATATTTTTTGGTTTTGCTGAAGATAATAGAATTAATCATTAATTAATTTAGATTAATTTAAGTTTTTAATATTTTTATGATATTTTGTAAGCAGATTTCCGCCAAAAAATGATTTGGAATTTAAAACGTAAGATTTGAAACAAATGCAAGTACATACCTGCACTCTAGACTCCGGCAAACTGATTTTCAAGGCCACTTCTTCTCTCATGAAGATGTCGGGATATCTAGTCTTCAAAAAAAGCGACTCCAGAATATCCAGTTGTGCTCTTGTGAAAGTTGTCCTTTCTCTCCTTTGCTTTCTTGGATTCATACCTGCAAAATAGGAATAAACTGGGAATTATGCTATAGCCAGTTAGTTTACGAACTAATTGAAGAACCACATTTCTTTGAATCGAATATGTCATAAAAAATGATAAATTATACTTTAATTTAAAGAAATGTGACTATCCAATTCTACTACTGATTTTACAAATTGGTAATGTTGTTTAGTAGTAATACGGATATATAAATAAATTATTGAGTATACAGATGTAGAGATATTGTTGTGTCCTTCTGTACGGCTATTGTTCAGAATGACTCTGTTGTTTCTATGACTTGCCGTCTAAGTTAATCCGGATTTAAAGCATAGTTTTGTCGCATGTAGTGATAAAGACGATACACACACCCAGAAATTTCTTTTCATTAAATTATATGCCATCTGTAAAAAAAGCATATCTAGACGATTCAGAATGAATTAATCTTTTAGTAAAAGTATACCGATGGAATAGGCCTTATAAGTAAACAAGGGAGGGCGCTAAAAAAAATTTGTCACCCCTAAATAAACAGCACTTTGACTGACTAATTGTTTTCATTCTGCTTTATAACATGTGTAAATTTTCCCAAAACTTGCCTCGGGTTCAATCACCGGTTGAGGAACTGAGATTTGTTAGAATCAGATATTATTTCCCGTACATCGGGATATCGAGTATGTAATTGTACAATCGATAGAAGTTAAATTAAATAAAAAATTATTTTCGCTATTGGGAAAATTAACTAATTTTATTTACAATTAGAAAACTGCAATTATCTACCGTTATATTTTAAAATTTTTAAATTATTTATTGAACATTGCGTCGACCTATTTCCGCTACCAATACCGATCACAGACACCAGGAGACAAGCTATCCCCAGTCTGAAAATTTTGCCGAACCCCTTCTTTGTCGTAGATAGGGATATAAAATATCCCTTGTTTCATATCTTATAACCAAGGGACCGTCTGCTTTATATCCCCTCCAAAGGATGGCATATCCATTACACCAGTTTTATTTAAGAATGAAATTCATCAGAGGATACTATAGAGACTTTACTTATGATACAAGCTGAAAACCACAAACAGCCATTCATGGATAAAAAATAAGATGTAAGTCCTAATTAGTTAAATGGTCACGGTAACTGGCGCGCCGCGCCGGTGGAAATCGCACATTTAACCATCTATAATCGTGACAATAACAATAACAAAGAGAGCAGTTTGTAAAAAAAGTTAAATTTTCTAAGATAGATTTTCATAATGTGGCATAATATTTCTTAATACTTAACTGTTATCAAAGTGAAATGTTTTTGATAAGCGAGGGTCAGTGAAGGGCACTTTAAATTTTGTTGGAATGATTAATTTGGAAAAAGTGAAAACATTATAATTGACGAAATTTTTCAGTTGTTTCAGATAGAGAAACTACTTATGGCTATGGGGTCACATTTTTCCGACAATTATCTGCATACAATATATTAATTTTCGGGTCGTTATTTTACTCTCATAACAGAATATCAATACACCTTTTTTGGTATTGATGTATTAATTCAACACATCTTTGATGCGTAAAACGTTACTAAGATTTTTAAAAGGTTTGTTGAAAATCATCCTCCATTCCTGAAGGTAATCTCGAATGCTATAACAACAATAGACTCTAAATCGTCAATGAGAATTACAGAAAAAATAATTGAAAACACCGCACCGGTATAATATCAAGCACGGTGAAATTAAATATTTGTTAGCACTTTCATCTCCGTGATTACTTTCTGGCAGTTTGAACTCTACGCGTAAATTATTAATGAAACACCGTAACAGCCTGATGGTTAGTCTGTAAATAACCCCTAGACTGCTCTCATTCTGCCTTAATATTTGCACATCTATTAGCAGCAAACTTATTCATTGCCAGTGTGCGTCCCGGAAACCCTAAACGCTAATATAACTCCGGGAACAAGCGCTCAACCCCGGAGTGTTGTTGAGGTTATATTGCTTTTCCGTGTATTAACACGTCTAGTGTTTGAACAGCGGGAAGAAAACTGATACATGAAACTACCGATATGTTTATCGAGGGGAGAGTCGTTGAAAGAAAACCAATAAAATGTTGTAATCAGCTGACGCAAGTAAAAATGAAACAAGTATAAATTATGGAAGTTAAACTGAATTTTTTATGAGTATATTGTGTTAAGCATTTAAAACATTAAAAACTATAAGTAGATTATGTTTGTAAAGTCAGTTTATACCATAAAAATACATATTCGAAAGTTACCCTTGTTTATTTCGCATAATTGTAATTATTAAAATCCCCATTGTTCATCTTTTCTTTCTACATTTTAACGCGCGTCTCCAAAGTCACTTCAAGTAAAGTTGCAGGGCTCATGGAAGCGACTGTATCTCAAAAAGACCGTCTCCATGGCAACCAGCACCCACCACCCTGATAATCGGCTCAGCATCCCAACTCTCGAAGCACACTGACATGCTACGTGCACCAGGATATGCCACGTCATAAAATCTCAAGTTTCTCTTTCTTTTATGTGTAGCCATTCAAGGAATGTCCCGTTTTATGTTAGAAATATTATGAAATAAATCCGTAAATATTCAAATTCTCGTTACCTGATTATAAAATATAAACGGCATTTGAAGAGTTAACATAATTTGTAATTTTATTAAATATAGACGAATTTATTCATTTGGAATTTGAGAACGAAATTGTTTTCACTTTCTTTGTTACTGTTGCCTCTTATCCAATCTCTGCTCTAGTTATACAGCAAAGCATTTCATCCCCTCGCACTATAACGGTTTAAATTCATGCTTAAAATACCCCAATAAAACATCACTGATTGAATTTGACACCCCAGAGAGCGTTTATTGGCCAGATGGGTACGTTCCCATGAAAACTTCACGCCAATTTTCAAACGCATCAACACTGCGGTTTCATAATTTCTCCTCAGTCGTAGATTTAAACATAAATTTGAATTTTATAGTTTGCAACACTGACAAGCTCTAAATCAATGTTAGCTTAGGTACCTAAGGTACCTTACGAGCAGTGTGTTTACATTATTTTAATGAATAAATATGAAACGGTATTAGGAAAAGTGTCTAAGGACTTTTCCTACGCATACTTCACTGACGGTATTTGATATGGAATAACTTTTCTTCGGTTGAATATAAAAAAATTACAAAGACAACATCTCCATCTATAACCCTGTAAGTCTTTTTTAATTAAAAAATAAATCGCGTTTATGGCCACCTTCTTCTGCTACACATTATTCTAGCCATTGCTCAAAATCATCCATAACTCTGCCCAGCATCTCCAGTGGAATTGCTTCAATTCTGTTTGCAATGTTTTGTTTGAGCAGGGTCTAGTATTGTAAACACAACATTTTAAAAATCCCCACATAAAAAATCTATAGCGCTGCCAAGGTAGGCCACTGTGCTGGTCAGATTATGTCTAGCAATGGGAACTATCGAATAAAAACTATCGAATAACTCGATAGTTGGTACTTAGTCAAATAATTGGACAGTTGAATTACGAATGATTGAATTTAAAAAATGTTGGATTTAAGAATGGGGGTTACGAATATGCATAGACGGAGACGGTATTTTATTTACAGATAAGACTCATTTTATTATGTGATATGAAAACAGTGGAAACAACAAAATAAACAAGAAACAAAACTATCGGTTCTGATTCTAAAGACCCATATTTTTATGAGAGGATAGAGGTGAAACTCAGCAGCATTAATTAGTAAGTTAACAATATCATTCAGATGATGTTTTCTATAAAAGTTATAATTGAATGAATTCATTCGATAGTTAGAATCATTCATTCAGTAATTATTCGATAGTTCAAATCATTTGATGGTGCCCATCACTAATTATGTCCCCGTTTCGAGAAACTAATCGGCTGGGAAACATATCACGCAGCATATTAATACTGATTTTCGCCGTGTACCTCATTGTCCCATCCTGCTGAAACCAGTAATTACCAGCTCCGTTCTTTTCGTCTACACTTTAGTTTATGTGCAGCTGAAAATTCACTGTGATTGGTTAATTTCAAATCTGGCATTCCTCTATTGGTCGTTAACTCTGAAAAGTGTAGAAGTACAGACGAAAAGAACAGACCTACCATCACGTTGTTCATAACTGGGCCGGAAAAAACTATGGATCGTGTGACAATATCTTTGTGATGTTACTGTTACGGTATGCCCATTCTCTTAAAAAAAAAAAATGGGAATCGAGTTTTAAGTTCATTGGGTGTATGTTAATATTGCTAAAGTAAACATAGCTCTTTTCGTAATAAAAAAGGATTTATTTATTTTTAAATAAAATTTAATTTAAAATTTTTATCGAGTCTTAAGATTAGTTCTTTCAAACAGACTTCTGATACTATAAAACTAAGTTGTCGGCAACAGCCGGTGAAATCGATAAAAAAATATGACTAATTACCGTTTCCTAATTTATGTTGATTCGGATTTTTTTTATTTAAAAAAATAATATAAACAACGCATACAGATATCAAGTAGGCTTGTAAAACAATTCAATAAGGTAGTAATGACATATGCGCCTACATGTTTATGGGGTCAAAGTGAGTGCATATTGCGTAGTTGCAAAGCCCTAAAGTGCAGACGAAATGACACCACCGTAATCTAGAGGGCTTCCTTACAACTGATACCTTACTGTTTACTATCGTAGAAAAACAAAATACAATACAAATTAACACCGGTTAGTTTTTCTCTCTCAAAAAGTATTATTACATACTTTTAAATCTGTATGATGTATTAGCGTTAGCCCTTCTGAGGATCGGAAAAGTTAAAGAAATATTTGTTTTAGAGAGTACCGAATAAATCCCTACGGAATGGGGTAACTCGGGGCTATTGGCGACGGCATACTTAGTAGGCGGGTGAGAAGTGCAAATATACACACACACGCCCGATAATATGCTAATCTGGTAGCCGGTAATTGAAAATAAACCACTAACCCCTCAAAAAATGCACAGCTCTATTCTGGATAGAATATATTAAAACTTGATTTAATTTTCGTTTGGAAATTCACTTTTGCATATGAATATGAGAGCGTACGACTCGTAAATGTGTATGAAATATATTGTCGAGAAAACTGCAAAACAACAATTGAGGGCCTTAGGGTTATAAATGAGCCATACGCCATATGAATAAGTTTTTTCATAGTATATTAAACAACAAGTTTAGAAAAGCAAATTTTTACTAAACGAATATAACTTTTGAGTACGAGCGAGCACAGCGAGCGAGTAACTTAAAAGCTATATGAGTTTAGTAAAACTGCTTTTCTTAAGATTTGTTTATACTACTTTTTTCGCATTTTGTGTTAATAATTATAAGCAACTAATCATAGATATAAAAGTATTACAAAGTTAGAAAATTAAAAAATTTTATAGTAGGTACCCGGGTAGGATTTCCATAACCTAGTAACCTGACACGGCTTTGTATATTTACATAACAACAGTTAATAAGTTTCATTTTTTGTGAGTCGAATTGAATTTAAGTTACATATTAATTATAAAACCACTGCCAATTACTTGGGGATCAGAACTTCCTCACCGTAGTAAAACTCAACGTGTGGTGCAGTATATAATAAAAGTAATATTTGACGTTTCAAAAACGTCACATTTTTTGACGTTTCGAAAAAGTCACATTTTTAGACGTTTCAAAAAAGTCACTTTGACGTTTCAAAAAGTCACATTTTTTGACGTTTCAAAAAGTCACATTTTTTGACGTTTCAAAAAAGTCACTTTGACGATTCAAAAAAAGTCACTTTGACGTTTCAAAAAGACCACTTTGATGTTTCAAAAAGTCACATTTTTTGACGTTTCAAAAAAGTCACATTTTGACGTTTCAAAAAAAGTCATTTAACGTTTCCAAAAAAGTCACATTTTTTTACGTTTCAAAAATTGGGACCGATTTTGCTCATCAATAAACTCAATCTCTTCCTTGACCTCTAGAATGTGTGTACCAAATTTGAAAGCTTTATCTCAAAAACTGTAGCTACTATTGCGAACCAGACAGACAGACACACAGACAGAAGATTTTTTTCTGTCTGAAATTTTGTGTATCGTCATAATTCGTCGAGATTCGTCCAGAAATGCAATAAAAATTTGCAAAATTTTTTCACGAATACATAACTTCCTCACTGAGGGGTGAGGAGGTAAAATGAAAAACAATTTAGAAAATTGTTCTGAAGACATTTTAAATGTCGCTCGAGAGGCGTCTTCGAGCTTACTTGCTTTTAAATTCAAGGACAAATACGAGAAGGAATATGAAATATTTTGTAATTGGAAGATGACAAAAAACGCACTAAGAACTGATGAAAGTGTAATGCCAGCGTATTTTTTTGAGAAGGTAAGCTATTTTTTATACATATTTTAGTGTTTTTCATACAATGTCTCTCATTATTTTAGGCAAAATCTCTTAAGGCATCCAGTTTATGGTCTACATATTCCATGTTGAAATATACAAATATATATAAATAAACGAAAATGTAGATATCACATACACACAAAAAGCTACTTGCCTTTTTAAAACGACAAAATTACTCATACGAAGCAAAGAAATCAAAAGTTTTGACTATGGAAAATCTTACTATGTTTTTAAAAGAGACTAGACGATAAGTTCTTATTAATGAAAGTGGTACTAATATTTGGTTTCAATGGGGCATGTCGGCGTGCAGAATTGTGTAGCTTAACTGTAAAAGATATAGAAGATACGGAGAAAATTTTGGTTATAAATTTACATGATACCAAAACCAAAAAGAAACGTGTATTTACCGTAGGATCAGAGTGCAACGAATATGAAATTTATTATAAGTATTCACGATTAAGATCCAAACGGTAAGTGCACAATACAACCAGTTGGCATCAACAGTTTTGCAAAAATTCCCCAAAAAGATGCAGAATACTTAAAACTCCCAGATGCATCCAGTTACACCGGCCATTGCTTAAGAAGGACGTCTGCCACCTTCCTCGCTGACAGTGGAGCTTACATTCAAACACTTAAAAGGCATAGAGGATGGCAGTCAACTAGTGTGCCTGATGGATATATCGAGGAAAGCGTCACCAATAAGTTTAAAATATCAAAAAGTATATTTCATCAGCAAAAATTAGTGGCACCTCAAGATCATTCAGGGATGCAGATGGAGAATCATAATAGTTTTCAGGAAGAACAGATAGAATTGAATAAATTTGGTGGTGTTAAGTTTTCAAATTTGAATAATTGTACTTTTAATATATATAACAATGTTTCCAATAAACAATTTTAAATAAACAATTTTCTGTCAAACACATTACTGTATAGTAAAGTGACATTTGTGTGGTAAAGTGCCTCTTTAATAAACGATTTTGATTTTAGTAAAATAGCACATTATCAGTCAAAATGCGAAAAAAAATATTTATTAAACTACACAGTAAAATTTTTTATTTGTTCATTACTAATACAGTCTTAATTTCATTCTTTGGATAAAATAGTGCCTTTATATTGATTTACTTTGTTTGAACCAGTGAGAAACAAACTTTTTTTTTCAGTTTCCTCAAAACTAGACATTTGGCACATGGCACCATTTTTTTAATTTTCTCAAAAGCAGACGTTTAACACATGGCTCATTTCTGCACCAAGGCCCTCAATTCTAAATTTGTTATTTGTAGGCTGGAACAATAATAATTATTCTCCTAATAATTACAAATATACAGTTCCATGTACATTGAAGGTTGAACATCCTTAAACAGTTTTCTTATTATAAATTTCCGTTCAATTATCTAAAGTTTTTTTCTTTTCATCGTAACAAGTGGTTTGAACAACTTTCACTAATTAGTTCTTCAAAAACGTCCTTTAATTTGCCATTTAGAAAAACATGCGTTCTAATATTAAAAGCACTTCAACAGATGATGGCTTATTATTCGGTACGTGACATGATAATAAAAGTTTTCTCTGGCGATTAAACAAGATGATCTTTCACTAAATTTAAATATTAAAATATGAGTTCTCGCGATATCACTATTTTGTATCAAATTCTAATTTCTATGTACAGGACCAATAAAGTGTATGAAGAAATACATTTTGGCTTCATTTTAAATCAAGTTTTTTGAAAATAAACTGAATCAGAAACTCGTTTCGTTATATGAAATTAATTAAAATGAAGCGAAACGGCAAACGGCAATTTATTAAATGTAAATGAAGGTATTTATGCCTTGTCAGAATTAAATTGGTTATATTTTGTGTCATTTATAAATTCTAATTCAGAAGACAGCGCCGCTACGAGATCTTTCTGTGTAAATTAATTTATTTGTAAGTTATTGTGCTGGCTGGTGTCATTTGAATCCTTATTTGCTTCTCTTTGTGTTCCCAGTTATACAAAACGAGCCAGTCTTTTTGCTCTTCTAATTTACTTAATACTTGTTGTATTATTGCTAAGTTGATTTGACAGCTAGAAAGTATCGGTAGTCAAATAATAGTTTCTAAATATGAACTTATGCAACAAATTCAAGAAACGTTTGGTCGTGAGAATGAATAATAAAACTTTGTGTTCTAAGAATCACATCACGAGGCGCTATACCGGGAAAGGTTCTATAATCTATAAAAAACGTAAGAGTCGTTTACTTGTACACCTGGTGGAGTATCTCTAATTTTAAATCCAAATAACCCATTTATCAAGAAGGTTTGACGTAAATTCGTTAATTTGCATCCGAATTTGTATCCAGTAGCCGGACTGTTGGCTGGAAAAAATCAAGTTAACAAATCATTGAAATTATTCTTCGAGTCGGTGTGTCTCAGAGTAGAATCTTGGCTTTATGTGAGTAAATTATTACCGAGCCCCGGATCAGAAGTTTCATATAAAATTCAATACCGGTAGCCATAGAATCAAATCTAAATTGTTCGAGTCCACATTTTCAACTCTTTATGTGCGTGTTTCGTAGGATTAGGGACCGACTTGTTATCCAGCTGCTCTCCCAATTCTCTCCCGACGTTTATCAGGGATTATTTCAACATGCATTTCCAGGACTACCGATCAGAACTTAATTCGACACTGAGATGAGTTAGTAGTTGCCAAACAATTTTCCGCATTATAAATTCAAGGTCGACTTTGATTATACCTAAATATAAATATAATAATTCAAATGTAGAAGGAATTGGTTATTCAAAGTTCCTATACATGTTCCCAGGTAATTAAAAATGTTTGCGTTGCTAAGAAAAGAAACTTTTAATTTGACTAAAATTTTAAATGTATTTATGAATTTCTCAACAACTATTTCCATTTTTACCTCTTTGTAGAGTATATTTCAAATCACACACGATAATACTTTGATTATAATTCTTGAACCTTTTATTTACAAATAATCTTTACTTCGATAACATTTTGAACCTTCCTCCAGGGCCCGCTTTAGAGGCGGATAACCGGGACCCCTGTCCGGGGCGGCGAACCTGAGGACGGAATTTTCGCCCCCCTGAATGTGAACCAAATATTGATAAATTAATTATTCTCAATTAATATAAATGTTACACTACTTGATTTTTTCCCTAACTAAAACTAAGTACTATGCAATTTACATTTGATCTTTGTGGTTTGTTATGTTTTAAAGCTAGAAAAATATTAAAACACCTTCTTAAAAAAAGCATATTTATTTTTGAAATAAAACAAGACGTATAGTTAAAAGCCGTGAATGACCCTGCATGAACTTGTAAGTATATAGTTATTATACTTGTTTAAAATAGGAACTGCAAGACATAACATGCATGGACATGTTTTCGCGTCTTACCATACAAAGAGTCATCTAAGCGCAATTGTGTTATTATTGCAAATGCGCCGGTGTCGGTGATAACATATCCTTAGCATCCTTGGAAGCAGCCAATTTTTTTAATATGATCCAAAAAATATATTTATTTTTTTCTTCTTCTGCTTTTCGATGGGCAATATTTTTAAAACATATCCAAGGAGTAACATTAAAACCTTTGAGTGACACTCGATCGGAAAGCAGGATAGAAGCTTTAACACCCTTAAGACTTCAACTTGGTGAAACATACGACGCTTTGCTAAGCATTTATGAAAACCAAAGCATTGATATCTCAATAAGACACGAAACTTTGGGTTTGCTAAGTTGCATTAAACAATTTAAATTTTTATGTTCAATAGTCATATGGTATAAAATTTTAAACTGTATTAATCCCATAAGCAAGCTTATGTAAACAAAAGATTTTGATTTGAAAAAAGCACTTGATCTTCTAAAGAACTGCAAGAACTTTAAAAATCTTTGATCAGATAAGTCTTTTACTGAAATTATTGTTGACGCAAAAGAATTGGCTGATGAAATTAACATTGAAGCCAATTTTGAATCAACAACACCGCGACACCGCGTAAGAAGGAAAAATACCAACTTTTCATATGAGGCAAGGGACGAACCAATCAAAGATCCCAAAGAAAAATACAAAATAGAATTTTCCTTCTATACTATTGATCAAGCTTTAATCGCACTAGAAAGCCGATTTGAACAGCTGAATCACCATAGTAACCATTTTTAATCTCTATATAATATATATGATTTGAAAACCATGCCTAAAGAGACACTGATGAATATTTGCAAAAATTTGGAAAATATTTTGTCTGATGGTAAATCAGTTGACATTAACGGTCTAGAATTAGTAGAGGAAATTTCTGCAGTTTGTGCACTTTTGGGCAAAAAAGAAATTCCAAGTGATGTTCTTAAAATAATAACAATGCTAAATTTTGCTCCTATTGCCTTAAGAATACTACTGACTATTCCAATATCAGTAGCACGTGGAGAAAGAAGTTTTTCCAAATTAAAATTAATCAAAACTACTACGAAAAGTCGACTAAACGGCTTGGCCATTTTAGCAATTGAACATGAAATTGCTGATCAAATAAACTTAGAAGAGGTAATAAACAAATTTGCAGAATTATAAGTGAGAAAAAAATATTCTTCTGACTATAACTCAAACAAACAATGTATTACTGTGGTTCTATGTATCTACCTTTTGTTTTCTATTTAGGTTTTAGGTATAAGTGAGAAAAAAAATCTAAATCGTAATAGCGGTAAAATTGCACCCTGTATGTTTAAAACTAAGTAAATATTTTTAAAATATAACAACTAGGTATCTATAGGTACCGCAACTCTATTTTATTTTCATTTATACTGTTTTGTACCTAATGTTAAGTTTTAATACTTGTTTCTTTTTAAATATACGTTTTTATTGCAAATTAAAACCATCTTTTATTAAGAAAAAATAACTTTAAAAGGGGCGGCAATTTGTTTTTGTCCGGAGCGGCGTAAACGCCAGAGCGGTCCCTGCTTCCTCCTCGATTAATTTTCTTTCAATTTCGTCTTAACATCGCTGAGATTAATTTTATCAATATTTTGCTTAATTTAACCTATATTCAAAGATTTAACATTACATCTTCTACTACTTACCTGATTAATTTATTTTTCCAAATGTATAAAGCAGTGAGTTTTTATAAACTCTTCATTTATTCATTTGTAGAACAACAAGACGTTTAAAATTGAATAACTAACTAATTTTTTAATTTATAGCATAGAAGAACACAGCAATATTTCACATTCTACAAAGTTGCCGGAATATTATTTCATAAATAATGTCGTTAAATATTTACCTTGAGGAAACGAAACAGGTTGTGTCAGCGCAAAAGGCCCTAGTCCGGGCATGGGCATTCCCGGTAATCCAGAGCTTAAACTGGGATGCGACGGAAAGTGTCCGTGGTATCCAGGCATGCCCATATGCGGGAAGCGATTGCCGTACCCGTTAGGGTCGTCTCCTGGTGTAGGAGCCGTTTTGAAGCCGGATATCTTCACTGAAATAAAAAATATATATAAACAAAACATGACAGGGTATCCAGACAATTAATCCATTGTACATTCTGGTCCGCATATCGTTCTCACACCATTTTCAACATTATTTGAAAACAAAAATCAAAAAAGATCTCATATACATTTTATACTGCGCGTTTGAATGTTCCGTGCCAACTAAAATTCATATTTTTTAAAGGACACTTTTAATATTTTTACATATTTGGAGAAAGAGCTTCTCCATCGTGTCAAAAAATACCCAGTACATATTTAGCTTCCTTATGTTTGAGGATAGCCAAATTTTAAAATTACGGTTTTAAAGTATTTACTTTATATGTATATAGCGTGTCTCGCTTAGGCCTATAAAATCCCTAAAACTTTTTTAGTTTTTATCCAATTAAAACCAAATTGGTCTTAAAAGATAAATTATTTAGCCTCTTTAAATGCACAGCCACCTACGATGCAAGATTGAATGAAAAAAAATGCAAAAAACATGAGGCATTTAAAAAATATATGAAGAAAAGTTGGTCGGAATTATTCCAAAAGGCTAAATCCAAAATTTTCTCAAAAAATAAGAAATAAAAAAATTTCAGCTAAAAATATAAAATACATTTTTTTGTTTGATGAGTCTTGGAAATTGATCTACTGAGATGATTTGCAATATCTTTTCTTTTTTTTTTTGATTTGCCAAAAAAGTATTTTAGCGAAATTTTTTATTTTTCGTTTTTAACCAAATTTTGGATTCGACTTTTCGAGATGATTCTGAACAACTTGTCTTAATATTGTTTTTTATAAAAAAATGGCTAATATGTTTTTGCATATTTTCATTCAAACTTGCATCATATATGGTTTTGCATTTGAAGAAGTTACCTAAATGATTCTGTGGTCATAAGTAGATCTTAATAATCTTTATTTTTGAGACTAATTAATCGGATAAAAACTAAAAAAAAAATAGAGGTCTTACAGTCCTTAATAATGCATGTGATTTTCAATACTATTTAAGGGCACGTCGTAAGAGGTCTAATAAATACCTTTTTAAATTTTGCTCGTCATCAAAACTTAACTTTAACTTTAAAATTGCGTACCTCAAAAATAGTAATAATGTCCTCTCTCTAAAGTAATAAGAATGTTCTTTATAAAAACATGAATTTCAGTTGGCATGGAAAATTCCAACACGCATAAAACGTATACGAAATTAATAAATAGATAATAAATCTTTTTGTTGGACCACATTGTACAGCAGAATCCGACGGAAAAAATGCCGGCAAAGAAAGTACTGTTAATGTTTCCCTATTTACTCTTTCTGTTGTAGTTATTTAGACAATTCTAAGTAAACTAAAGAATTGTCGGTAAATAAATGGAAGATTAAATCTGAGTAAATAACATTTGCTTCTGGAGTTTAAATTGCATAGTAAAAGATTCAAAAATAATCCGTTAGTGATCTATCGCCGCCTTTTTAGTGACAAAATACAAGTATTACATTTTCCTTATCGTTACTAGGAAAAGGTAGCCATGCAACAACATTTACAAAAACCTGACACTAAACGAATCCTATTTTTAGAAATATACAAATAGAATTACCTGGTAAACCTTAATTCTGTTTGAAAACAAAATAGCGATGAATCAATCGGTTTGGGATAAAAGGATAAAAAGAGGCGTAGGTTAAAAAGGGAAAAACATGTTACTTACGGGAGGCAATTAACCAAATACAATCAAAGCAAATGTGTCACCAGCAATTGCAGCAAGATATAAACCGAGATATAAAAATACGGTAGCCATTAAATTTAAATTTTATTTAAGTAATAGCATTGCTGTCTGATATTTATATTTTGTTTGTAATACATTTTCTTGTCACTAAAACTCCTTTAAGTTAAAGGTCCTTTTAAAATGTTTAAAATACCGGTCGTTAGACAAGAGATATATACATATAGCAGCCACCATTTTTAAAAATTATTTTTCATAAATATTTTTAGAAATTATAGCTTTAGCATATCACACCACCTTAATATTTATATCACTGTCATGTACTTGTTATAACAGAGTGAACAATAAATCTTGTGCTGAATGGAAAATGCATTTTTGAGTAGATTTTTTTCATAAGAGTGTATTCGATATGTATCAGTTTAATATTTAAAATTGTTCGATGTAAATGCTCTTAATATGGCCTGCCATGACAATTAACTTTTTATACAAACAGAAAGATAAATTGTAATTTTTGAAAACTGTTGCCTAAACTGCCAGTAGTTCTAAATAAGTAACACAAAAGGCGGGAAAATAGGTCAATGTCTGTCAAATACGAAAGTCATTGACAAATATCGACTGGTCAAATTTATCAATGGCTGGTCAAATACATTACTCACATGCCTAATATATATCATTATTCTCATAGATGTAATAATAATAATTATGAAACTGGCAAATTATCGACTAATTATATGGAATTTATGATACCTACTCCATTCTAATTTATTTCAATTTATCGTAATTTATTTAAATTGTAAATGTTAGTTAAATTTAAGGATTCTGTGTATTGTAGATTTATGTCGCAGTGTTTTTTGTATATTTAACAATAAATTTTGCTCTAAAACACAGTTTAAAAAAAATACAACAGTTTGCACAGCTGTACCAAACACCCGGATGAGCAGATATTGTTTTGTCTCAGAAGGTTAAGTCGAACAATATTATTATAGTAGTGTGTGACGGATATTATTATATTAGTGTGTGATGTCACATAATTATGCAAGCTATGTAAAAGGGTCGTGACACACTGGTTGCCTATACGTAAAACTGAAACATGACCCTTATGCTCATGAACATAAAGACGACATTTTCGAGGGTTATAACAGCAGGAATTTTATTTTTTCCCCTTGGAAGAAATATTTAAGAATTTTCAGTTACCATTCACCATGCACAATATATGTTAGAATATATACAATGCGGTGCACTATAGAGATTTTGTTAATAAAAATAAAAATACAGTTACTGTAATGCGATATACTTGCATATATTCAAACATATTTTGTGCATGACGGATGGTAATTAAAAGTTCTTAAATATTTCTTCCAAAGAAGAAAAAAAAATTCTATGCTGTGTCCTAACCCTCAAAAATGTCACCTTTATGTTCCTAAGCATAAGGGTGAAGCTCCATTGTTACATATAGGCAACCAGTGTGCCATGACTCTTTCTCATAGGTTGCATAATTATTATTAATTAAATGACAGCACAACTAATGTGATCTATTTATTCTGCTTACAAGAAGCAATCGAGGAGCACACACAGTTCCATGAATACATAGATATGCACAAGAAAAAATTTTTTCCGAAGTTTGATGGACCCCTATTACGAATCTAACTATCGTAGCTGTGGGTTTGAATTCCGCCACCGGCATTGGCAATGTCGGTGTGAATGGTTGTATATCAATGTTTCGGCTTTGAATTTAGGGGTTGTTTAATTTCTGTGGTGTTTACATTATATTTACATATTATCTCATATACATAGGGAAAATTTATGACATGCCAGAGATGGGGTTAAATCTCCATTCCACATTACGCGTGATATAATAGCAGTAAAAAGAAACTGTAATTTCTGACAGTGACCTTACACATTAAACTTTTTCACATTAAATCGATTCCGATGTGGAGTCGACCATCACCGTGAAATACAAAGTGAAAGATGAATATTTTTTGCGTCTATAAACATGTCACACTTTACATTTGTAGTAAAAAGCTTTTTCACACAGATTTACGGAACAATAATCTGATTATGTATGTGTTAAATATATACTGATTTTAATACACAATAAGAAAAAGTAAAACATACAGTTAATGTTTCATCTGAACATAAAATGAGTTATATTTAGTGCATTAGAGTGGTACCAGACGCTTCTATATAGACAGCATATGGACAAGCGTTTTTCCATTGATCGGAATTGCGAGGAGCTGTGACTCTCCCGTGTCGACGAATTCAGTTTAACAGATTATTTAGTTGTGGTGTTGTACGTGTGTATGTTACGAGACATTTATAATTGTCTTCATGTAACTTGCCTGGCACACGCCTTGCATCGAATGACAGAAACAGTTAGGTGTTAACATACAGGTCATTTTCTCTATAAAAATGGATATTTTCAGACAAAAGCCGCTTTTAACTCCAGCCCATATGGAGCAAATTTTATTAATACATTGTTAACACTCCAGGCTATAAAACATCACTTAGAGAACCTAGTGAATAATAAAATTATAGGTGTTAGTATACTTCTTATAAGTTCAGCTGCCTTGAAAGAAAAGGAAAACTGCTAACATTACTATTACATCCACCACACTTCCAGCCCTCTTCAAACAGCGTTGAATTATTTTATATATTGCACCTTTCTGCGGCCTCCAACCTCCTCCAAAGACATTTACAAGGTAAGATATTGTTTTACTATAATTGGAAAATTTTATGAAGGAGAATCTCTATGTCCCTCCCCAGTACAATCTTGTTATTTATGTCATGCAATGAGTTTTCTCTATGTCTAATTATCCCATAAATTTTGATATAATAAAAAGCAAAAATTTAGTCCACTACAATAAAAAAAAACTGCAAAATTCAGCAAATCATATTAGTCATTTTTCTATCAAAAGTTTTAACAAGAAAAGTTGTTTAAAATCACTTCAAGAGGTCAACGTCTTAATTTAAAGAAGCTTTAAAGTTAAGTAAAAAATAATCGTTTGCAAAGTATTATCAGATTAGCTAATAATTGCAACGATAATTATTGTCAATAACACGGTATTTGTCATACAGTAAATAGCTATGTGCAAGTTTCTTTGAACTTTTGAGATTTTGAATAAGAAAAAATAGTTATTTATCCACCATGAGAATAAGGTGAGTGTTTTAGTCCCAGCATGATTAATGTTTCCAGAGCACAGCAAAGAAAACATTCATGCAATGGACTAAAACAGACTTTACTCCCGAGATGCAGATAATATATTTTTTTGCGAATAGGAACAATTTTTATTCCAAAAATATTAAATAGTGTAAAAACTAACGAATAATAATTGGTCACGAAGCTTTTGTATTTTATTCCGAATTTATTGTTAAATTTAATTGTCTGTTTGACATTACTTTTTATTTATTTCTGTTTGACGTTTAGATTACTAATTATTAATAATTAGCAAATATTATTAACTGTGAAAATTACCTTTTTAATATTAATTTTGACTTGAAATAAGTTACTTTTTGTTGATGTTATGTTAGGTTTGTATTATTTATTGGTTTCCACGGCGACTTTAAATCCCTCAGGGAATAAAAGTTCATTTTACTTCCTGTTTTGAGGCAGTAAAATGCTGTTTTATTCTCGTTCGTACAAAAAATATTTTATTAACCAAATTTCAAATTTGACCTTTGGGAGTAATTCTCAAGAACTTAATAAAATGCTGAAACCATGCCTTTTTCAGAACCTTACAACACATAATAAATATTTTTAGATGAGATCAAAAACAACGAAGTTATGGAATTTTCAACAAGTGGATATAAAGATTAACCCGTTGGATGATAAGTAGCTAAAGAAATTTAATACGTAGGTACATACTTAAGGAAGCAGGAATGGGTAATTCCAACAACTGTACAGTTAGAAAATACTGAGGTAATCTGGAGAAATACAGGTGAATTAAGAAAAGCACGGGTGTAATAAGGTAGAGTAATACATCTGGTGTAATACCTTATATTACACCTAGGAAATACTGCACAGAAAGGAAATTACCGTTTTAAATTTTTGAATTAAATTTACTCAAATCAGAGTGTAAAATTTCCGTTCTGTTATTCTATGATTGTTGATAAATATTTTGCGTTTAGTTGTCGAAAAAATATTGAAATAGAATAACTAATAAAGTCTTAAACAAGTCCTGTATAGGAAATACAAAACAATTTGAAAACTCAAGCCATACATCATAAATTACTTACCTATTGTATCCAAATATTAAGTTACTTTCACAAAATTTATCACAGACTCAACTAATTGCACAATATTTAGGGAGTTCCTCCCTGAGTTTACACCAACGTTTTATCCATCCGTTCTTTCGAATGTCAACTAAGGACTGTCGAAGATATCAACTGACACTTTAAAATAACAATCGAAATAGTAACACGAGATTAAAAGTATCGACCATACTAGTCAATAGAAATCGGTAAACTGAATATAATCTTCCTCGGAGGAATTTAACTACACACTAAAGGGCGATCTATTAGGTATTTGTTGTAAAGGTAGGTACGGGCTAGAGTAGGGTTGAAAAAGGACAATTAGGGAGTGGGTCATGGTAAGGACAGAGATGGAATTTGGAGGGTGGTTGGATTGGGATGGGGTGGAACAGTTATTGCCAATTGTTTTGAATTTGCAGGGCGTGATAATATGCAGTTTCTGGTTTTTCATTTGCCTTAGATCTACTACCTGTACTTAATGCTCAGAGAAGTGGAGCTGATAAAGAACACACTATAAAGTGAGATGACAATAATTCGTTAGATTTTTAATTAATGGTTTTAACAAAATTACTGGAAAAACGAATAAACATTTTTTTTACCCTTAAAAATTATAGCTATGTTAAGATGTACCTACGCTATTATAGGTATCTCTGTAAACATAATATATATATTATGGGATTATCTCTTAAAGAACATGACATAAGCCACTTATGGTATTAACTGTGTGTGTATGTCAAAATTTAATGCGTTTAATTAATTCGCTTAAAAAATTTACTGCTGCTTTGATTTTTTTCACCAACAACAATTTAACTAAATTTGTTTATTATATAAAAACAGTAGACAGACCCACAATCTATAAAGTCAGAAAGGTTAACGTGTAATAAAATTTCAGTTTTGATTTTTTTAAAGAGTACAATCCGCATATAGAAACAAAAATATATATATATATATATATCAACTAAACCAATAAACCATATAATACCACGAAAAATTTTTCACAAAACTTAAACCTAGACTACCAACCGAAGACGAAACTAACACTATATACAAGATAGACTGCAACGACTGTAATGGTACCTATATAGGCCAATCTAAACAATATCTACATAAAAGAGTATACACGCACAAATATAGCATAAAAACTCAAAACCAAAACACGACAGCACTAGCCAAACACGCCATAGAACAAAACCACCGATTTAATTTTAACAACATACAAATATTAGAAAAAGAACCTAATTATAACCGAAGAAACATACATGAAATGCTGCAAATAAAAAGACATACCAACGCCATAAATAATCGCACTGATATAGAAAATTTAAGCGAAACCTATTTTAACTTAATTAAATGATTGGGGTACATTACAACATGAAATCAATTTTTACATCTAACCGATACAAAATAATAATTCTTGAAATAAAATATCTTATTATATATTCACTATTTAAGCAAAACACCCACAATAAACCATATACATTCCAACGTTATTTCTGTAACATAAACAAAACTTTAAGAGCCCACAAACTATGTTAAAAAATATCCCAGTTGCGTTAAAACAGACAACCAAACAACATGTAATAAAATTTTAAAACAAATTCCTAATAATTAATAGTTTAAGTAAATTTTAATGTAAAATAATCATAACTATGTTTTTAAAATATTATACTAATTGTAGTTCTCTGATGATGGTGTAATAAACCGAAACGTTAGGAAAAAAAATTAAATTAGTTATACCTGACCGAAATCTCCACAAAAAAAGAAACTATCAATATTAATTGATATTAACGGTCAAGAAAAGAAAAAAAATATGTGTATATATATATCAACTAAAGCAAATATGATTAAGAAACCAAAATTTAAAAAAGAAATATAAAGATGACAGTATAAAGCGAGATGACAATAATTCGTTTGATTTTTAATTAATGGTTTTTAACAAAATTATTGGAAAAGCCTAATCATTTTTACCCTTAAATATTATAGCTATGTTACGCTATACCTACGATTTTATAAGTACCTGCATAAACATAAAATATATTATAGGATTAACTTTTTAAGAACATGACATGCCACTTATGATATAAACTGTGTATGTGTGTATGTCAAAATTAAAAGCGTTTAACTAATTTCGTTATAAAATTTACTGCTGCTTTAATTTTTTTTACCAAATAATTCAACCAAATTTGTTTATTATTATTATTTAGTAGAACCGAATTGAGTTTTTAAGATAGTGTAACATACCCGTTTATTGAATTCTTCCACCTCGACAACGTAGGTAAACGATATCGCATTTACGTATTTTATTTTTAAATACCCGTTTCATGCCTCACTCAAGTGCGCATGCATTCTATCAAGACTTATTACGTATTGCAAAGGTATTGCCGAGTGTACAGGGGTATCCAATGAAAAGGCCCACCCCTATATTTTGTTTATTTTTCAAATTAAAAAATTTTTTTTCAAATGAGCTCTTTTAAAATCCCTACAAAGAATGTGGTCCCATAAAAGCGGGACAAACCAAGCTTCAAAACTGTATTATGTTGTTGTTCACGACTAGATATAAGAAACAAAAAAACAGAGCTACATTGATCGACAGCGGCATACCGCCAAAGTGGTCGCCTTTATTATAATTGTCGCAAGCATATGACTTCAACAAGCAATTTAAACGTAGAACTCAGTTTTTCGTTTTTTATATCCTGTGTGCGCTATAATAACATATTATTATTATAAGCAAGTCCTGTATGGGAAATGCAAAACAAATTAAAAACGCAAACTACATTATGAAAAATTACATACCTATTTGATAAAAATAAGTATTTTCACACTGATCACAGACTGAACTAACTGCACAGTATTTAGGGACTTCCTCCCTGAGTTTACACAAACGTGGATGCTAGTATCCACTATTGTCTTTTCGAACGTCTACTAAGTAAGGACTGTTGAAAATATCAACTGACACTTTAAAATGACAATCGAAACTGGAACACACGATTAAACGTATCGACTATACTAGTCAATAGAAATCGACTAACTGAATAATCTTCCTCGGGGATGGTATTTACAGGAAAACACTAAAGGACAATCTATTGTTTATTTGTTGTAATAGTTGGTGGGGGTTAGAGTAAAATTGAAAAAGGACAATCAGGGAGTGGGTTATGGCAAAGACAGAGATGGAATTTGAAGGATGGTTGGAGTGGGATGGGGTGGAACAATTATTGCCAATTGTTTTGAATTTGCAGCGAGCGATAATATGCAGTTTCTGGTTTTTCATTTGCCATAGATCTACTACCTGAACTTAATGGTTATAGTATTGGACCTAATAAGGAAGAAAGCATAAAGTGAGATGACAATAATCCGTTTGATCATTAATGGTTTTTAATAAAATTATTGGAAAAACCGAATAATCATTTTTTGCCCTTAAAAATTATAGCTATGTTACGCCATACCTACTATTTTATAGGTATCTGTGTAAACATAAAATATATTATAGGATTAACTTTTTAAGAACATGACATAAGCCACTTATGATATTAACTGTATGTGTGTCAAAATTAAAACGTTTAACTAATTCCCTTAAAAAATGTACTGCTACTTGAATACTCTTTACCAACAACAATTTAACTGAATTTGTTTATTACTTCTTTTTTAATAAAGCGCCCGATTGAGTTTTTAAGATAGGGTAACGTACAAAACCTTTTATGTAACCCTTTCACCTCGACAACAAGCAGAATTTTACAAATATTGTGTTCAAAGCTTCTTCAAAATATCTTGTGAAAATGAAATTGTTAATGAATTTTTATCATTGCTATCCATCTGAGAACGATTATGCAAAATTTCAATAATAAACTAATAGCAACAAAAACAACAGACAGACCCACATTCTATATAGTGAAAAAGTTTAACGTTTAATAAAATTTTCAATTTTGATTTTTAAAAGTGTATAGGGTGATTGTTTTTTGGTGACTCACTTTATTTCCTGGCTTTGTTTCTGAAATAGGAAAAACATAACATCGCAACTCATAGTTTTTTGTCCAGAGAATCCGAATATAGAAACAAAAAAATAATATCAACTAAAGCAAATATGGTTGAGAAACCAATATTTAAAAGAAATATAAAGATGACAGTATAAAGCGAGATGACAATAATTCCTTAGATTTTTAATTAACGGTTTTTAACAAAATTATTAGAAAAGACAAATAATCATTTTTACCCTTAAATATTATAGATATGTTACGCTATACGTACGATTTTATAGGTATCTGTGTAAACAGAGCTGCCAGGTACTTCAATTAAAAGAATTGAAATAGTAATTTAATTATTTTTAAGTAATTAAATTACTTTTCTGGACGCCTTAAAATAATTGGTATTTGAATTACTTTTGTAAAAGTAATTGTAGTTGGTAATTGTTTTATTGTTTTTGGTAATTGAAGTACTGAACAAATAATTCAATTCCTTTTGGGTAATTCAATTCCTTTCAGATACTTTAATTACCTTAAAATAACTGAAATTGTATCGAAAATATTCCGAGAAAAATCCCAACGCACTCGGCTTTAATAACTTGTCTGAGCTTGTCGTTTGACAGTATTTTCGTTTTCTTTCAGTTATCCAGTGCACTACACAGTATACAGTAGCTGTGATTGTAAGAAAACCATGTTTTTAATTATATGTTATACATATATCTCCGATATTGGCAGTATCTATTATTTTACCTATTTGATTTAATCAAATACCTATTAATATTAGTTACACTGACAAAATTGTTCAATAATGATTGTAGAAACAAAATTTTTGCACAGAAATGCGTTTCACGTTGAACTCAAATATCGAATAAAAAATGTCTGTCTGTATGTATGTCTGTATGTAGACCATTTCTTGTCAACACAATAATTTCTTTTAGACTTGAAAATTTTATTTTAAATTTAGTACCTATATATGTAAAATAGCTTGGTAGAATATTACCTACATACGTGTTTGAATGGCCTAATAATTATTTAAAAATACATGTACATTGTGCCTCTTTTTTGGTAGGTATTTGAATTTCTTATTTTCAGTCGATATTTCAATTATTTTTGGTAATTCAATTACATTCAAAGTAATTCAATTAAATAGAGTAATTGAAGTATAAGGTAAAGTAATTGAATCCCTTTACTCGAAAAAAAAATATTATTTTCGACGAGTAATTGATACTTGAAGTACTGTGTAAAATGAGGAGTAATTGGTAATGGAAATATTTACTACTTTGATTGATAATTGGTAATTGGTACTTAAATTACTTTTAATGGGTAATTGTGACAGCTCTGTGTGTAAATATAAAATAGATTATGGAATTAACTTTTTAAGAACATTACATAAGCCACTTATGATAAGAACTGTGTATGTGTGTGTGTCACAATTAAAAGCATTTAACTAATTTCCTTATAAAATTTACTGCTGCTTTGATTTTTTTTTACCAAATAATTCAACTAAGTTTGTATATTATTATTATTCTTATTTTTTTTTTTTTTTTGGTAGAGCCGAATTGAGTTTTTAAGATAGTGTGACATATACGTCTGCGTCTGTTGAAGTCTTATACCTCGACAACGTAGGTAAACCATATCGCATTTACCTATTTTTTTTTAAATACCCGTTTCATGCCTTACTCAAGTGTGCATGCATTCTATCAAGACTTATTACGTATTGCAAAATTATTGCCCACTGTACAGGGTTATCGAATGAAAAGGCCCACCCCTTGTTTATTTTTCAAGTTAAAAATTTTTTTTTTCAAATAATAGTTATAGTGAATCAAATGAGCTCTTTTAAAATCCCTGCAAAGAATATACATGTGGTTTCATAAAAACGGGACAAATCAAGCTTCAAAATTGTGTTATGTTGTTGTTCACGACTAGATATAAGAAACAAAAAAACAGAGCTACATTGTTCGCAGCGGCATACCGCGAAAGTGGTCGCCTTTATTAAAATTGTCGCAAGCATATGACTTCAACAAGCAATTTAAATGTATAACTCGGTTTTTCGTTTTTTGTATCCTGTGTGCGCTATAATAACAAATTATTATTTAAAGCAAGTCCTATATGGGAAATACAAAACAAATTAAAAACGCAAACTACATTATGAAAAATTACATACCTATTTGATAAAAATAAGTATTTTCACACTGATCACAGACTGAACTAACTGCACAGTATTTAGGGACTTCTTCCCTGAGTTTACACAAACGTGGATGCTAGTATCCACTATTGTCTTTTCGAACGTCTACTAAGTAAGGACTGTTGAAAATATCAACTGACACTTTAAAATGACAATCGAAACTGGAACACACGATTAAACGTATCGACTATACTAGTCAATAGAAATCGACTAACTGAATAATCTTCCTCGGGGATGGTATTTACAGGAAAACACTAAAGGACAATCTATTGTTTATTTGTTGTAATAGTTGGTGGGGGTTAGAGTAAAATTGAAAAAGGACAATCAGGGAGTGGGTTATGGCAAAGACAGAGATGGAATTTGAAGGATGGTTGGAGTGGGATGGGGTGGAACAATTATTGCCAATTGTTTTGAATTTGCAGCGAACGATAATATGCAGTTTCTGGTTTTTTATTTGCCATAGATCTACTACCTGAACTTAATGGTTATAGTATTGGACCTGATAAGGAAGAGAACATAAAGTGAGATGACAATAATCCGTTTGATCATTAATGGTTTTTAATAAAATTATTGGGAAAACCGAATAATCATTTTTTGCCCTTAAAAATTATAGCTATGTTACGCCATACCTACTATTTTATAGGTATCTGTGTAAACATAAAATATATTATAGGATTAACTTTTTAAGAACATGACATAAGCCACTTATGATATTAACTGTATGTGTGTCAAAATTAAAGCGTTTAACTAATTCCCTTAAAAAATGTACTGCTACTTGAATACTCTTTACCAACAACAATTTAACTGAATTTGTTTATTATTTCTTTTTTAGTAAAGCGCCCGCTTGAGTTTTTAAGATAGGGTAACGTACAAAACGTTTTATGTAACCCTTTCACCTCGACAACAAGCAGAATTTTACAAATTTTGTGTTCAAAGCCTCTTCAAAATATCTTGTAAAAATGAAATTGTTAATGAATTTTTATCATTGCTATCCATCTGAGAACGATTATGCAAAATTTCAATAATAACCTAATAGCAACAAAAACAACAGACAGACCCACATTCTATATAGTGAAAAAGTTTAACGTTTAATAAAATTTTGATTTTTAAGAGTATAGGGTGATTGTTTTTTGGTGACTCACTTTATTTCCTGGCTTTGTTTCTGAAATAGGAAGAACTTAAAATCGCAAGTCATAGTGTTTTGTCCAGAAAATCCGAATATAGAACCAAAAAAAAAAAAAAATCAACTAAAGCCAATATGGTTGAGAAACCAATATTTAAATAGAAATATAAAGATGACAGTATAAAGCGAGATGACAATCATTCGTTAGATTTTTAATTAACGGTTTTTAACAAAATTATTGGAAAACACGAATAATCATTTTTTGCCCTTAAATATTATAGCTATGTTACGCAATACGTACGATTTTATAGGTATTTGTGTAAATATCAAATAGATTATGGGATTAACTTTTTAAAAACATGACATAAGCCACTTATGATATTAACTGTGTATGTGTGTGTCACAATTAAAAGCATTTAACTAATTTCCCTATAATATTTACTGCTGATATAGGCCTACCCTATATTTTGTTTATTTTTCTAGTTAAAAAAATTTTTTTCAAATAAAAGTTATAGTGAATCAAAATAAGCTCTTTTAAAATCCCTGCAATGAATATATAAGTAGTCCCATAAAAATTTGACAAATCAAACTTACATTTTTTTAAAATGGAACACCCCACATTTTTTACATTTTTGAAATTTGTGTTCTTTTATTATGATTTCAGATATATACATAGATATGTTGTATCGTATCTTTTACTGTTTCTTTATTCATTGAAAATTTGATACTACCAGTATATGCCAGGTTATCAGGTTAACCATGGATGAAAAACACTTAATTTGAGTGTCAAATTAAGTGTTTTTCGTGCCTTACAGAATAATTTAATAAATTTAAAAAGAAAACTGCATAATAATTATTATTATAACTACTATTATACGTACTATACCTACCAAATAAAATTTTACCCGTTCAACAGTTCTGGTTATTTTTTAAAAATTGTGAACATATCTTATCTCTCTGATAAAGTAAACGTTTTCACAAATAATATGACACACACTATCACGCAGTTTGCTTTATGAATATATTAAATTATTTTGTAAGGCATACGTACCAAATTAATTGTTTTTCATCCATCTCGAACCTGACAACCATGCAGATACTGGTAGTATAAAATTTTAAATAAATAAAAAACAGAAAAAGATAAGATACAACATATTAATATATTTGAAATCACAAAAAAAAAGCAGATTTCAAAAATGTGAAAAAATATAAGGTGTTCTGTTTAAGAAAATGTAACTTTGGTTTGTCCCGCTTTTATGGGACCACCTGCATATTCTTTGCAGAAATTCTAAAACAGGTTATTTGATTCACTACAACTTTTATTTGAAGCATTTTCTTCCAATTCGAAAAATAAACAAAATATAGGGTGGGCCTTTTTCGTTAGATAACCCTGTACAATGGTCTTAATGGTAGAGACACTAAAGGCCGATTCCCATTAGGATAGCATCGAGCAGGGCGTCGCACAGCAAAATGCTGCTTACAGTTGTATGCACTCAAGCGTTGCGGCGCTTTATACAGCAACAACATTTTAATTACTCCGTGAGCATCAGGGTTAAAACACACTAGACGGTTTTCGCCGAGTCGGCCGCCGTCGCCTGTTACAACACACACTGAAGCGTTTTACCAGTTGGCGCAGAAAGAGTCAAAACACAATGTTGTCAATACTGTTTTAATAGCACAGTGAGCAATATGGATTCGTTTGATTCAGATGAAGAATTAATTCTGTTAGGTTTATTATACAGTCAATCAAAAAAAATGAAAAATAGGCGATTATGGCAACATCCATTTGTTAAGGAACGCCAAAGAAAAAGTTCGTTTAACACTATATTTGATGAAGTAAAATATGGTATATTTTTAATAACGTGAAGATTTGGCTTCAATGCAAAACACAAACCGCTAGAAAAATGTCTATCGTTTGAACAGACCCATTTAAAACCATTGCAACATGCGCCGCTCAAAACAATAAAAAACGCTTCGGCACATCAGTCTGACGACGGGTACATGTGGTGTGGAAGCCGCTCCTCTCGCCGCGCGCAACAGTGTGAACAGTACCATAAGTTTACACTACAGCATATGTCGAGGCGGCTGCCGACTCGGCGAAAACCGCCTAGTGTGTTTTAGCTCTTAGGGTTAAAACACACTAGGCAGTTTTTGCCAAGTCGGCCGCCGCCTATTACAACACACACTGAAGCGGTTTGCCAGTTGGCGCAGAAAGAGTCCAAATACAACGTTGTCAGTACTGTTTTAATAGCACAGAGAGCAATATGAATTCGTCTGATTCAGACGAAGAATTAATTCTGTTAGGTTTATTATACAGTCAATCAAAAAAATAGGCGCATGTGGCAACATCCATTTGTTAAGGAACGCCAAAGAAAGTTTATTTAACACTATATTTGAGGAAGTAAAATATGGTATATTTTCAATAACGTGAAGATTTGGCTTCAATGCAAAACACAAACCGCTAGAAAAACGCCTATCATGTGAACAGACCCACTTAAAACCATTGCAGCATGCGCCGCTTTAAACAATAAAAACGCTTTGGCACATCAGTCGAACGACGGGTACGCGCGGTGTGGATGCCGCTCCTCTCGCCGCGCGCTATAGTGTGAACAGCTCCATAAGTTTACATTACAGCATATGTCGAAGTGGCGGCCGACTCGGCGAAAACCGCCTAGTGTGTTTTAACTCTTAGTTCGCAGCATTGCTGTTTATCAACGTGGTGCGCTGCTCTGCTTGTTGACGGACAAGTGTGAATCCCCGAGGCATCGAAGACATGCAGGCAGGGTTATGCAACTGGGATATTCATTCATCAATCCGCTGAGCTCTCTGGGACTTCAAATGCGTGACAGGCATAGTATTTTAAAAAGATGTGGGTTGTACGAATCCAATTTTGCGTTATTGACAAATATTAATAAAATAAATGTTACGAAAGAGACCATAGGCTTTAAATGTTTGTGCAGCCAGGTGTATGTATATAGTTTATTTTTTACACTTCCGCATCCCGCATTTCGATCGCCATTTTTTTCTATCCCTCCAGAATACGATCTTCTTCGATGGCTCAATCTTTCATATTTTTTTCTAATTTCTTCTAGCCATTGTGTTGTCGGTCTTCCTTTCCTTCTCCTGTTGTTAGGTGTATACTTTAATGCTCGCTTTGACTATCGCGTCTCCTCCTCCATCCTCCTTACATGACCGTACCATAGTAGCTGTCTGGATTCCAACCTTTCTGCTGTTGTAAGTACGAGCCCCGTTTTCCTTCTTACTTCTTCGTTCCTAATATGTTGCATTCTGAAAATATTACATGATCTTAATAAGTCCATTTCTACCGTTTCTATCATCTTTTTCTCTTTCTCTGAAAATTGCCGGCATTCACAGCCATAAGTTAAAATAGGCTCTACGATAGTTGTGTAGATTTTGTGTAGATTTTTACACTTTACGTGGTTAAAATAAAAAATCTGTAGATTATCTGGATAAATGAAACAAAGTGACACAATAGGCAAAACATTTAATTCTTAATTATTGAATAATGAATGTTAAACATTTTTTAGGTTACAAAATAAAATATCTACTAAAAAAAAGATTCATTGAGGTCTTCAAATTATTAATTTTGGGTTTTATTTGCCAGTTTTCAAAATGTTAATAAATTTAAGAGTGTAAAATATTCGTACTTTTTCTTAAAGCACTTTTCTCGATATTTTAGAAAAAAATATCGATACAGCATCTCTACTAACATAACGTAGTGTAGAAGTAAAATAGATTAAAATAAATAAAAATCGATGAAAAAAAAAAATTTTTTTTTTCGTATAAAAACATAATATCGATGCATTTATGGGCATAATTAAATTTAGTTCAAATGGCGCTTCGCATTCTCTTTAATATCCTTACTAAAAACAACTTTATTTTTTTTATATTTTGCACAAGTTACCTATTAGGATCACGAGAAAAAAAATCGTTCCAATGATCCACTGTACCATTTATTGTTACAGCGTCTACAGTTCTTTTATTCTGTACTGTGACGAAAGTACCAGTTTCATTTAAAACATTACTAATTTTTTTAAATGATTAATTTGAAATTCGTCTACAACACACATACATTTTAAAATTTATCTGTAATATTTTATTTATACCTTTAATTTATATTCTTAGGTTATATACGCTTGCATAATATAACACGAACTGATTATTTTTGCTTTGTTGCTGGATGCAGCTTTAGCGGGAATACTTAAGTAAAAGTGCTGCCTCAAGCTGCGCTGCAACGCTCAATGCTGCTCTAATGGGAATCGGCCTTAATAATAATGAAGATATTATCTCAGATTCACGTTTCAATAATAACTAGTGATACCGGCAGTAGAAGCTTCAACTTTGAAAGAAATCCAGTTCATGGGCGGCGTCTAACCGAGCATATTATAGGTAATCAAAAATAATTAATTACATTAAAAAAATCATTAGTATGTCTAGTGGTCACAATGAAAATGCCATTTTCATTATATTATTATTACTTTTGTGTCAAATATTAATATGACGTCATTTTCATTATGACGGTCACAAACTAGCCGATTTCTGCGTTTGTCGAATATGTGAGTGGAAGAAGAAGCAGATTAATTATTGAATTAAAATGGTTACATTTTCACAATTATTGATTTTTTTAGTTAAAAATTTAGAATGTTTTGTTTATTTGATTAGCTTATACAGGGATTATTTAATAAGAGCAGTGTCATATATAAACTTCAGCTCAGTTTTATTTTAAAGCTACGTTTTCAACAGATATCTAACTTAAATCTATAAATCACTGTTAAAATTTTTTCTTAGTAATATCTAAAAACGAAAGCATACTATTCATCCTAAATACCATACAGATTTAATAATGTAAACGTACTGGCAATTCTGATGCGTATTTTTTTTTTTATTAATAATAAATACGATTATTTAATTTCATAAAATGACACCAAATAAAATGTTTGTATTTCTTATTAATAAAAAATACACATCAGTATTGCCTGTAATTTTATATATTAAATCCATATGGTATTTCAGATGAATAATATCGTGTTTTCATTTTTCGTTCCTATCAATAGAAAAATTTTAATAGCGATTTAAAGTTTTTGTTGGCTATCCTGACAACGAGAAAAAAAGAAAAGAAAGGATCATAGAAGTAGGCGAATCTTCTTATGTTGCTTGCAGTATCTTTTTAAACTAAATAACTTTCCTTACTGGCATTTTGCTGTATTATACAAAGAAGGTACTTTACCTAACAAGAAAGTAGTTTTTACTTAACTGCCATAGCCTACGTGAATACAAATAAAACAAAAGTACACCAAAAATTACTTTTCAGACAAGCAGGGATGAACCTTCCTCAAATTGCAAAAAAAAATCTAAATTTGTGGTCCATTTCACCTATTGCAAACTCAATCGGGAGACATGTATATGTATATTTTTTTTTCTGATGTTGTATTATTTTACGAGCTTCACTATTTATTTTTATGTTTTGTGTTTTCAATCTTTGTTGCGATATAGTTTGTTTCAGTTACTGTTCTGTTTTGTGTAGTACTTATTGTTATAATTTTTTATTTATATTTTTAACTGTTTTAAAAACTAACAGTATTTTTGTTGCGTTTTATTCAGTTTGAAGTTTTCAATTAATGGCAATTTTTAGTCATTTTATATATTTTCATGAGGTAGTAATTATTTTAATCAATACTTACTTTGATATGATACATATTTGTATTTATATTTAATTAATTTGCTTTATTTATTCAACTGTTTCCTATATGCGACGCATCTGACAGAACAATTTAGATCACAACAGCTCGTAAGCGAGTCTGTTTATGACCTGTCTTCCAATCAGAACTAGCGAATGACCTCCGTTTAATACCCTGACACAATTTTAAGATATTGGGCCCACGGTTCACTAGTAAGCAGTGTAGCAAACACTGTTGTTCTACAGTACAAACTAACTGCGACTACCCTTAATAGTGTACGGAGATACCCATTCTAAATACCTTTCTCAAAGTAAACTATCGTTATCTTTAGTAATAGCAGAATACCTTTTCTAGCCCACAGGTAGTAATAATTTGACTTCCGGGAATAGTCCCGTTACCTGAGTACCGAGCTGCCGACATAAACAGGATAAACACAGAACTTTGTGTTTAATAAATATAGTAGCAGTGGCGGCTGGTGGATTTAGATGATACAATATCTTAATATTGGAGCATGGAACCCAAACAATATTTAAAGGCACGACTATCAGTACCGATTGAAGAAGTTTTGCAAAAAAAAATTGTAAAAAAAATTTGAGCAGATAAAGTTACAAAAATGCGCTGCCACCACGGTACAACCTAAATCCATCAGTCGCCACTGTACACTAGTATAGTATAGTAAGAAATACAGGGTGTTTTTCATGACAATCAAAACTGTTGAAATTTAGCTACTTATTGCGATAGGTATATGATAAATTACATGTGAAGACAGCAGCCAAAGTGGGCAGCAAGTTTTTTCGAATGCGGCAATTTAAAATCAGAAGTAAAAATCTCTGAGATGAAATTACAAACCAATCTATGCATAATACCTACATATTGACAAATATAAATAAATGATAATAAACGTTCGTTTCGTCCTAGGACGAAAAGTACTTTACGGCCTTGCAAAAGCAGTCGCGTAGCAACCACAATAAAAAGCAATGCTTTTATTATATTATTATAAAAAGGTGATCTTTTCGTCCAGATATTCGTACCAAAAAAATGTCACTTTTCTATGCAATTGTATAAAAAGTAATATACATTTTGTAACATTGTGTGCAGTGTTTCAAATTTAGCAGGACATTTTTTCTGTTTCCTGAAAAAATTGGTTCTATAGGTTGCGCCTTTAGCCGATTAGGTGTCGATATGTAAATACATTTGTCATATAAATATATAAATTATGAAATCTCACTAGAGCATGAAAAATAGTATCCGAGGGCATTTCCAGGATGCTGTGATTCTCTGTATCATCCAGAAACCTGTTCCGCTCCATGATACTAGTCTGCAGTATATTAATGACCGCTGGTTGCAGTCTGTAGGTTGCCCACCTGACCTCACTCTCCAAGTATATATGAAGAGGGGGTAAGTCCAGGAGGATCTTCATGGCAGCTGACGGTGTGTTGCTAATTGCTTCTGTTACGGTCATGCATGCTAGTCTCTGCAATCCAGAGAGTTTGGCTTTGGTCCTCCTTTGTAATCCTTTGGGCCACCAAACATGACATAGTTCATGACATAGATCCAGTAAAGTTGTTGGAGACCCATGCCCAGTATTTGCCACAAATACGACGGCATGTCCATAAGGACAACTTTGCTTTGTGGATTAACTTTTCCAGATGGGAGATCCAGTTAAGTGATTTATCTAAAAGGAGTCCTAGATATTTCACCTCCGCAAATGGAATAGTTTCACCCATTAAGGAGGGCGGTCTTAAGTCCTCCAGTTTCCTTTTTCGGGTGAATGGTACTATTACTGTTTTTTGAGTATTTATAAGACATCTGTTCTCTGTCACACCAGTTACTCACTGCATCCAGTGTCTCTTGAAAGGTTTTCGATATTACTCATTCAGAGTTTCATCTGACTAGATCATCATCATATGCTAGAACCCCAACCTCAAACAGTGTGATAATAGCCAGCAAGTCATCCACAAGAAGAGACCACAAAAAGTGGGGAGAGATCCCCGCCCTGCGGGCATCCTCTTGTGGCTCT
Organism: Rhamnusium bicolor; assembly: GCA_029963845.1. Taxonomy (NCBI): domain Eukaryota; kingdom Metazoa; phylum Arthropoda; class Insecta; order Coleoptera; family Cerambycidae; genus Rhamnusium; species Rhamnusium bicolor. The sequence continues at coordinate 276,530 of JANEYF010003921.1, forward strand.
AAAACTGTTTCTCCATATAAAGACGTTGTTATTGTTTTGTTTGATACCATAGCATGGATTCAGTCGCCTATAGTCGGCTCAATTCCTCTGGCAGTCACTGCTTCATATAAGGAGTTAGACAGTGTATTATTACACGCTCCCTCAATGTCGAGAAAAGCACCCACTGAAATTTTCTTCATTTGAAGGGATTGGGTGATCTTCTTGACTAGGTTGTGGAGTGCTAGTACTGTTGATTTTCTTGTCTAATAGGCATACTTGCATACTTATGGTTATTGAGAGGGTGATGGTTCAGGATATTCCCCCTGATATATCCATCTAGCAACTTCTCCAGGCCTTTCAACAGAAAATATGTCAGGCTAATTGGTCTAAGCGATTTGGGGCTTGGTTCTTTCCTACACATTTTTGGTATATATACTACCTTAACCGCCGACCAACTAGACGGGATATAGTTCCATACCAGACTAGCACTGAGTAATTGAGTAATTTAATGAGGAATGGGAATAACATTTCCAGTCCGTTTTATAGTAGGGCTGGAAAAACTCCGTCCTCTCCTGGCGATTTGTATGGTTGGAAGGATTAGATGGCCCATTCAATTGCCGGTAGTCTAAGCACCTTTTTAGCTATCATTTTTATCAGGTCGTTTTAATCGTCCTTCTGACAGTGACAGCTGTTGGTCATCCCGATTCAAGCATCATGGGAAGTGGTTTTGTGCTAGGAGCTGTAGGTTTTCCTTTCCAGAATCTACATATGAGCCATCCGATCCTTAACGAGCCGAATTCTCACGTGCCTCTGGCAAGAATCTTGTGGATTCTAGTACTGTGAGGTACCGAGATAGGTACACCAACTTTTGTTTTTCTTACAAGCGCCATTTTAGATCTTTCATTGACAAATAGTGCTTTTTAAATGCTTTATAAAGATTGTGTCTAGGTACCGGTAATTGATAAAAACTGTTTTTCGACGAGTTGACTTTGGAAACATTAACATTCTTATTTAGATAAAGAACTTGAAATCTAATCATGTTTCTTGAGTTTCCTTGCTAGGAATGAGCAAAACAGACAAAAATATTTATTTAATAGAACTAGGATACACCAAATAGATTATATACAACTTGTTGATATTACAAAAAACAAAATGCAATTAATTATTGACGTTAGCCAATAAATTGTATATCGTTGTTGTAAAGGGTGGTTTTAGTAGTTATACAGGTTGTCTCACCGCGAACTGCATTGATTGATATAGGCAAAAGCATGTAATAGATATTTTTGAAAATATAGAGAATTACTAATGACAGTGTGACCAGGCCAACAAAAATAATTGCAAGCATTTGGTATTTTCGGTCATACCTATTAGAAGTCGATACCAACTTGCTTATGTTAAATGGAATAGACTGTATAATTCTGATTTTTCGAAAAGAGTATAATATTCTGACGTTTTATAAGAAAATTGACAGTTTGCAAGAACCTTTATAATTTCTTTTACGTGAGATATCCTCATTTGCATTTTGGCATGCAGAGAGAAGAGTCAGAGTTTCTAAAATTGTCTAACATGCATTTTATAGTGTTCTGTTTTTGTGGATATCAGATATCATGCAGCATATGTTTTTGAATATTATTTTATCACATTCTCCATAAATATTAAACACATTAAAGAAATCTTCGTGGGTGTAACTTAAACGTGTAGGTATTTTTTTGAGATAAAAGCATGACTGACATTGCTGATTGTTTCTAATCATGGTTAAGTTGATAGCTATTTTTACGAAATATCCTTAAGAATTTAAGAAAATTGCAAATATTTCAAAAAGTTGTAACTAACCCCTACAATTCTCACACTAGAAAAAGGAGAATTTATTTTTACATATCTTGATGTATAAAAATATAGAGTGTTCTATTTGATCTAAAAAAGTTCTCGCGATTTGAACTTGACAAAATGTAACGTGAAAAATGGAACACTTGGTATATTATTATTGAATTTATTTCAATTGTAGAGTGTAGCTTCGCCTTATGTTACTTTTACCTACATGCCAAAAATCAAAGACGATCTACAAAATTTTTTTTATAAAACGTCAAATAAAGATTTCTGAAACGTCTGGGTTGCATAGACTATGTAAGGTTTTCGAATCAGAATATAGGCTGTCTACTATAAGAGGATCACGTCAGAATATTTCACTTAATATGCGCCATCGAGAAAAAGTGTTTATATACCATAATTTTTATTTTTTGGGAGCTACATGCCTGTCAAATCAAATTCAAGATTCTGAGCTGTAACCAAAAAACCGAAAAAGTGCCAAAATATAAATAGCTTGTAACTATTTTATTTTAAGAGGTAAGTAGAGAGAGGTTTCTGTAATTTGAAGGCAATATTAATATTAATATCTTTTACACCCGTTAACAGACTTTCAAAATATTTAATAAATTTTTCTGCACCCTCTTTAGATATATGGAAAACTGTGTTAATCCAAGTAAGCTGTGGTACCAAAAAATACTATATGTCAAACTTTTACTTTATTGAATTTTTAGCAATTTTAATAAAGAAAAAAACGTAATTGGATTTTGAAGTCCTTTAATATATTACACAAACATGCATAGAAAAGACATATATGTTCAATAGGTCTTACCAGGATATAGGTATGTTTATCCTAAAATTTATTTATTTTATTCTATCAATGGCTGTTTTTCAGTTAGGACACTCATTGTTTTTAAATATCTTCTTCAATGTGCCGTGTGAATATTATTTTCACACTTAACTAGACGCTTAAAAGAATCTTAAAATTGCGATAAATTCGATAAAAGTAAAAGATAGGAGTATTAAATATGTACAGGGTGTCCCAAAAGTCGCACACTACCTTGAGTGTACGTTTTCTAGAAATGTAATATAGTGCTGAAAAAATGTTTTTTCTCTCACTTAAGGAACTATAAGCAATTTAAAAGTATAAAAAAAACAACACTGTTTAATAAATTAATTAACAACAATATGCAATACTTTATTAAAGTAAATGTATAAAATTCTGCCCATTCGCATATAGACATGCGTTGGCTCTTCTTACGCAGTTCTCATGCATACGCTGCGCTGGAGCTTTTCAGGAATAACAGTAGCAGCCATATCCTAATTGTTGAAAAGAAAATTTTATTCATGATTTTAAACTGTCAAAGCATAAAGTCTCTTAGTTTCTTTCATTTCAAACGTTTCAATGCAATGAGTTATACTCGTACATACAAAACAATAATAACCCTTTAAATTATGACTGTAATTGAGCCTCGTATCTTAAAAAATAAAGAATACAGTTTTTTTTTTTAATTTTCGCTATTCCTAATATTCTCCTACAGCATACCTACAAGGTAGTGCGCGACTTTTGGGACACCCTGTGCCTGTATTTCTTATAAAAGAAGAGAAAATAAGCAATTGTTTGGTACTAGAGCCTTGATTAAAATATTTTTTTCTATGTCTAAAATGGTGCAGAAAAATCTATCGAAAATTTGGAGTTTAATAGATATTATTTTACCGTCAAATTTTATTAAAGAACGTTTTTGTATCTATTAAAATAAAAAAGTTACAAGGGATTAAACTATTAGCTTTTTTTGGCTACGTCTCATATTAAGCGAGATTTATTTTTTTGTTATTTCTTTGTTTTTTGTTGAGTTTCATTGTTAAGAGTTCCTTTTTGTTATTCTTTGGGCCCATTAGTTTAATTAATAGTATTAGTAAATTTAAATAAGAATATCTACAAAAGTAAAGAAATTCTTGACCTTTCGGATTTTGTAATAAATTGTTTCATAAAATTAAACTGTTGCCGAGGTTTCCATACAAATTTTTATCATCTTCAGGGTTATAATCAAGAACCTTACTTAAAAATAATGAATAATAAATACATGGAAAAAACTCTTACCGTAGTTTAACCAAAATAAATTAAAATTAAAGTTTGACATCATTTCCAAAAATGAATACAAAATATGTGTTAAAAAAATTTCTACACATAAATATACGAGTATAAACAAACAATTTACATTCAACCAGACACTGTAAACATGCACTGCAGATTAAAATATTTAACAATATGACTTTTTTTATTACTATCAAATAAATAGTTTTGTATCGAGTAGTTTTTTTTTTATTTTTTTTACTTGTTTTACTTATATGTAGGGCCCGTATCTCGGATGACATTGAAGTAGAAGTCAGGAGCGGCATGGAAAGGTAGTACGAAATTATAAAAAATTCTTTCCTCTTTTTGTGGTTTATTGCTGATTAATTTGGAGGAGATTATACGTAGTGGTGGGTGCATCTCTGTCGATATCGCTGCGACCCCTAAGGGGGTGAAAAGAGGTAAAATGTATTTTTCATGGATTCCTCAATATTTTTTAGGCCCAGTGCGATGTCGGCTTAATTTTTGCTTACAAAGGTTGTCCATACAAATGTCTAAAAACATAAGGCATTGCAAAAAAAGTGAGCGAAATCGGACGATTCTTAAATCATAAATGATATACTATAATCGTGTCAAAACGATACAATAATAAATCTATGCGAGATAGAGGGTTGAATTTCCCCCTAGAACCATAATACCCTGCAGAATTTTTCCCGGCGAATTAAATAAAACAAATTTGAACCTCCCATGAAATATTAAATTTCTACTTCTTTCAACTCTAATTTTCAATAAACTTCTAAATATCTCGATTCGTATGAGATAGAGGATTTTTTCCTTGAGCCCCAAAGATTAAGATTAAGATTTTTCCTTGCAAATCGAATAAGAGAAGTTCGAAACCATATCTGCCACAGGAGTTGAAATATTGAATTATTTGTACTTTTACCACTCAAATTCAATACAAAACGCTAAATATCTCAGCTTATATGACAGATAGCGAGAGGGGGAGGGGGGGGGGCGTTGCTGACTAAACTTTTAATTTATTGTCCCGAATTCCATGATGACGAAGGTTTTCTAATAAGAAGAAAACAGATATGCCTGAAATTTACTAAAAAGCCTATAGAAACGAAACTATTGTGTCCAGGAATTATGAAGAAAATTTTACTAAGATAACTAGTGCATTTAGGAGGGGGGCAGGGAGCCACCCAGGTATAGTCAAAAAGGTTAATATACTATACTTCTTAGCAAGTCAATTTACTTCTTATTGTGTAAAAGAAATATATACTAAATTTAAAATAAAATGGAACAACATATCATGTAACATTTACTATTTTATTATCAGTACCTATATATTACCTTTATTTACAACAACAGAACCTAGCATTTAGTATTTAGTTATTGATTTACTAGATTTAGGATACAAAATAAAATGTTGGACATGCATACTTATATGCATGTCAGTTTACTTAGTTTATCCACTGTAAAAATATACTTTTAACAAAAAAATATTTCAAAAAATCACATAATTTCCAAAATATGTATTACTTTAATAAAATCCTCAAAATATGGTACGAAAAATTTGTAGTGATTATTAGAATTTTCTAACATTTTATTCTTCCTTGTGGTTTCAAGCTAAACACGTAAATCAGGTTTTCCACGACTTAAAATTTTTTGAATTACTAGGTTTTTCCATTTCAAGGGAGGGATCGCGAAACGTCAAGAACATTTTATTCATGTATGGATCGGCAAACGATATAGTATATGACGGCCGATGAGAGCGAGCTAACATATCCATCTATCCTGCTTAAACCAATCCGACGGGACCCGGAATGACTGCGTTTCGTCCCTCTACTGTAATAAAATTCTTGAAAAAATTACTCAAGAATCCTTCAAAAATTTTTTGTATTTAGAACATAGACTTTATAAGACTTTATAGATAATAATTTTACAACTAATTATTTAATAATTAATAGTAAAATAATAAGACACTTTTTTTTCCATTTTGTTATGAATAAGAAGAACATATTAAAAACTAACTAAAGATTATTTTATGTTATCGGTTTTTCATGTGTGCCCCCCCCCTCCAAATTCCCTTCTAGATTCGCTAGTAGATAACTCAATTTAAAAGATTACTGTTAAAAGTTTCTTGAAGAATTAATTCGCATTCATGATTTATCGGACTTTTCATGTGTTCAATTGTTGTGGGTGGACCATGACACACCTTAGCTTTAAGATAACTCCACAGAAAAAATCGAGTGGTGTGAGGTCGGGTGGCCACATAGGCCATGTGATAAATCCGCCACGACCAATTAATTTTCCGGAGTAAATTTCGTCAAGTTATGCTCAAACTTCATTGAAATAGTGCACTGGAGAGCCGTCTTGTTGGTACCATATAATTTGATGGGTATTTATATCTATGATGGCGAAGGCGATATAACTCTTCTTGTAAAAATTATAAATATACTGCACCGGTCAAACGCTAGACAGAATAATAACGAATATTATGCCGATTTATTAAGTCAGTGAATAAAACTCTTGTCAAAATGTTAGTATGAATTCGTTGCAACAAATTATTACAAAACTCCACTTTGTTCTGGAAATCGTTTTCACGTAATTCATGGTGCAATTCAAGATTATAGGGATGATATTTATATTTTCTCGTGGTTGTGGGTGGACCGTAGTTTCAGAAGTGTCCACTATGATATTCAACTGCCTGCTTCTAATGTAAGAATTTTCTTGAACTTGAAGTAATATTTTCATTTCTTTGTCTTCGGTAGTTTCATGTCGGTTAATTATTCTATGTTTTGGATAATCAGCGTGTCCTGTTGCATCAAATATTTTCATTTATTTTTTAAACATTCTTATATTTGGTATCCGTGGTACAGGGTATGACAGATTTGAGATGCTAATTAACAATTTTTTTACTCGTCTAAGATGTACACATGCCAATTAGTTCATCTTTAGGAATATATAGCTTCATGGCCGAGCTGTAAGGATACGTGTCTCTCACCCTGAAGTCCTGGGTTCGATCCCTAGTCGAGGAGCTAGGATTTTTTCTAAACTAGAAATTAATCCTATCAGACTCGGATATTGGGTGTGTGTCCATTGTCTCTAAATGTAGAGCCCTCTCCCGCACAAGGTACCTTGAGGTACCCCAGTAGCACAAAATATTGGTTAGACATTGCTGCAATATGGGACCAATATTGAATACTGTGCCAATATTGCACATTATTGGCCAATGTGGGGTTTATATTGGCTACAAATGGCTTTGAAATATATTTACCTATTAGAAACAGAACTTATTACAAGTAGTGTTTTCAATTTAATTAAGTGTTTTTTTTAGAATCAATATAGGCACAACATTGGCCAGATCAAATGTTTTTATATTGGCCCGATAATGTACATAAATATTGGTATATTATATAAAGAAATATTACACCAATATTTATTTGCAATGTTGGCGAGTTCATAGATTTTAATATTGGCCCGATGCTGTATAAAAATATATTACCAATATTGATTTACAATACTGAAATATTGGCGAAAATATGACGTTTTCAATATTGGTTTATGTATTTTAATATATTACCAATATGTGTGTGCTACTAGGGCACCTTCAAGGATACAGGGGATTGTATTACCTCTGGTGTTTAATTTTATTTAATTTAAATTTAATTTTTAAAATACATAGAATACCAGATACCAAATTTTAAGTGAATATAAAAGTGAAAATAGGATCACAAATTGATTTTGTAAATTAGTTAATGTTAAAATTTGACAGTAACATCAAATTGTTTTCATCGCCTACTAGATTAATTCGCCTGCAGAATAGCCCATCCAAAATATGAACCTAATGGATAGAAATGTAATCAAGGAGGAAAAAGGATTGAACATTGCTGATGGAAATAATCTAAATAATAAATTTTAATTTTCATTTAACATTTCTGTATGCCTAGTTTACTTTTCCATTGCTAATGAAATTAACGCCTTTCCATGCAAAAAAATAAAACCGTTTCAAATAAATTTAAGGGCCTAAATATTTGCGAATATCTCCTAAACCTTTCAGAATAGTTATAGGACATACCTTACAAATAGGCCTATAAAATTTTGTTAAAAAAAAAATATGAAGTATTTTATTTAAAATAAGCAAGATAAACAGTTTTGAGGTTTATTCAATTGTCAATATTTTTTGAATACTCTATAATAAACAAATGAATTTTGTCTCAACTATTAATTAAAATGGACCTTCTTTTAATTCATAACGAAAGGATTTTATTGCATCTTAAAACGGTTACGAAACAATAAGTAAAATAAATGCTGACAATTTCAATTTTTAAAATTTTTTTTTAAAATTACCTTCATAGTGCCCCGCTTCCGTGAATCACAGGTATTTCAAACTAATATCAGAATATAGAATTTTTGGCCTCCGACAACACTCGAGGCACTCGACCATCGTTTATTTAACCCTTACCTTCATAATCATAGATACTATTTATTCGTTCCAGGTACAATGGGGCCCAAAATGGGGAACAAAAATAATTTCACATAAATATAGTCGTTAGAATATAGCATCGTGCTACAACTATTTTAAATATCATACCATATTTGATTTTTTAAATATTTATAACAAACTGGATAATTCAGCTGAAATAAAATGAAACTATGAAATATCTGAAAGCAATGTAACCAGAAATTATTACTTGCTATACTTTCAGATTTAAAAAAATAAATTACATTCTTGCTATTTTTGCTCTTTTTTTAATATCCTAGATAAATTTAAATTTAATCCACATCAAAAAAATGTATGCCAAAAAAATTTCCTATAAAAAAAGTTCTCTTGTATATTTTTCTAAAAAAGCAACAAAACCAACAATTTTTAGAATAACAAGAAAATGATGTGTAGGGTGTGCGATGCTATCTTGCTTGAATTTTTGCGAATATCTTAGAAAAAAAGAGATAAAAGGAAAAAAATTAGTACGAAAATATATTCAGCATTAAATGGGCCTTTTCACAAATTTTTTTTTATTGCTTTATGTGATAGTGTTTTATAAAAAAACTTGCCGTATTTTTTATTTTTTTTTGAGCACGATTTCTATCGAAAAAAAAAAACAAAAGTACGGAAATAAAGGGCGCGCTCTTACATGACGTCACGCAACCCACCTTAGTGACGTCAAAGGGACTACGACCTTGAACATGACACATCGGTGTTATTGCAAAGTTGGTTCTCTGCTTTTTGACAGTTGACGTCGAAATTGACTTTGGATTGTTGTGTGTGGAACATGTTTAAAAAGTGCTTTGTACCAACATGTATAAATAACAACATGAATTATCCAATCAAAATTTTCGTTTACGTTCCACCAGATGAAAATAGACGAAAAGCATGGTTTAAAATAGCCAAAGTTGAGAAGCAGTTGACAAAAAACCAGAAACATTTACTGCTGTGAAGATCATTTTGATGTAAGAAAAGTAGTTGTATTTAGAAATTGATGCTAAATTATTGAAATTTTACAGTTAAAAGAAGATTCAGAAAACTGGAAAAATATTGTAACAACAATTGCATGTTAAAATAATGGTAGTTCCATTATATTTATAAATAAATTTCACGAAAATAAGATTACTAATGACTTACTGTTTTGTTTTAATATTCCTGACTTCTACTGATAAATAATCCAAATTCGACATGTAAAACTCGTCCACCATAATAAAGTCAACTTTCGGCAGATTTTCTGCATTTCCTTTAGAAAGTCCTGGCTCCATTTTCTTCCAATAATGTGCAGAAACAAAGCAAAGCAAAACACAATTCGTAAATGAACACGCAGAACATAACCACAAAACTAACCGTAAACAATGTAAAATGTGTCAGTTGTGGTGTTCTGGCAAATGCTGCCAACATGATTCCGGTCTGTGTGACGTCACTCAGCTTCAAGAGCAAATGAGTGTTCAAATTGCCATAATAAATGTTTCTTTTTTATTAAACAATGGGAGACTTATATTTCAAACAGAGTTGCACAAGGTGAATATCTATCAGTTAGCTTTCAAATAAACATATTTGTTTTGAGATTTAAGAAGTACTGAAAAGGCCCATTATCTACAGCAAAGGTAAGGAAAACACCTCTTGTCTAATAGGCATCCGTGACTTAAATTGGCTACCAAAATTACTTATTGTTGACTGCTCTACTAGGAATGGTATTTCTGATTATACGTTTATTAGTAAATTTTAAAATAGCCACCAGAGATTCTAAAAAAAATTATGATATATCTAGCTCTAGTGCCAAACCCTATCAAAATCCAGTAGTATCAAAACCGAGATCAAAATCTATTGTAACTTAGGACTCTTCACTTTGATTATATCGTTTAATGTATGTGTAATACATGTGAAAAGAATTCTTTATGAAGGAATTCACTGAAAGCCACAATGCTAGTTTTTTCTTTGTTTTAGACCATTTTTAGTATCAAAAAGAGTCTTTGTCCTGGGGAAGGCGATGACAAACTGGAACGGCTGTTTGACGCTCATTGTTCATTGATAATTTGTCAGACCATAAGGTTGAGAATGAATTGGGAGTTTTGCAAAATCCTCGGAGACAAACGGGGGACATTTCTAAAGTATTGAATAGGAGAATTCTGATAAAGAACCATTAGGCTCGATTGGATATAAAATTAAAGACGAAAAATCTACTGGTCCACAGGCTCAATGCACTGGAGACCAGAAAGTAGGACTTTTTTGGTCTTGACTATTATAATTACAATAATAAATCCTTTGTGCTTCCCACTGATAACCCTTTACCGTCCTTTAGCCCCAAATCATCCCCAGTACTGACTTCAAAAGGAATTTACGAGTCTTGGAAATTTTACAACAATACGTACCTGTAGGAATAATTATTAATACCTGATTTGTAGCAGACAGAATATATTTTTAAAAGTTGTAAATATAGAATTAATATACAGGGTGGACAACCGAAAGGAAACTTGTTTTTTTTGCACACAAGCCCATTTTATTTTCAAGGACACTTTTAGTGAGTATCTTAGATCGCGCTACTTTACGTGGTGGTGGGATCCACCCCTAAAATTTTAAACTGTAATAGGATCAAGCAGCAGATTGTTTTGAAGTTCGTTAAATTCCCTTTACAACGCCATTCTACTTTTTAAATTTGAACTAATAGTTTGCGAGAAATTGTGTTCTAATAGTAAATAATTTAACAAAGTATTTACAAAACGTAAGAGGCATTTTTTTCATTTAAATTTATTTTTTCGAAAAACGATTTTTTATTCTCAAGAATTATACTTCATTGGGTATTTTCGATTGCGCTATCTCAATCCTTGGAGCGGTGGTGGAATTCGCGCCTAAAATTTTAAAGGGGGTCAAGTAGAACATCTTCTTAAAGCTTATTAAATTCTCTTTACAATGATACTTACTTTTTAAATTTGGGCTAATAGTTTACGAGAAATTGCATTCTAAAGAATTTAGTGAATTACATGAGGAACAGGCAATTTTTCAGAAACAACCTTGTCTTTGTGAATGTTCATCATCTTGCGGATATCTCTGCCTAATTGACAAAACTTATCTATTGTCCATTTTTATTACTTCAAAGGAGTAGTGCTGAATCGGAACGGCAAGTACCTATATTAGTTCTTCTCCGAAGGTTCCGATAGTCAACGGAATATGTGTCCGACTGTACTTGCCACCGAAAGAATCGTTTATTCATTTTGCATCCTTGATGTGTATTCGTTGCACTCCCACGTTTGTATAATTATCTCCGTCATCCAGAGGCGTTTTCCATTTAAGTGTCTAATAGTCCAGAGTAGACAAGGAGGTTTACAAAGTGCATATAAAAATACTCTCGAGTAAAACAGTCTCAAATAGTTAAATAAAAACTGGTATGGATATCGTGGAATGCTTCCGTTTCCGAGCTGCGAATCTTCCTCTTTTGGGGTGAAAAATTGCACGTTTGTCCAGCCAGAATTCTATCCATACTGAATGATTGGCTGCGTCAAAGTTCGACTACCTTAAGAGCATATTATAGTTCGCGCTCTCTGAAGGCATAGTGCTTATCATATAATATAGATAGGTGACCTACTAGTACGGTGGCTCCTGTCATGCCATCCCAAGTAACATGTTCAGTCTCATAAGAAACGTAACGACGCGCGACGTCACGACGTAAAATACGACTTGAATTTAGATGTGACGACCTGGTTACAACCCTTTTACGACCAAATTTTTTCATATGACTTTCATGTGACAATTGGATATGACCTTTATAGACCTATTAAGTCGTGTAAATTCAAATACGCCTTAATGTCATGAAGAAGTCGTTATAGGGATTTCAAATGACCAAATAGTCCTAAGAATTGATTATGATATTGTCGTATAGAGATAGTTATAGAGTTATTATAAGGTCGTAACAATCTTTGAAATGACTTCGATATGACCTATGATCTGATTTTTGTTCAAATACGACAAAAGAACGTAACGAATCAGTATGTGTTGTATACGTTTGCGAAACAGATATTGTGACGGGACGTCCAGGGTAAGACGCTAAGGAACGCAGAGCCGGATTTAACTGTATTGTTCGCTCCTTTACTTTTTCAATGTAGGTTTTATGCTCAGTTTAGCTAGCAATAATTTAACAATTGTACAAAAAAGTATTAACTTGATATAAAAGTATTGAATTTAACCTATTGACTACACATACAGCAGTTAGAGTATTCGAGTTCGCTATAAATTGTTACTACACAGCAAAAACCGTGAGACGGTATGAGAATATCTTGCCAGGAAAGGATGGGTATGGAATACTAGTATAGAAAAAAGATTATTTAAAAAGTAACAAATCTTTAAAAACAAAAAAAAGCAAAAAATATACTCTCAAAATAGCAACAGAAACAAATGTCTTTTTTAATAAATGAACTAAAAATAAATTCTAATAGTAATGTTATTAAGTATTATAATAAAAACAGAAAGACGTATTTTTGTCAAAATGAAAAAAAAATAATAACATTAATAAATAATAACATCCTGAAAAAAAAATGTTTCTCAAGCACTGAACCACGAAAGTACAAAAACGGAATTAAATAATGCAGTTGATATCACAAAATTCACTTTTTCACTTCACATCACTTCACTTCACTTCACCTCACCTCATATTACTACTTCCTCTAAATCCTGATCCTTCTCACCCCCTTCTTCATTTTGAGATGAACTACTATCCTCGTTCAAATTTATAATAAATTTATTTCCACTATTTATTTGAAATTTAGCAATTTTTAAATATCATCCTCAATTGTAATTACCTTCCTAATTCATTTTTCCCAATCTTCCTTGTTAACTTTCGACACTTCATTTTGAATTAACTCTACGACTTTTTTATCGAATTTCGCAAAAATATTTCCTTTACTGACATTTTTCTTCAACACCAAATTACTTCAATCGGGTTGAAAATACAGAAATATGGCGGTAATACCAACACTTTGTGGCCATATCTCTCTGCCATGTTATCTATAATATACTGCTTCTCATAATTTTTCATTTGCAGGACTTCCGACAGTTATGCTTTATTATAATTTTCGTCATAATTGAGATCATGTTCCTTTAAAAACATCTGTAACTCCAGCTTAGTAGAACTCTTGTTAGGAATTTTACACAGTTGTCTCGAATGGTACTTCGCATTGTCAAGAACAGTAATGTTATTCGGTTTTAATTTTGGAATTAGTGTATTTTCAAACCATTTCTCAAATTTGTCTCCCTCCATGTTCTTGTGGTAATCCACGTTACAGTCTTCCATGTTTTTCCGCACAGTTTCAATGCATTTTCAACCCATCCATCAACTGATCCACAGTGTAATATAATCAACCGAGTCCCATTATTAGGGGGCAATGAGATTTGTTGACATTTCCTAGATCCATCAGTCCATCCTTTTTCTACGATCTCATGAGTATCATATCAAGTTTCATCCAGATAATAAATTGATCTGTTTTCCCTTCAGAGTTCTTTTATCTCGTCTAAATATGAATTTCGCCAATCCACTATTCGTCTAATTTTCATAATCGCCATGCGTTTATTAATAGCTTGATATTAGAATCCAATTTTTTCTCAGTCAAGTTACTAAAGTTCTTTTGGTTTATTTTAGGTGATAATCTATTTCTTTTAATTTTCTTTCTACCACGTCAATAGTTGGGATTCATTTTTCTGATACGCGTCGTAAACTAATGTTCTTAAAAATGTTGCTAACGATGGGTCCAGAGTTTTCGATTGACCGGCGTAGGATCTTTGTTTTCTTGGGAGGGCACTTTCTTTCACCACTGTTATGTTCGACATTGCTACAAATCAAAAAAATTTTGCTATAGTTTTGAGAACGGAGAGTATTCCAAAACATCAACTTTTAATCATCAATATTAGACATTTAAATTTCATTTTTCACATTAATATTCTTTAGGTGTGAAACATTTTTTGGATAGGAAAAAGCATTTTTTCAGAAAACAACCTTTGACTGGTTCTTTTGGCGCAGAGGTTTATTTATCAATTTATTCTAAATAATTTATAGGACAGTGGCTTAATACCCAAAGAAGGTGAGAAGAAATATTATAGGATGCCACAAATAAATAACTATAGACAATAAACGAAAATAACATTTTTTCCTAAGCGCCATACGATGTTTCGAAAGTATAATATTAAATAAGTATTTTAAATAATTACTGATTGAAAGTACCGATTTTAAACTTGACAGGGAAAATTGTTTTCATAGTAGCTGAGTACACGAAAAATTTCATCTAAAACTAATCAATGACGTCGGAGTTAGGGTGACAAGAATTTTTCGTTAAATAAAGAAATGGCAACTGAACGGATTTTTGTTTCACTGATTTGGATGCACACGAAATTATCATGTCGTGAACACCGTTTGCGAATCTAGGATTGTTTTGCTCTAATTCCTCAGCGACTACAGTAAGTATCTGTAAAAGTAAAAAAAGGAGTTTAATTTGACAAAAATATCCTGTAATTCAGGAAAGATAATAATTTACCATCACTAAGTAATTATTTAAAATCTGTTTAATGTTACACTTTCAAAACATCGTTAAGTGTTTTTTTTTTGCTTTTTTGACGAAGTGAATCACCCTTCGAAGTTTGTTATGACATCATTCAAACACTCTGTATATGACAGTAAGTGGAATCATTCTATGGAAGGAGGCTTCATTAATGAACTGTTCACACTAATTCAAAGCGATAACAAAGACTTCGGTATCTGGTGAAAATATATGAACAAATTTGGCCAAAAATAAGGAGTGGAGCAAATTTTTGTTATCAACTTTCTCTTGACCGGTGACCAAATCCGATTATTCAGCTTCAAAACAAATTAGAATCTCCCTCAAAGAATCTACTACTTTCAGGAGTTTTTCTCTTACGTAACAAATTACATAGGTCTACAATAAAAATTATTTTTGTTATAGAAACCTGACCCTACTATTCTTTAGTAAAATTTTCCGCTGAAGCCAAAAATAAAAAAAAAATTTTGTGGGTTCCCCCCACACATCCCAATTCCCCCCAAAAATAAAAAAAATGCAAACTGGGCTAACAACCTACCTATCTTTAGTAAAATTTTCCGCTGACGCCGAAAATGAAAAAAAAAAATTATAATGTGTGTTCCCCAACACACCCTAATTCCCCCCTAAAAATTAAAAAATGCATACCGGGCGGAAAAAAACCTACCTATCTTTAGTAAAATTTTCCGCTGAAGCCGAAATACGAAAAAACAAAGCCATGGATAGACAAACTAAAAAGTAAACCTGCAGCAGGCACACTTGAACTGACGCTCAGAGGTGCAATCTTAAATTTAGACGCGCAAATTCAAATTTAATCTTAGATAAGCAAACTAAAATTAAACCTGAAATAGGCAAAACTCAAAGTGACATTCAGACATGCAAACTCAAACTTAGCCTTGGACAGGCAAAATCAAACTAAACCACAGACAGGCAAACTAAACCTCAAACTCATACAGACAAAATAAACCGTGCCTCTCATCGAGCTTAAATAAAAATTTAGATATTCACAAAATCTTTCTTTTTTTCTTGGGCAGCAGTCTCTTTTCCTCAAAGGAACGGCTCGTACTTTTTCTCTTATAGCTTGCATTAACTGTCTCTCTTTTTTAAAGTCCAGCAGTAATCTGCCATCATATGGCTATCCCATCGTCCCTGATACCATTGTTCCATAGTCTTCAAATCTGCTCACCCTGCTCTTCACTGTAGTCGCCCAAGTTTTTAGGAAAATAGTCCAAATGTGAATTTAAAAAATGAAGTTTTTAACTCATAAGGATACCTTACTTTTTGAAATTTATCAGCA
Organism: Rhamnusium bicolor; assembly: GCA_029963845.1. Lineage (NCBI taxonomy): Eukaryota > Metazoa > Arthropoda > Insecta > Coleoptera > Cerambycidae > Rhamnusium > Rhamnusium bicolor. The sequence goes on from JANEYF010003921.1 coordinate 292,708, forward strand.
GTTCGTTTATTAATTGACTGTAATTAGGAGATTTGCAATTACTGAGGAAATTTTCGATGACCTTTACGAAACTAACCCACGCCTTTTTCTCGATGTTTGTCATGTGATTAATAAACTGATCATCATTCATGAGAAGACGAATTTGTGTTCCTTCGAAAACTCCCTCAAGTATTTTGGCTGCTGATTTTTTAGGAAACTTCGTCAGTTCAAGTGTGCCTGCTGCAGGTTTACTTTTTAGTTTGTCTATCAATGGCTTTGTCTTTTCGTATTTCGGCTTCAGCGGAACATTTTACTAAAGATAGGTACTTTTTTTATCTCAGTTTGCATTTTTTTAATTTTTGAGGAGAATTGGGGTGTGTGGGGGAACCCATATGATAATTTTTTTTTTATTTTCGGCTTCAGCGGAAAATTTTACTAAAGATAGGTAGCTTTTTCTCCCAGTTTGCATTTTTTTTTAGTTTTTGGGGGGAATTGGGGTGTGTGGGGGGAACCCACACGAAAATTTTTTTTTCATTTTCGGTTTCGGCGGAAAATTTTACTAAAAAAATAGTAGGGTCAGGTCTCTATAAAAAAAAATTTTTTTGTAGACCTGTGTTATTTATTTTCCAGATAACCGATAGTTCAGTTTAATCTCAATATGGGATAAAAGTATTCCCACTGAAACTTTCTTAATTTTCATTGTGGGTGTGCTGTGACTGCGTATTTCGATTTTTCCGAGTCTCTTTATTTAGAGAATCATCTTTGTAAGTATCAAACTCAATATGTATCTCATTATACTTGTTGTATCTGGTGAATAATTTATCACAGAAAATAAATAATTCGGCATACATTGACAACATTACAAACGATATAGTCATGCAATATTTACGAAAAATAAGTAATATTGCTGTTATGAAGCAACCTCATGTCTATATGCAATGTGGAACTTGATAACCATAGAAAAAACCTGTGGCATGCCTCTGAATTTACAACTCTATCTTTAAATACATAACTTACTGGCCTTTCTTAACAGTTTGAGGTATGGCAAATACTTCCCTCAGGAAAACTACTACGGCTACCATTTTTTGAACACAAACCAGAACACTATACGTTGACTGAGTGGTCTACATTACATGGATATCAACCTTGCAATAAATAACGGCATTAGAAGAGAAGATGAAAATTATTTTGTTTCCTTTAAATTTTGAGGCAATGCATTTTTCTGATATGCTGGTGATTTTTTTATATAATTTATATGATTACCACATCTTAACTATAGTCGAAATAAGTACCTGAAAATGTAATAGATGCAGATAATGCTATTTAGGTGTTTGCTTGAAAAATTAGGCAGTAGCAGTTTTTGCACATAGAAATATTGCACTAAGATTATGCATTCAGTTCATCACACACACGGTTGATATTTAAAACAAGTTCCTGTAGTGTTAGCAGGTATTGTGGTGGATCTTTAAATATTATGAAGAGAAAACCCAGCACTGAACCCTGTAAACCTCCTTACATTTTTTTTATAAAAGATTTAACATTTTTATATTTCTCTAGCATTTTATTATTTTCCGAGTAGAACTATAACCATAATAATACGTTCCCTCTCATTCCAACAGCAGATCATTTGTGTAAGTGTTAAAAGCTCAAGAGAGATCAAATATTAATAACGTGACACATCGGATTAACCATATTCGAAAAAAGAAAACAAAAAAAGTTGAGGAATCGAGTTACTAAATCGGATGAGAACCAAATATCGAAATAAGCTTATGCCAGTTTAGTCATAGAAGCATTTTTCTGAATTATTGAAAATATAGATTGATAACGTTGCCCGTACAATCGAATTTCAAAGCTTAAAACACAAGAAATACCAGAGAACATATTCTTAGAAATTTATAAATTTTATCTACATTCAGGAGCACGAAATTCTGTACGCCTATAATAATATCATCATTGTAAATTGGGTTCCTTTAATGTCAGTGTCATAATGATAATTGAGCGTGTCAAGTTGAAACATGCTTCGAAATTTTTTGTCAGAATCTCAAAGAGCCAAGGGCATTTGCAAAATGGATGGATGATCTTATAGTGCCGTAACAAAGGATCAAATGTAAGCATATCCTGTATTGCTTGTATTAAAAACAACTGGGATAAAGATCGAACGTATCAATAGGCCCAATAATTTGGTGGAATGTGAGTTTTAAATTCGCAGCATGATAATGATTTAATTAATCTTATTATGGACAATCGTTTTGATATGGCAATCAAAGCAAAGGAGAAAACTCAGTTTCCGGGATCAATTAGGTCAGCTTGTAGAATACCCAAAGAACATGCAAATGGAGTAGTGGAGAAAAAACTCTAGTTGACTGAATTGAATAAAGAGAGGTAATTACAATTTGCATATTTGCACATTTGAATAGATAAACCGGGACTATGACTTCTAGTCTTCTGTAGTATTCACAAAAAAAGTTTTTAATCATGTCATGTAGGCAAAATTCAAGTATATGTGTTAAACAGTCAATGCAGATTTCAAAAGAAATATGTTTAACAAAATAACAATTGAAGATTTTCGATAAGCATTTGGGGTTGGATAAGTGCTGATGGACGTGAAGTATGTTTCAAAGTAGAAGAGCGGCTGAGTGCAAACATTCTCAAAATATTTTACAAGATGTAATGTCACCATCGGCCAGTGCACGATTTCCACAACACAATTTTTTATACCAGTACGATAACTGTCCAGCACAACAAATTTTTTATTTGCTGTGTCTCATTAAAGTAAAGACCATTTATGTGTTTTATGTTGTATTTATTTCAACCTGTGTCTTGTAAACTCAATTTAACTAGTCCTGCGGATACTAATAAATATAGAGAAACGTCTACTAAATTAAAGAAATAGTTTTTCTTTTTTAATTGACCTATTCCCACTAAGCTCTAATATCAATATTAATACTAACATAACTGGCTTCACGCATGTGCTGTAGTTAATTTACTGACGCGATGACCAAGTGTCATCATCAGAAAAACGATAATAATAATAACGTTCATTATAGTAAACAGTACGCATTAATTTGTTGCATTTGTAATCTGTAAAAGCGTTATGGTATTAATAAACTAAGTCAGTAATACATTAGTCAGTTACCATTTTTAGCCCGAAGCATAAAAGAGCTTATTATTCACCAACACATCGTTGATCAAAACATCGTAAAAACTAAGGATATTATCTCATTATTATAATACGTCTAATCCTAATTATTATCTCTAAATATAATTCAAAATGCTGAATATCCATGAACTTCAGCTATGTATAGTAGGGGAAATCGTTATAGTGACGGGACATGTGGAGTAAGACGCTACAGAACTGGATTTATCTGTATTGCCAGCTTGTTTATTTTTCAATGTAGGTTTTTGTGCTCAGTTTAGCTAGCAAAAATTTAACAATTGTAGAAAAAAATATTAATTTGAAATAAAAGTATTGAATTTAGAGTATTGACTACACATACACAGTACTTGCAGTATTCAAGTTCGCTTAATATAAATTGTTACTACCCAGCAAGAACCGCGAAGAGGTATGAACATTTCTTGCTAGGAAAGGATGGGTATGGAATATTAGTATTGAATAAGGATATTATTTAAAAAGTAACAAGATACGTTTAAAAACTAAAAATATACTCTCAAAATAGTAACAGAACAAATATTTTTCTCAGTAAATACATGTAACAGTCTTCCATGTTTTTCTTCACAGTTTCAATGTATTATTAACCCATTCATCAACAGTATAATATAATCAACCGAGTCCCTTTATTAGAGGTCAGTGAGATTGGTTGACATTTCCTAGATCCATCAGTCCATCATTTTTTACGGTGTCATGAGTATCATACTAAGTTTCATCTAGATAATAAATTGGTCCTTCTTAAATTATTACTTATAATATTACCACGACTCTCCACTACTAAATAAATCGGTAACAAAACTAAGTGCAGACCTGAAATATCACAGAATGCAAGTGAAATTCCGCCTCGGTCGCGTGCCAACAAAAACAACAATCATCTTTCTCACTTTCATGTAAGCGGTGTAAAAGACGGAAGATGTCATGTGTTAGAGATTTTCCGCCCTTACGTCGGGTCTTACCCCGCAAGTCCCGTCACTATAGCGGTTTCTCCTACTATATAACCAAAGATGAGTTTTCTTCGTATATAAATTTTGCTCCAAGGTTATACTTATATCGAAAACAGTTTGTAGGCAAGTGGAACTACAGGGGTTCCAGTATTTAGTAGTGTGACTCTAAACGAGGGGTGTGGGATCTTTTTACAATGTTTGAAGAAGCCAGATTAAAGCCCCAGTGCACAGCTTCAGATTCTTAGTCCCAAAGGGTAGTAATTACGGGTCTTTGACAGTACTTTGGTTTTGCAGTAGTAAAGGTGACTTCAACAGAAAGTATAAATTAGTGGTAATTCCTACACTACAATAAATCACTAACTAAGAAATACTAATTCCAATACTTAGAAAAGATTATAATTATGGAAATGAGATTTTTATTGTTCATCAGTATATTCCTTTGCGACAGCAAAATGAAATGATGAAATTTACCAAATGAAAAATATACCGGGTGTCCACAGTCTGCGCAACAACTTCGACATTAAATGAGTCGTTTGCTTGAGAAACCCACGTAATTTTTTTTATTGAGTTTATTGGCTAAAAAAATATTCGTTTTGTGCAGAGATACTGAGATATCTCTTTTATTAATTCATCATTTCGAGAAATTAAATGCAATGAGCTATGGATGAGAACTGGTACACCACATTCGACGAAGTACATTCCAATTCATACTTTGGCAAAAACTTATAGCGCCTCTGAAGTAAAATGTGTTGGCATTTTATTCATTTGACGTGAAATAATTTTTTTGCAGGCGTGACAAGAAAATGAGCTTAAAACATCTACATCAGACATCTGCTCTGTAAAATTCCTTAGATAACATCAGCCATAGATTGCGCTGAAAAGTTGTAGTGGAATTCTACAATATGAATGATAAATCAGCAAATGAAGCAAGATGTATACTGTTTGGGAGGCTGAAGCAACCTGAGCAAATGTCACCTATATCTGATGCTTTACATCTCCACCTAAAAAGAACGCATTACCAAGCTTTTATATGGGAAAATGCTCACCATCCAGAAGTATCCATATCTCCGGCAGATAGCGGTTGAAAACTTGATAATGGTATCGCATTTATTTCGTAAATGTATAATAACTTTGTACATATTTTAATGTTTTTTTTTTCAAGATTAAAGCCTCTTTTGACCACCTTCCCACCGGCAACCAGTGCTTGTATAGAAATTGTCTTTTGCTCATGCAGAACTAGTCTCTGTTCAAACAGTGTATGCAAATGTCGCAAATCTGACTTAAGATGTTCCAGTAAGTGTTTATGTTCGCTTGGATGCTGGATTATAAATCAGCAAAATCAATAAGACTAAAATTCAGATGATGATGAAATTGATTAATGATTCGCAAACCAACTTATGATTTTGTTTATTAAAACACTTTTTTTAATTTATAGCCGTTTTTGATTGCCATCTTGAACCATGAACCTACATTTTTGAAATCAGCGAGGTCGCATTGCTATTAAACCATAGGCTGTCAAAAACTGATATGATTTGCTTCTAGGATAGATTTCAGAAGGCGTTTCTGAAAATCAACCCCTTTTCTACGCCCATGATAATTCTAACGTTACAGAGATGAAAATCTAAACATATCTCACACATAACATGAAGGCATAGTCTTCTAAATAACTTTGCTATTTATTTGATTGGTTTTCTAAAATATGCCTTACATTAGACCCCTACTGCACGCTAATGAGCTAGGGATTATAACTTTATAAAATTTTATAAGCTACATTTCAACTCCCTTAACTTCAACTCCCTTGACCTTTTTCTCACAAATCACTCATAATGGAGTTATTCCAGATAGAGTGAAAATATTTACATTTAGGGGTGATTTTGGGGTGATTCAACCCTGAGATCGAGATAACTACCGAAATTTTCGGAATCAGCGTCGAATTACTCCAAAGACGTAAGTTGCAAAAAAGTAATATTTTCTGCCATATTTGTGCTACAGCTATTCAAATTAGGTGCAAATATCACTAACGTCAAATTTATTTAGAAAAATAACATCTGTTGTCATTACAAAATGACAAAACAAAAATTTCATGGCCCACCCGTTATGATATACCAAAAGACTAATATTCTTGGTAAGGTTACAGAAAAGTGCCCATAAATCGAAAACGGTGCGCATTAGGTATAGAGTATATTATCTTTTTAAATAGGTAAATGTATCGCCTTTCCGAATCAGTAATAATATATAGGGCATTCCATTTAAAAAAAAATTGACTTTCGTGCATTTTTCTAAGTCACTTATAGAAAGCGGTCTCTAACTCACCCTGTATGATATTCGAAACATTTGATTAATGGAAGAGATGCCCCCAGGCCTTGCCTAGCCGCAACTCAAAAATTATCTTTTAATTGCTGCGTAAGTAGGAGAAAATATGATTTACTGAAAGTCAAATTTTTGGCAATAAATTCAGAAAAGAATTATTATCTCGAAAACGGCTTGAGATAGGTATAGAGAAATATTAACAAAAGTTACTCAGAAAGAGACGACGATCCAGAAAATGCGAAAATATACCGGGTATTACATTTAAAATAACGAAGATGATGCCAGTTTTATGTATAAGTGGCAACATCGCAATTTCGAAAATATTTTAGTTGGAGAAATCATACTCGATTATCTTGGTAACCAAAATTTCCAAGCAATCGCTTGATCCGTTCTCCATATACTTTTAATACACCACCCACCGTGGCTATAGGAAATTTGCTTTTTTGTTTTTTATCCTGGCTAACACTGCAAAGTTAAAGTGAACAGAGTATAGGTATGCGTATAGACAAATTTCTAAAATAAGATTGTTATATAAAAAGTAACTAGTACATTAACAAGTCTTCAAATATCTACGAGATTTTATCTGAATGTTATTTGTGGTTTCTCTTAATTTTTTTCTTTCTTGGGACTTACTACGACATGAATAATTCTTCTAAGCTTGATTACCTAAAAAATACAGTTACCCAAATGATACTAGAATAATAAGCTTCTGCGCCCGTGACTTTACGTCAACGTAACAATGAGAGGCGGTTTTTTTAACAAAACAAAAAAACATAATCCCTGATATTTCGGAAACGAAATCTGTTTCCTTTCTTAAAGTTCTTAGATTTTGTAAAATATGTCTAGCGTAAAACTTAACACATATATTGTTTGTCTATATGATATCCATAAATACTTACAACGAACTGTTGATACTTGAAACTATACCAACAATATTAATTTTGTTCAAGTCTTTGTACCAAAATCTGAGCAACTCCATTTAATAATATTATTGCTGATTCCTTAATTTTTCTTTTTTTTTTGCTCTCCGCTTCTTTCGTTAAAATGTTCGAACATACTTTAGAAAAAGGATCAATTCAATTGGGATTCAGCAAAAGAAGCGAACAGCAAGGAAATAAAAATTAACGAATCAACAGTTATTATTAAATCGCCAAAACACTAGAATTTAGTAAATAAAAAGCTAAAGTCAAATACGGGGATTATAGTAGAGAATTTACTACAATCTCATTTATTCATTAAGAATAGAAGAAAGTAAACAGAAAATACTTACATCAATCCGTTTACCTATTTAGAAATTACATACATTTCTGAATCAAACAATGTAAAAAGTGATGTAAAATTTTTGCAGCTATGTGTATGGTTGCTAAATTTAATAAAACCTATCTTTATTCTGCATATCAATAAAATAGTTTTAGTTCTTTCAAAAGCCAGATGGTGTCATTAATTATGAAAGGACAACACCAGCGAAAACAAGGACATATCTATTACAACGTCAGGCATGTGCAACAGAAAAAGGAACATACATGGAGCAGGGAATCCACATATATCTCAAGCAATTCAAAGTTTCCATCAACGTATTAGAGTTTGATGTAGTATTCCTCAACAAAAAAGTGATTGGGAGTACCATGTTTATGAACCATAATCTCACAGGAAGTCGTTATTTTGAATTCTTACATATAGAATATGCATAGATATTATTTCAGAGAAACTTTCAGCTCGAGCTTATGCAAACATCATTTAATATCAATAAGATGGTGTTTCTGAACACAAAAATAATGATATTCATAAATATTAGAATAATCGTTTTTGTTTGGTCACCTAGGAGTCCAGATCTGTAACCCATAGACTTTCTTTGCAATGACAAATAAAAAATTATGTTTATAAAAGTAAGTACGGAAATATAGACAAAGAATTACAAAAAGAAAATAAACATTTAAATTGGATTCCTTTATTTTTAGAAAACTTAGTAATAATCATAGTAGATTTATGTATAAGGGAACAAAGAAACCATTTCCAACGTTTGTTGTTATTATCTAAATGATTTTCTTCTGTATTTCTCTAGTTTTGATTTCAAGTCTATTATTTTTTATAGAAGAAATAACAATAAACAACAGTAAACTGGCAGCTTGGAAGTAAATATTCTTTTTCTACAAACACCATTAAAAACTAAATTTTTAACACGGCATACTCGAATTAAAAATGTAATATTATATAAACTCGCGTTAAAAATGATATCACATGATTTACTTTTAACACTAGTGCAAAAAAGTAAATTGACAAGTCGTCTGTTATAATGATATTTATATGTATATTTATTAACAAAAAATTACAAGTTATTTGGAAATATTTATATTAATTGTACAATTGGAGCAATTAGTAATATTTATCATTTCTTGAGGAATCGATTCGCTTCCTTCTGGACTATAATTAATATTGGAACTCATCATATTGCAATAGTTTTTCACATTTGACAAGCATGTGTCAAACAATGGGCAAACTTAATTTATTTATTTCATAAATCCTACAAACTACTAGAATTATGAGGTAACCATTAAATGGATTTGAAATCTTTTTTAAAGAAACTTTATTGTTCGTTTAATGGTGTTTGTAGAAAAAACATTGTATGATACACGTGTTAAAAATGACTTTATTTTGTTCGTGGAGTTGCTCCACTCGCTTACGATCGTTTCGCAAACTTCTCCACTCACAAAATAAAAAGTCATTTTTAACACTTGTATCATAAATAACTATTAATTGTTTTGAAGATCAAGCCACCTTAGTTATTGAAGAGTATTATGACGTTTTCAATATTTTAAAATATTTAAATTTATTATTGTTGAAAGTATAAATGGCCCACTTTGTACAAAGTATTAATATTTCAAACAAAAGATGTTGACATGTAAGTAAATAAATTTTCCATTTCTGACCACATTTTAAAAATTTAACAATATGCCTTAAATAATATAGACAATATTGACAGTACCTAATTATACTTTAAATACAAAAATTACCATAAACAATTCAGATACTCAAATATGTCTACACTCTGAAACTCATGTTTAAACAAATTTTTGCATAGGATGAAATCAAAAAGATATATATAGAATTAATCGCTTATAAAAAACCAAAGTATTTGGCAAAGTCAAGTAGTTAATAATTGACACGCGTTGAGTAGATAAGACATCCGACAAATAAAAAATCTGTTAAAATAAATAGAAAGTAATCGGGGATTATCAGGATGAACCGGGTAATATAATAAGGTAATGTAATAATAAAAGACGGCGCATGCGTGTATATAAACTTTGCTCTACTATTTGTTTGCATAAAGCAAAAGGAGTTTGTCTGGCTTTAAACTGCTTATAAGCCATTTCAACCATTGCGGATTTTCCATGATTATCCCGCTTATGCGTCGATTACTCTCCTAACCTGCTTATACACAATTGATCTGAACTTCTCCGTGCTCTTCCTCAGTTATGACAAGGACACACGAAGGACCGTGAAAAGGTGTTTGCACATCCGGTATAAGGTATTCCCTCCATAATATAATCAGGATCAAAATGTTAAGCTATTGAAAAGTCTATGTTAAAGTTAAACGTGGAATGCATAATACAATAATCACTACGGAATTTTGTTTGTTATGATGTGATCTTGTTAATCTACTATCATGCCGATTTTGTTTTGCTGTATTTTGCTAATACAGTTCACTTGCGCTAATGTGAACTCATTAAAACCAGCTGAGATCATGTTTGCACGATTGTTCATTTTAGCAGGATATGGTCTTATAAACAAAAAAAAATTATGTACGTACCATCATTTCTAACATTCATTTATTTTATTTTGTCTATATTTAAAAAAATAGCGAAGTTAAAGCAGATGTAGTAGATAATTTATGTGTTCACATTAAGCAAGGGGTTCATGTTATAAAATATTCACGTTAGCGCGAGTGCACTGTAGGTGTTTTTGTAAATAGATAGAATAGTAGTACTGTTATAGTCAAATAGTCAGTATATAGATACAATCCAAAAGTATTGCTGATTGCAGACTGTAACTAATGCTAACATTTAAGATATATCACATATTTTTAAATTAATGACGACAAAGTCGACAGAAAGGAAAAAACCAAGTTTTAATTAGCCAACGTTTCGTGTATTTTGACACATCTTCAGGTCTATTTAAATTAGATTTTCTTTGTAAAAGTGTATATATATTAAAAACTTAAACGTAAACATTAACAACAAATAAATACGGTTAAAAACAGTAGTGCGAACAAACACCACTGACTTCAATATTATTTATTCGATCTTATGGATTTTCTCATTACGTTTCTTTCCTCTTATTTGCCCAATAAAAAATAGTATGTAGTGTACGGTATGGTTACATATCTAGAGGATCTTGGACTCTTATTATTCATATTGTTTATAAACCATATCGTGTCTGATCTCCAGGGCATATCTGTATGCAGACGATTTATTTATTTATTTATTTATTTACATATTTATTTATTTATTTATTTATTTATTTATTTATTTATTTATTTATTTATTTATTTATTTATTTATTTGTTTACTTATTTACTTATTTACTTATTTACTTATTTACTTATTTATTTATTTATTTATTTACTTATTTACTTATTTACTTATTTATTTATTTATTTATTTATTTACTTATTTATTTATTTATTTATTCATTTATTCATTTATTTATTTATTTATTTATTTATTTATTTATTTATTTATTTATTTATTCATTTATTCATTTATTTATTTATTTATTTATTTATTTATTTATTTATTTATTTATTTATTTATTTATTTATTTATTTATTTATTTATTTATTTATTTACTTATTTATTTATTTATAGTTACAACTACGCAACAGATGAATAAAATTACAGGGCAGGAAATTACAAATCATAAACGATATTAATTAACTTAACAAAATGACTTAAATATTAACATAATCTACAGAAAGAACATGATTTTTTATAACCCTAATATTACAATTAAATATATCAATATTTTCTTGAACCGACGTATAGTTTGAACAAATGGTGTGTAAAAGTGAAAATTATAACAGATTTGTTTTGGGAACTGGCAAATAAAATAAATTACTAGAACGAGTTTGAAAAATTGGAACGAGAAGAGAGAAACAACTAAGTAATTCTGGACAGTCAATTTGGTTATTTAAAATTTTATATAAGGTTACTATTGAATAATATTTCCGTCAAGTATTCAAGTCATACATGTGAAATCTTTGTAATAACATACTGTTGAAAATGTCTTGATGGGGATAAACACCATCCGACTTATACCATAAAAACTTTACAAATTTTCTCTGTACTTTCTCAATATGTTTTATGAATTTCGTATCCCGGATTCCAGACTAGGCAAGTATATTCCAATTTAGATCTAACGAAAGCATTAAAGAGTAACTCCAATGTAGCAGTTTCCACAAGCTGTTTGCCGTTTCTTATTATAAAACCAAGATTTCTATAAGCACTCGCTACTATATCATTGATGTGGTCAGTAAAAGTTAATCTGCAGTCAAAGATTGCTCCCAAATCTTTAAACTTACAACATCTAGTTACCTTAGCCTCGTTAACTGAATATTCAATTGGCTGCAGTGTTTTCGTAAAACTCATACAATTGCACTTAATAATATTGAGAGGTAATAAATTTCTTTCGTGCCAAGATTAAATTTATTTAAATCTTTCTGCAGTCCTCAAAGATGGAAATCGACAAGTACAGTTTTAGATCATCTGCATATAATAGAGCTTTACAACTAAGTTCACAGACGATATCATTTATGAAAATACTGAACAAAAGAGACCCTAGAATGGACCTTTGCGGAACTCCTGAAGTTTCTGTCATTTCAACAGTCTTCTCTGGTACTGCACATATAGGCTTCTGTTGTTTAAATAGAAATAAAAAAACTTGAGGAATCCATCCCACATCGCATAGTTTCTGCAACAATAATCCATAGTTAAGTCCGCCAAATGCTTTTAAAAACCCATAACAACAATAGATGAACCAACAAAATGATTTACTTACACTTGAATTATGGTGTGAAAAATCAAGTTGCCGCTGAACGTTGGATAATGCTATATTATGTCTTATACTAAAAGTGCCTAATTAACAATTATCTACTCAATGATAAGGTCGTGAAAAGATGTAATCAATTAAAAAACCTTTGTAAAATATCCGATTGCAAGTTATCTTTTGTTGATCACATTTATTCTGTCATCAGTGCGGCTCACAGAAATTTAGGTTTCCTTCTCAGAAAAACAAAAGATTTTGGAGATGATACTACTTTATCTCCTTTTTAGTGCATTTGTACGTTCAAACGCTCAAAATTAGAATATTCTGCTATTATATAGCACCTTAAATATAAGGTTCACATTAATAATGTTGAAAATGTTCAACGCAAATTTCGTATTTAGTCTATAGAAATGGCAGAGTATTTATATCCTAAAATAGGGACCTCTTATGATGATTTGCTTCTGCTATTTCACGGTAATGAATTATGTACTAGAGTAATTATCATTCAGTAATTTTTTATATAAATTTCTTTTTAATAAGATTGACTGCCCTAAAATTATCGGGATATCACCCAATTTTACATGCAACACTTCTTTATTCTATTTGTCAACGCCTAGAACAAATGTACTTATTTTATCATCTGTACATGTAATGTGTACGATTTACCAAACAATGCATAATGTAACTGATGTCTATCAATGTTTTGTAATATAAGAAATAAGATTCCTAGTGTCATTTAACATTTAACTAATTTATATTCGTATAGTATATTCTATTGTTTCTCATTTAATGTAATTATTATTGTAGTTTTCTCCTGTCCTATAAATGAGATCGCCCGTTGGACAGTGTATGAATAAAATAAATAAAATAAAACCACCCCTAAAAACCACTTTTGATACAGCTTTTTGATACAGATTTTCCCGACTTAGTTTTAATCAGTTCCAATTTTAATCATCTCCAGAGGTTACCCACTTGGTTGGCATAATGCGCGTCCAATGCAGTATGTGGTGTATTAGTGTTTTGTGGAAAACTACGTCAGTGTTGACTTATTTAGACTGTTTATTACTGATTCAAAACAAAGTAAACTACTAATCAAACTTAAAATAACAACCCCCAAAAAACACGCATATAAGTTGAGATTTTCATGATCTGATTAATTTTAAAGTTGCTTATATCAAATTTAGATTTTTTAAGCTTTTTCGGGTGTTCAGACTACTGTGAATAGTTCTTTGCGTGGTACTTTTCAGTAAAGATTTCGCGAAGCGTTGAGTTCTAAATAACTAAACAAGTTTTCACCGCTCACTCCGAAAGGCATGTAATAAATCGTTGTCCTTTCTACTCTTTCACTCAAATCAGGATATGAATATGCTTAGAAATGTTCATACCTTTCTGCTAACCTCTCATCGTTTCATTACAATAACATAAGTAGTGGTGAGAGGTATGTGAAACTTCTCATATAGTCCAAATGCTACTATCCGACCGACATCATAGATGTCTCTCTGGCGGGTAGCGACTTGCGAAGCAAGTACCGAGTGCAGTGACCTCTAGCCCAGGTGGATTAAACTACTGTTATTCAATACGATTTGAACGAAACAACTACTCAGCGGGCAAATACCGACCTGCATTGGATTATATCTTCAAATCGATAGATCGGTTGTCAATTCCTAACCAGACATAGACCGGTTTCGAACTTATTAGTTCCCCACAGTATGCCACAGGTTATGGAACGGACAAATGATAGTGGCCAAGCTGCTAGTAATATACTGACTAAGGTAAATTGAGTAGTGGTGAAAGGTATGTGAAACTTCTCATATGGTCCGAATGCTACTATCCGACTGACATCATAGATGTCTCTGTGGCGGACTAATAAGGTAGAAACCGGTCTGTGTCTGGTTAAAATTGACAAATGATATTGGCTACCGATCTATCATGATTTGAAAGTATAATCGAATGCAGGTCGGAGTATTTGCCGCTGAGTAGTTGTTTCGTTCAAACCATATTTAATATCAATAACACAAATTGTTTATGGTAGAAATTCGATAGATTCTATTATAGTTTTGAATAGATTTGAAAAATTATCAAATCAATCGTATTTTTTTTAATATCCTGATCGAACCCTGGACGAGAAATGTGTGTCCCTGTGTATCCCTATCGTTTTTCTTTGCATTAGTTTCCATTTTTCGAATTTAGGTTTAGTTACTTCTTTTAGCGGCTGGCTGCATGGTCTACGACCCAAGCCAAAAAAGAAATCGTTTTTTTTTTGGCGAATGCGAAGGTTTAAAATTGATCATAGTGATTCATCACACAATTAATATACTGTTATCTTACCTAAAAAAATGAAATTATTTCGATTTAGTGCAAATTTTATTAATAGGCGGAAAGCCATTTATTCTTAAAGCTTTCGAATGGGATAGACGTTGCATCGGAACATATTCAAATACCTATCTCAAGATTGGAATAGCCCACAGATATGGTTCAAACATAGAGATGATAAATCTTTAAATAAGTTCGAGCAACCCAATACTTGGTTAAGAATTAAAATATTTTTTTGCATTTGTATTTGACAGAAATTGAAAAATTTCTTCTATTGCTTGTATCATATATTCAGATATTATTAGTGGATATATCTGCAACAGGAATATTTTTGTTTGAACTACTTAGTTTTACTTAAGTTTCAAGTATACTCGTGTAAATACCCATTAAAATTTTCCTCAGTACATACTATTTCTTCAATCAATAATATTTTATTTGGGATCAGAAAAATTTTAATAATAGTTATTATTAACCACTAGAAGTTTAATTTAATATAGTATTAACTTCATCACTTTCCTATAATTACTTCAATATAACACACAATTTAGAGTGTATAGAAACCACTCGCAAATACTATAATCAGCAGTTTTAGTTACAGAATACAGTAGTGACAGAGTAATAATGCACATTTACAGTTTTATTCCCCCATCAAAAAGGAGGCAGCATGTGGCTATAAATACCAATGGCACAGGTAGGTGTGTCACTTCTCCTACCATTTGATCCTCTGACACGCCTTCTGGTGGCACACGCGCAATTTGTTGCATATTCCCCTCTCTAAACAGCTGCAACGATTTTTTTGTCAGTTCTCCTGTCAATAAAGAAACAAAAGCTTGGGACGAATCCTGACGTTGATGAGCAGTTGGTAGAGGAGTCATCATAGTAAATTATTTGTTGAAAGTTTTCATCTGTATTGTCATCATCGCTATCGTCACGCCATAATGGAAAACTAAGTTTTTATCGATTTGCGTATGTCCTTGTAGTGAATATCAGATTTTATACAGATAAACCAACATAAAACAATTTGAAGGGCCATGTGGTATTATCCGCCAATAGGTTTACAGGATTTTTGCCTTTCCCGTAAATATTTCAAAGATATGCCGATTTTATATTACGCCAACAGAATAGATATTGATTTATTTTAATTCACGATGCAACGGAACAAAGTTGCAATTGTAGGTTAAGGCTAATAGTTCTGTTGACACACAGAATCACCAGTAACATATAATACGTACTATCAATATTAAACATATTCTAATACATTTATACAATATTCATGATTGATGACAATATAAAATTATTTACTTGAGTCAGTAGGTTAATACTGGTTTCTGATAACTGTAGTATAGAATTGGATTTATATTTAATATTTGGTGCAGAATATAATCCTTCAATCCATAATGTAATTAATTGACAAATTTCTATTGCTGATGATGTTTTGAAAAAATGTAATTTAGTATATCATACGCCTACAGTACCAATGCCATCTCAACTCAAATTTGACAATAATACATTATGGGGAACTGTATCTTCTAATTTAAATGGCAGTATATATTTGATCCGAAAGTACTGCTTTTGATCTGGGACCAGTGTTATAATTTCAACAGAGAAATTCAAGTCAGACCAAATGCGTATAAGCAATTTTTTTGTAAAAAATATCTGTAATATTCGTCTGTATATCACCAAGTAAATTAGACCATTACTAATGGTTTTATTGATTTGCAAATTTTGTGACAACTTCTATGTTTATGAAATTTGATATTTAATAACAGTAGTTTAGTCCACCTGGCTAGAGGTCACCGCTCTCGGTACTTGCTTCGCAAGTCGCTACCCGTCACAGAGACATCTATGATGTCGGTCGGATAGTAGCATTTGGACCATATGAGAAGTTTCACATACCTCTCACCACTACTCAATTTACCTTAATCAGTATATGACTAGTAGGTTGGCCACTATCATTTGTCTGTTCCATAACCTGTGGCATACTGAGGAGAACTAATAAGTTCGAAACCGGTCTATGTCTGGTTAGGAATTGACAAATGATACTGGCTACCGATCTATCATGATTTGAAGGTATAATCCAATGCAGATCGGGGTATTTGTCCTCTGAGTAGTTGTTTCGTTCAAATCATATTTAATAATAGATTAGTAGAAACAAAAGAATTTGAGATTGCTAATTCATAGCAGCAGTGGCGCGCTTGTTTTTAAATCTTTTTCTTCTAGATGAAAATCAACATAATCAGATTCAAGTTTTAAGGCGGCGAAATCTGTAAATCACCGTTAAACTTATTCTATTCCTATTAACACAAAAATTAAAATTCCGGGTTTTTTATTTTCTGCATATTATTTATTCTCAATTTGGCTGACTCTTAAAAGAGGAGCAATTAAGAGTCACAGGTAAGAAGAGGATTAAATTATTAAAAATTCGGATATTCCTATAAAGGAACAATTAATAACTAAGAGTTAGAGTATAACACAATTTATAGATAGAGAACGGATTTTTAAGGACATGCCAGGGACGACATAAAATATTTTAAAGTGTCAAATGTTGTGAAAATACGACGCGCTGCTACTGACAACTTTGACTGCTTACAAAATTTGTTAGTAACAGTTAATTAATTATAAGTTTGAACTGTGCATGTAATTTATAACTGAATGCTGAGGTGGGGTAAATTAATTTTACAGGAATAAAGACCACAGAAATAATACATAATATTATTTACTTAGTTCTCCATTTATTGTTGTAGTACAAAGTTTCCTTTTGTGTTACAAAATGCGATATATTCGTATTACTGACAATTAGGACTTTGCAACTCTAAATTAATAGTGACCAAAATGTGACTATTAAATATTTTTGTTGGACGTATCCATATCAAAGCAATTAGCTGAATGAAACATGCGAGTATAACAGCAGTGATCAAATGAAGCATTAAGATCGGATAATTTATACAATATTTATACAATAACCCAAATAAAATGATTAAGACCGGATAATTTATTGTAAATTAAAAAAAACAATAACCCAAATAAAATGCTTGCAGACGGCGAATGAACAATCAGCAGTAGAGTTACCTCATACCAATACAAGACTTTACAGACATTTTTTAAATTAGTGGGGGTAAGGTCGGCAGAAAAGAGAAAACCAAGTTATAATTAGTCAACGTTTAATGTATTTTGACACATCTTCAAGACAATTTAAATTAGGTTTTCCCTGTAAAAAAACAATAATAAACATGAACACACATAAATACAATTAGAACAGTACGAACCAACACCACTGACTAGGATTCTAGACAATGGTGTCGGTGGGAATGGTTGTGTCCGCGTTTTTTCATAGGTGTAACCCTCGTTCGTGCAGCTTCGACTTTGGATTCGGGGACTGTCTAATTTCGGTGGTGTTTATTTATTATTTATTATATCAATAACTGTAATTTATTTATATTGTTTTATATTATTATGAATGTAACCACTATTACGTCAACAATAGTGGGGAGAAGCGCGAAGTTGATGATAGGTATAGATTTATTTTAGAAAAATGTGATATTTGGGTGACATATGCATATTGTATGAATTTTAAATAGGTAGCTGTCTATTCTACAGTATGTCCGTAAAGTAAGGATTAAAATTATTAGCTAAGGAGTTTCGTATCCACAATCTCTTAATGTAGTTTTATTAGTCGGTTTGGATATAATTAGTAAAAAAAAACCTCAAATTCTCATTTAGTCGACGTTTCGACAAAATTTATTGTCTTCCTCAGGACTACAACATATAATATAAATTATGTATAGATTCAAATAAATAAAGATGTGGAACATTTAAACACACAGTATGACTTTTTTTTATTTTATAGATAACAATAATTTAAAAAATTGAAAAAATTAAATTAAAAAGTTACATAAATACACAAAGTTATAAGTAAAAAATTAAGAACAAATATATTATTTAAAAGGTAAAAAATTATTTTTGTTTGAATAAAAAGTAACAAAAATTAATAAAATATTGTATTAGGAAATCACGCTTACCTAATGAGGTCTTTGGTTTTCTGTCAATATAATCATAATCGTCAAATAAATAAATAACGTCGCTTATAATAACAGGATTCTTTGGACAAACAATGACCATTGGGCAATAAATTAATGATTTTTAACTAATTTCAATGCAGATCGATATGAGTGTAAAGGCAAAACAGAAATGACCCAATATATTAACATGAATTTTTAATTCACATGAATATCAGTCCCTTATCACAGTAACAATGAAAGAACTATGCTAAAAAATTATTAGTAATCACAAAAAGACATACCGAATTGTTCTTATTTTCATGTAAAAAGTTAGTAAAAAATGTATGTATATTTATAAACATCTATTATTGTAATAATTATACAGGGACTATAATTTTACAAAGTTAGCTATTAAGTTATTGTATATTCTACTCAAATTTTCCGTATCTGTTTTTAAAAAAACAGATAAGGAAAATTTGAGTAGAATATACAATAACTTAATAGCTAACTTTGTAAAATTATAGCCCCTGTATAATTATTACAATAATAGATGTTTATATACATACATTTTTTACTAACTTTTTACATGAAAATAAGAACAATTGGGTGTGTCTTTTTGTGATTACTAATAATTTTTAAGTATAGTTCTTTCATTGTTACTGTGATACGGGACTGATATTCATGTTAATATATTGGTTCATTTCTGTTTTGCCTTTACACTCATATCGATCTGCATTGAAATTAGTTAAAAACCATTAATTTATTGCCCAATGGTCATTGTTTGTCCAAAGAATCCTGTTGTTATAAGCGACGTTATTTATTTATTTGACGATTATGATTATACAGTGTGGAAATTAAGTAAAGCATAAATTCAGTAATTCCGTTGATATTAATTTTTTTGGAAAAAATCTCGAAGGGGTATAGCGATTTTAACTTCAGCAAATATTTTAAATCTATTTTCAGTTTCTTATGTCATTTATTTTTTAAGTTATGACGTCATCGACTTTTTTTAAATGACACCTTATATTTTTTATTATTGATTTTCGTAGTAGTTTTTATTCCGGTTCTGACCGTATAAAATTTTCAATATGGTATATTTGAAAAAAATCGAGAAAAACAGTCTTAAAGTTCAAATAACAAAAATTCATTAAATTGGGAAAATTTATCTAGTTGCCGGTGTATCACATTGGTTCGATTTTTCAACTATTTGTATAATTTCAAAATAAAAACGAATGTGCCGTCGATAACTTTCCGTCAAACTTAGGCAACTAGATAAATTTTCCCAATTTAATGAATTTTTGTTATTTGAACTATAAGACTGTTTTTCTCGATTTCTTTTCAGATATAACATATTGAATTTTATACGGTCAGAACCGGAATAAAAACTACTACCAAAAATCAATAATAAAAAATATAGGTTGTCATTTAAAAAAAAGTCGATGACGTCATAATTTAAAAAATAAATGACATGAGAAACTGAAAATAGACTGAAAATAGACTGAAAATATTTGTTGAAGTTAAAATCGCTATACCCCTTCGAGATTTTTCCAAAAAAATTAATATCAACGGAATTACTGAATTTATGCGTTACTTAATTTCCACACTGTATTGACAAAAAACCAAAGACCTCATTAGGTAAGCGTGATTTCCTAATATAATATTTTATTAATTTTTGTTACTTTTTATTCAAACAAAAATAATTTTTTACCTTTTTAAATAATATATTTATTCTTAATTTTTTTTACTTATAACTTTGTGTATTTTTGTAACTTTTTAATTTAATTTTTTCAATTTTTAAATTATTGTTGTCTATAAAATAAAAAAAGAGTCATACTGTGTGTTTAAATGTTCTACATCTTTATTTATTTGTCTCTATACATAATTTATATTATATGTTGTAGTCCTGAGGAAGACAATAAATTTTGTCGAAACGTCGACTAAATGAGAATTTGAGGTTTTCTTTACTAATTTTATCCAAACCGACCAATAAAACTACATTAAAATTATTATTTCTTAAACCAAAAATATTTGGAAAAATCCTCAGACGTCTATTTTTAATTTCAATTGCGCACCTTATTTTTTTTGCTATGACGTTTTATCACTGTTTCCGTTATGACGTCATCGATATTTTTTTGAATCGAACACCCAGTCTATTTCTCCATTTTTGGATTCTTAACAACTGATTCCAAAATTTTATCACACTTAGGGTCTAAAATTGATAAGCTGAAACGGCCATTTTGTATATAATAATTTACTAATTTTTCATGTTTTGTTTGAACAAATAATAATCATTAGAACAAACGGTTAGTTAATAATAAAAACAATTTATAGTAAATGTTTGAACTGTACTCCTTGTTGCAGCTGACAGTGCCCTAAACGATGACTGAAGTGTTACTATACCTTGTCTATAGTTTCTTGAGAAATGTGTTTATTTCTAATGTTCTATTTCTGTTCTAATTCTCTCTTTTAATGCAACAATGTTTTCCGGTTTGGTTTTATAAACTAAGTTTGCTAGATGGCCCCACAGAAAATAATCTAATGGATTGAGGTCAGATGATCTGGATCCACGTCTACCAATCCACCTGTTCAGATTTGGTCAAGATACCTTCAAACGTCTGCTGCATAATGGGGAGTCGCAACATCCTGTTGATACCACAGGCTCTCATCAGCTTTTCCAAGATTAATTCTACTGGGGAATAAATTTAATAACATTGGGTTGAGACAGCCCATGAAAAATTGGATATGCGGTTTCGTTTACAGTTCCATCAAAAAAATAGGGCCCAATGATTCTATTTCTTACAATTCCCGCCAGCACATTTACCTTTTATGGATACTGTGTGTGCTACTCCCGCATCCATCGAGGATTTTCCCTTGCTCAGTACCTACAATTCTGACGATTCACTTCACCATTTAATTTGAATGTGCATTCATTGGAGAAAATAATATTTTTTATCAGAAGAGGATCACCATTGCACATATTCATCATTGTTTCACTAAATCATCATCACTTAGTTCTTGCAGAAGCTGAATCTTAAAGGAATGCCATTTTAAAATTTTAATACTGTACTGACATTTTAGTAACATCATAATCGCGACTAACTTGGCAAACGCTAGTATGTGGATTCTCTTCAACAGCCAGTAAAATATTTAATTTTGTATCTTCGTCAACAACTTGGCGACCTGTTTTGGGGAAATCTTCCACCGTACCAGTCTCTCTAATTTCTTTTTCCAATTTTACTCGCTATCGATTGAGTTGTGGGTCGTTCTGGATATTTAGTATTAAATAAATTACATACTTCTTGTTGAGTTCGCATCCTATCACCACACCCAATCATCGTAAAAATTTCAATTGTCTGCTTTACAGATACACTCACACTACAAATGGTGATGACGCCATGACAAAAAAAAATAAAGGATAAGCTGCGCAATTGAAATTAAAAATCGACGGGTCTGAGGATTTTTTCTAAATAGTTTTGGTTAAGAAATAATGAATTTATTCCATACTTTCCGGATACACTGTATAAAATGTATGGGATATTTGCACTTTACATAACTGCTTGATTAAATACGAAATATGGAACTAATATATCATATAGAATTAGTCAAATTATCTAGGTGCTTAGAATCAAATCTGATCAAATCTGTTTTCGCGCACACTTACACGGGCACTTTATTATTTTCTGTTATGACATTGAATTTAATAGACACTTAAATAATATCTTTCAATCAAATAATTGTTAAACGAGTTAATTATCTTTTATGGCATATAGGTTGACATATTAGCGGCATTTTTATGACTTTTCCAGAATTAGTTAGTTATTTATTTCTTCTATAATTCCACACCTACATTGCTACAATTATACTTTTCTCAATATTATTATACTTTTTATTATGCATTACGCATGCATTTTGAGAAATGTCGATATGACGTTGTAGTTGTCTTAATCTGAGAAACGACTGAACCAATATCAATGATATTTGCAAACATGTATGTAACGATTAATACACTACCCAAAAAAATATCGATTATACAAAAAGTTAAGGAAACATTGATACAAAAAACATTGTACTATTTGCATACTAAAAAAATAATTTAACACGTTTTCAGCAAATAAACAAAAACAAATAGTCAGAAGTTTTTGTCAGCTTTTCTCCTAAATCGTATTCTGCTTGTTGATAGTGTTTAGTTTTGTCCTACAATGCCAAGAAATTATTAAGGCCAAATGTTGTTTTTCTTCTAGGAGGACACAGACCAGACCACTGTAGGCGCTTTTTCTAACGTTCTGGTCAAAAGAATCAAAAAACCCCATACAAATTTGTTTTGTAGAACTGTCTGTCCGAGAAAATCTGTTTGGAACGGCAAGATCCATACAATGTGATATACAAAACGTGCACAATCTACGTCCAATCAGTCAATTAGAAACAGACTCATTGACCTTGGTTTGTTGACTACACGACGTCTTACCTGGAACACCGAGTAAGGCGCCTTATACCGGGTGTAACAGGATCATAGTATATCCCCTATACTCCTTTAGTTTTGAAAATAATTATTAAATATGATTTGAACGAAACAACTACTCAGCGGGCAAATACCCCGACCTGCATTGGATTATAACTTCAAATCATGATAGATCGGTAGCCAATATCATTTGTCAATTCCTAACCAGACATAGACCGGTTTCGAACTTATTAGTTTTCCTCAGTATGCCATAGGTTATGGAACAGACAAATGATAATGGCCAATCTGCTAGTCATATACTGACTAAGGAAATTGAGTAGTGGTGAGAAGTATGTGAAACTTCTCATATGGTCCAAATGCTACTATCCGACCGACATCATAGATGTCTCTGTGGCGGATAGCGACTTGCGAGGCAAGTACCTGGAGCGGCGACCTCTAACCCAGGTGGACTAAACTACTGTCATTAAATATGATTTGAACGAAACAACTACTCAGCGGGCAAATACCCCGACCTGCATTGGATTATACCTTCAAATCATGATAGATCGGTAGCCAATATCATTTGTTAATTGCTAACCAGACATAGACCGGTTTCGAACTTATTAATTCTCCTCAGTATGTCATAGGTTATGGAACAGACAAATTATAGTGGCCAATCTGCTAATCATATACTGACTAAGGTAAATTGAGTAGTGGTGAGAGCTATGTGAAACTTCTCACATGGTCCAAATGCTACTATCCGACCGACTTTCGTTCAAATCATATTTAATAACAGTAGTTTAGCCCACCTGAGCTAGAGGTCACCGCTCCCGGTACTTGCCTCGCAAGTCGCTATCCGCCACAGAGACATCTATGATGTCGGTCGGATAGTGACATTTGGACCATATGAGAAGTTTCACATACCTCTCACCACTACTTGAAGATAATTGATTGAAATTTGGGATATCGTATATACATAATAAGCGGCTCTTCTTGACATACAAGTGATTTTTTTCACTTCTGGTTTGGATGGAAGTGACACTGACTTTCGATTTTTAAATAAAACACCCTGTATATTATGACATTTTTGAATTCTGCATAATTTTCTGAATCCAACGATATCAAATAAGTGACATTTCAAACGCCAATATTTTTTATAATATAATTTTTAGTTTTCAATTTAAGTGTGCCATGACGGTTCCGAATTGTTCTAAATGACCCGTCTAATACTAGAAAAATCTAAACCCCATCAAAAATACTAAATTACGTGATTTATGAGCAAATAAAGTTCATCAAAATGGTTTTTGGGGCCAAATTCAATTTTTTCAAATGGAACCATATTGGTACCGTGGCACCATTTATTAGTACTATTAATAAGGAATCTGTTCATATGTCGTATTGAAACGTGCGATAAAATACAAACAAAATTACAGCTAAAAGAAAATAAGAAAACACAATTTTGTTCTAATTAAATGTTAAGAAGTAACTAAGGTGGCTTTGAAAACAATGAAATATTTAACTTGTCAAACATTTGTTGGTTTACTGGTGTTTTTATTGTGTCTTTAAAAATTGTTTAAAATTCTTGTTAATTGTGTTCAAAATGCCGCAAATTTATACAAGAGATGAAAGAGTGGACATGTTAATTATATTATTTATGGGGAATGTAGAAAAAAATGCCGTTGCGGCTAGACATCTTTATTCCGAACGATATCCTGATAGACAAAGTCCAGCGAGAAATTATTTTAATCATATTGAAAATCAATTCCGAAGTGAGCCCAACAATGATCCCAAAGAAAATTTCATTCTTGACGAAGGAACGGAAATGTTTTGTCTCGAATAGTTGATACGACTGTTTCTTTAAGGCAAATTGGGTTTCAATTGGAAATCAATCACCAAACAGTAAGCCGAATTTCGCATAAATACCACTATTAATCTTTTAAATACCAATTGTACGAAACTGATTACGTATGTAGGATGGAATATTGCAATTGGATTTTGCAATATAACGTGCAGCCAAGCAATGATTTTTTGGAAATAATTTTATTTTCGGATGAGCCTAGGTTTACAAATTTGGGATTATTTAACCGACAAAATACAAAATATTGGTCACAAGAAAATCAAAATTTATTACGGGAGATTAACTTCCAAGTGCGGTTCGGTTTCAATGTTTGGCTTGCAATAATCGGTAGTAGAATCACTGGTCCAATAATATTTGAGGGACCCCTGACTGGTGCCAGATACTTGAGATTTCTGCAAAATGAAATTGAGGATAGTTTAGCTGAATTACCTTTCCATTTACAACAGGGAATGTATTTCCGACAAGATGGCGCTCCTCCCCATAATTCAAGGATTAATTGATTACCTTCAACGGAGATTCGGAATGGTCCTGTGAGGTGGCATTCAAGGTCACCTGATTTAACACCCCTTGATTTCTTTGTTTGGGGTAATTTGAAAAATATTGTCTACGCAACCGCCGTTACAACCCGTGAAGACCTGGAGCTACGAGTAAAACGCGCAGTTAATAGCATAACAGCCCAGCAATTGACGAACGTTCTTCGAGAAATAGCTATGCGAATTCAGAAGTGCATTGACGTTAATGGACAGCATTTTGAACAACTGTTGTAATGTTTTGTGTTCGTTTTTTGTATTTTAAAGCCACCTTATGTATAACAAAGTAATTAGAACAGAATTGTATTTTCTTATTTTCTTTTAGCTATAATTTTATTTGTATTTATCGCACATTTTAATACGATATATGAATAAATTCTTTATTGTTAGTACTAATAAATGGTACCACGGTACCAATATGGTTCCATTTGAAAAAACTGAGTTTGCCCCCAAAAACCATTTTGATAAAATTTATTTATTCATAAATCACGTAAGTTAGTATTTTTGACGGAATTTCGATTTTTCTAGCAACACATGGGTTATTTAGAATAAATCGGAATCATCATGGCACACTTCAATTGAAAACTAAAAATTGTATTATAAAAAATATTGACATTTGAAATGTCACTTTTTTGCTATCGTTGGATTCAGAAAATTATGCAGAATTCAAAAATGCAATAATATACAGGGTATTCCATTTAAAAATCGAAAGTTAGTGTTATCTCTGGCGAAACCGGAAGTGAAAAAAAAATCACTTGTACGTCAAAAAGTGCCGCTTATTATGTATATAGGATATCCCAAATTTTAATCAATTATCTTCAAAACTAAAGGAGAACTGGGGGTGTACCATGATTCTGTTATACCCGGTATATGCTAGGCCACAATGAATTGAACGGGAAATTGGAAGGTAATAATAATATTCCAGAAACCTTTGAATCGATTTTCGTAAAATTTGGTACGCAAATATACCAAGTGACTGCAAAATTACAATTTTGTTAACGTCTCTTTTAGGGCACAGTTACGATCAGTCAGGATTAGTTTTTCTTTAATAACTTTTGCCTTAAATTCTTTTTTTTTTCAGTCTTTGGCAGTAAAAAATGAGAAAAAATTGATACTTAGTGTGCAAAAATGAGACCTCCAGAAACTTTTAAATACAGCATCTACACCAACTGATGATCATGCAATAAATATGATGTCTTTCTATTCTACGGACCCTTCTAAATTTATGTGATCAAAATTAGTTACCTCAAGGTATTTTCTCGAAAAAATTTGAGGCTTCGTTTCTTTCTACTGCAACTTATTACGGCACTTTCTAAATATCAACCAATTTCATGTTAGTTCAGTTTAATAGTCACGAGTTTCGATGATTGAGGAATTTCTCATCTAAAAAGTTCGTGGTGTGAATTTTTATTAAAAGTTTTTCGCCGGAGGAAACATTAACTTATCTGCCCAGTTGACAGAATTAAGTTTCCCTATTTCAAACCTCGATTGTTTTATTTTTCTTTTTTTCATTTGATTCACTTGGAAAAAGAAATTTTCTGTGTGCGATCTCTACAATAAACACTGAACTGATATATTCAAATAACCAAATGGAAAGAAATGATAAGAAATCTACATTGAAATACACGTTAGATTCTTTTTATAGGATAATAAAAGCCTTCAGCATCTGAGCATATGATGGAAAGAGTAATTCTCAATTATTATTTAGAGGAAGTTCTTAATTTCATTTCCAAGAGCAATATTCAAAAATGTTACACTATTGGATAAGCTGCTAGGTTATACAACTTATCGCATTTAAATCCAATGTTCTTCAAAGATACTGTACAATAGGAAGCCCCAGTATACGCCAGGGAAGATATTTACTGAGGATTGCAAGACCGTATTAACACCGCCATTCATCTGAATAATGCATCACTAGGTACTATCACCAACGTCTTTATTTCTAACCATACAATTAGACGAAGACTTCATGACTATCCGTTGAAAGTCAGGAGCAGATGCCGATGTCCCCTGTTGAATGCAGAACACCCAGCTGGTCACAGAGGCATGCAGCATGAAGACTGGATCAATAGAGGCAGTGCCTCTTGCTGATGAGTGTAAGTTCAACCTCTTCCGTAATGATAGGCAAGTTCTAGTATGGAGGGAATCTGAAGAACGATATGTTTACCAATTGTTGTTTCTTATCTTCGAAAATTAGGGCATTATGGAGGTGGACTACAACGTTCGTCCACATCATGCAAGAATTTTAGAGAAAGCGCTGCGCACCAATAACATCAAGAGAATGTGGTGGTCAACAATATTTTCTTATCTCAACCCTACCACCATTTTCTGCTTCTACTTGACCTATTTATTATTTTTCACAATAAATGTTTCCCGATAACATATACATAGGCCAGTATATTCATAATCATAAACTATATACATATAATCTAGCTAAAAATATCATCACTTGGGAATGATATACACTTTTAAAATGGTCTACCGTATATTTGCGACCAGCTCAGCAGTTGAATGGAAAATAATTAGATTTTCCAATGTTATATAAAAAAATTTCTGATAGCTCATGACGTGGGTCAATGGACTGAAAACTACTGTCTCACAATCAGTATGTCATGTCAGGTTACGGCGGTGTAAAGGATGGCACACCATGTTTTTATGCAATAATTCAACCTAATCATACTAGTGTTAATATTCACATATTGTATGACGAAATTGAACGTTTTTCAATTCGCAGTTAGTTGAATCTCTCGCAAAAAAATCGATCTACCGTATATTTGCGACCACCTCAGATGTGGCACACCAACGCAGTTGGATAGAGAACGTTTTGAATTTTCGAGTGGTAAAAAAATTTTTTTCTGATAGACCATGACCTCCAAACTATCCAAAAAATATCAAACTGGAAGTGGCCTATTTTTTGCACTTGCGACCATAGCAAATCTCTGGCACAGTGTTCATATACTACTGTATTATTGAATTAATTTTGTTTTGGCCAATAGTAGCAAAAAACACCTATTCAATACAAAGTAAGTAGATGCCAAGGCAAATATAAAATGGATACTTAATTATTTTAGACCAATAAGTTATAGCTGGAGAGGTTTTTTTTTTGTGAAAGGTCTAATGTTTAGAAACTAGTTTTTCAATTTGCCGACGACGCGCGATGTTTTGGTAAATATTAGATATATTCCTCCGTAAAATCTTTTACGGCAAAAATCAAACAATAATGCCACGCATTAACGAATTATTGAATAAATCTTAAAAATCGGTTTTATATTTAAATATGATTTTTTTTTCTTTTACTGCAAAGACATAAAAACTATATTTTCTGGTAAATTCAAGACAAGCTTCCAGAACAAGTTCGTTGATGCTGATGACAACATTATGGAAGCTCTCGCATAATATGAGCAAATAAGGACCATTCAAGAAAAAATTTACCAGGTCCTTGAAGAAGACATCTGCATCGTGTACTTGCAACTGCCAAAAATAAAAACATTTAGTCATAATGGTTTTCTACAAAAAAAACAACAGAGAGTATTTATATGCCTCCGATCACTATCACGATAATATTTCAGCAAACACACCTTCTTAAACTTTCTCTGCCATCAGTGACAGATTTCGGATGGACCATTAGTAAAAATGGATGTTATTTATTTATTTATTTATTTATAGTTACAACTATCCAACAGACGAATCCAATTACAAAGCAGGAAATTACAAAACATAAATGATACTAATTAACTTCACAAAATAACTTAAATATTAACAAAGTCCACAGAAAGAACACGATTCTTTATAACCCTAATATAACAATTAAAAATATCAATGTTTCCTTGAATCGACGTGACGTATAGTTTGAACACATAGTGTATAAAGGTAAAAATTTTAACCGATTTGTTCTGGAAACTGGCAAATAAAATAAACTACTAGAACGAGAGAAACAACTAAGCAATTCTGGCTAGTCAATTTCGTTATTTAAAATTTTATGTAGGGTTACTATTGAATAATATTTCCATCGAGTATTCAAGTTATTCATGTGAAATCTTTGTAATAACATATTGTTGAAAATGCCTTGATGGGGAAGAACACCATCCAACTTATACCATAAAAACTACAAATTTCCTCTGCACTTTCTCAATATAAATTGTATGAATTTCGTATCCCGGATTCCAGACTACAGGCAAGCATATTCCAATTTAGATCTAACGAAAGCATTAAATAATAACTCCAGTGTAACAGTTTCCACAAGCTGCTTACTGTTTCTTATTATAAAACCAAGATTTCTATAAGCACTAGCTACTATATCATTGATGTGGTCAGTAAAAGTTAATCTGCCGTCAAAGATTACTCCCCAATCTTTAAACTTATAACATCTAGTCACCTTAGCCTCGTTAATTGAATATGTGAATTCAGTTGGCTGCAGTTTTCTCGTAAAACTCATGCAATTGCACTTACTAATATTAAGAGGTAATAAATTTCTTTCACACCAAAGTTTCAATTTATTTAAATCTTACTGCAGATTAAAACATTCCTCAAATTTGGAAATCAACGAATATAGTTTTAGATCATCTGCATATAATAGAGCATTACAACGAGGTTCACAGACGATATCATTTTTGAAAATAATGAACAAAAGAGGCCCTAGAACGGATCCTTGCGGAACTCTGAAGTTGCTGTCATTTCAACTAATTTAAAACCATGGTACTACACATATAGGGTTCTCTTGTTTAAATAAGAATAAAAAACTTAAGGAATCTATCACTAAGTCCTACATTGTATAGTTTGTGCAGCAATAATAATCCATGGTCAAGTCTGTCGAATGCCTTTGAAAAGTCCGTATAAATGACATCACCCTACCTCCCCGATCTAAAGTGTCAGCTAGAAACTGTGTGACACTTATTAAATTTGTGGTAGTAGATCTATCCTGTATATATCTGTGCTTGTTAGAACAAATCTGTGCTTTTAAATAATATTTCATATAAAATTACTTCGAATAACTTGTCGAAATTGCACAAAATAGTAATTGGTGTATAACTCTCTATAGAGATTTTATTTTTGTTTTTAAATATAGGACAATAGACGAAATAAAAGTTGATTGGAAAAATTGTGCAAATTCTTCTAGTATTTTCTGGTGGTCATTTAGTACAGCATTATTAGAATTCATTTAGTTAAGAATATTAGATACATTTTTTTTTATTACTAATGTAAGACCAAAAGTGATTCAGGTTGGATTTAATTTGTCTCTCGATATCCTTAAAGTAATTATTAAAACTTAAAACTATTTCGTTTTTAATCATAGTACGCAAGCTTTTAAATTGATCAAGTACTTATTATCATTCGTTATTTATACAGTGCCAACATTTGGATTTTTGTTTAATGTCCTTTATAATGTTCCTATTAAACCACGACAGATAATTATTTTTTCTAGGATTAAACTTAAGGACAGTGTATATACGTTCAACAAATTCACGTGGAAAAAATAAAATTAAAATACTATTCAATCTAAATAATGAACAGACAGACTCTAAAAATATAGAATTTAATATATCGTACAAATGCTCACAAGCACTGTTGACATCGTCGTAACAAGAAATACAAGACCAATCGACATTATATAAATCTTCATAGAACTTGTTAATGTTTGCTTTCTTAAAATTAAAAGAAGGTAAATTATTTGCAATAAATTGGTAACTTGCATGTTTAAGGGGCCTAGTCGGGAAAAAGCTTCGGATAGCTGTGTCACTCTCTAGAAAGTTTTTATACATGCGCCGCTGATTAATTTTGCTCTTGACTATACCTTCACTGGACGTTTTATTCACCGACTTCATTGAGGTGCGATTCCCGATAGAGGTAACACTTCCTTGCTCCATTTGTAGTGACAAAGATACTTATTTAGAAAATTCTTTTTAACCAAACAGTACGGAATTAAAGTTTGAAAATTGCTGAGCATAATTATGAAGATTCATTCTAGACGACATGTATGAATTTTACCTCGAATTTTACCGATTGATATCATAATTCAGGAGCTAATCACGTCCAAATTTCACTTATATTTACAGTATAAATTTTCCCTACATAAAGTGAAAAATAATTAAAATAGATATACATGTACCCTCTAGTACACTTTCAACTACCTACTGATCCTCCAAATTTGGTGTAATTTGACCAAACCGTATGGAAGAAATAAATTTTGAAAAATTACCTTACAAACACTGGTTCTATTAGCCCTCTTAATTGTAGTGGTTATATCTAATGATGAATGATGCTGATCTTCCAGAAGAAGTGAATTAATAGATTTACATAGATGTATTTAAGACCTGCTTAAAGTTAGGTCCAGTATGCGACCATTAATATTTAACAGCTGCTTGTATTGTTTTAAATCAAAGTACTCACAGCAATTAATGTTACATACCTATTATGGATATGAACTAGTAATATGTGGTCTTCCTTGCGGGTCTGAGGAATTGCTCGTTATAGTACAGTGTTTCCGTGATTCACGAAATGTTTATATTTATCATCGTCGGTGTTGTAATAGGCTATTAAGCAAATTAATTTGAATTTCCTTATGATCTATATTACCATACTAGTGTGGTAATGAATACATTACCGCACTGTTTTTTTTAACAATGAATGACATAAATTGAAGCAGAATTTTTTATTTGAACAATAATAACAACATTTATTGATTATATAAATTACCATAGCAATATGGACATCGATCACTTTGTTAAAGCTGAAAATAATTTGACTTATTTTGATATTTACGTAAAATTTTCTGACATTTGTAATCTTAATTTGTCTTGCACGTAATAATAAAATGGAAACTTATTATTTTCACCAACACAAAGATAAAATATTGAACTAACATGTTTGATTATGATTTACGAAACTTGTTTGACTGCCGCAGAACTCGGCTCATCGTCTCGTTCTGGCAATCTAACTCGTTTCATTAAAAATGACATAATCAAACTTATGAGATTAATAACTATTATTATTTTCACTGGTGACAAACTATTACATAATTCTATTTATCGTTCTGTGGCGTTAATTATTTCAATCGTATTGATGAGCATTATAAATTATGACAGTTTTCAACTCTGTGAACAAAATTCACCATTCTCCTTTTTAGACAGTCGCGAATTAGAGATGGCTACTATCGCTTTTCTGATTCTACACCTCATAAAGAACAAAATCAAACCACTTCAAATATAACAAAATTGCATATTTACTGAACCCACTAGAATACATTTTATTGGGATTGCTAATATTTAAAATGCCGCAGCAGCATGATTTGGTCATAAAAACAATAAATTATCAAGTAAATTAGCTATAAAAACTTACTTAAATGAGCGAAGGCGTTTAAAAGTCTCGTATGTTATTGTAAAAAATATGTTTTATAAAAGACTTTTACGTCATATTCGATATGATTTAAGATTAGAAGAGTTCTTTTACTGAAAGAGATGGTTTCCATTTGGAATAAATCCCTTAAAAAACGTGCCCCATAAATTCACAGATAATTTTAAAAGTCGTTGTTGTTGAGAAGGGCTGAAAGGCTATAAAAAAACACATTTCATATCCTTTGACAGGACTAAAGCGGAAATGGGCCGTTCTAAAAACTACCCAGAGGTGACAAGTACGCTGTTCAACTCTACGGTATCACAGTAGTGCCCTTCTAGTCTAACCATAGTCATTCACACTCTTAAAAATATTTTTATTTGATTAACATGGGTAGCTGGATGAAACGGGCAGGTATAAAATATTATAATATAATTTATTCTAAATGTAATGTCTATACGTTCAATATAGACGTTTTTATGATTATTACATGGGATTTAAGACGTACAAGTCAGGAATTTACCTATTGCATTTATTAAGGTCAAAGGCCTTATATTTAGATATTAGGTAGCCAAATATAAAAATAATCTTCACGAAATCTTGTTGTTCCCAGAAATCTGTTTGAGGACATATTCAATTCAAATATCAGAAAAAGTTTTATTATACCTATTGCACAGAGTTATTCATTATAAATTACCCACCCCTTATCATCGTTATTATTGCCTATAGAAACAAAGTTTTAAGTAAAAGTTGTGTGGTTGTTATGACTGAATTTTGTCAAATTTTGTCAAAAGTACAGTAGCGTGCAGATTTTAGGGGATACAAAAAATAATATTTTTCTTAAATGGATACCCTGTATATTATTAAATTTTTGGAATGGTCCTTTATTCCTGATTTCAAAAATGTACCAAATATTACCCCTACCATATACCGTTTTTGAGTTATTAAACGCCGAATATCTTAGTTAAACTAGTTACTGTAAATATGGAAAAGTTAACATTATTAAAGTGAGCTATGAAAATGACAACTATTATGTTTGATGTGACATTTCTTTAATGAAATAATCAAAATGGTTTACAGTAAGGAAGAAAAACCAAATATTTACACAAAATAGATAACACAGATTTATTAAGGAAATTTAAATATAAATAAATGATAACTCATAAAAGATGTGCGATACATCCACCATTATTATCAATACATAATTGATAACGTCTTCTTATATTTATAATTGTACCGGAATGGCTTCATTATTTACATTCAGATTGTTTATTTCAAGTCGAGTCCTGTCTTTATTCAAATGATCTTGAACGGGTATAACACACTCCCTGAGGACAGGCACGCATATAACACGCTGAACAGGAGAGTCAAAGCTGCCCTCCAGGAACACCGTCAAGAAGGATGGCAGCGTCACCTGCAATCGCTGGACCCACAGGACAGGAGCATCTGGAACACCCAGCGTGCTCTGCGTAACAGGTCGAAACCGATGTCCCCAATCCACGGATAGAATGGGATTGTCTACACTCGCCAGGAAAAAGCCGAAGCATTCACGGACAGCTTGGAACCGTAGTGTAGGGAAAACCAACTCGATGATGAGGACGAGGACTGGGTTGATGACGTGGAATGCAGAGTGCGTCGGATGCTCCGCCTTCCAGACGATGATCACATCCGTCCAACCACTCCAGAGGAGGTCAAGGAGATTCGAAGGAGCTTGAAGCCGAGGATATGATAAGATCGGAAACATCGCCCTCAAGAAGCTACCCAGGAAAGGGGTGGCAACCCTGGTGAACATCACCAATGGGATCTTGAGGCTCAGATACTTCCCGGACAGGTGAAAGTCATCCGAAAACCAGGTAAGGAACTAATCTTTCTCTGCTCTTACAGGCCCATCAGTCTGCTCTCCGCTGTGAGCAAGATAGCCGAGCGCGTCATCTTGAGAAGAATAGAAGAAGAAACTAAAGAGCTCCAAATCATCCCGGATGAACAGTTCGCGTACAGGACAATAGTACGGAACTCCAAGTGCTCAGGATCACCAAAGCAGTCACCAAAGGTTTCAACCAAAGACAGGTCACGGCGGCACTACTTCTGAACGTTGCGAAGGTTTTCGACAGGGTCTGCCACGATGGTCTACTAGCTAAAATGATAAGTATGGTTTATCCCATTGCACTCGTCAAACTAGTTAGATCATACCTGCACGGGAGACAGATGCGAGTGAAGATCAGGGATAGCGTGTCCACGTATCGACCGATGGAAGCCGGAGTCCCCCAAGGCTCTGTGCTGTCACCTCACCTGTTCGCTGTCTTCACCTCTGACCTCCCAAGGACCGAAGGCACCGCTATGGTACTTTACGCGGACGACACGGCCCTCAAGGCCAGATCCTGGAGAGCGAGAACAGCCACTAGAAGACTCCAAGAGGCAGCCTCTCTTCTGGAAGAATGGTGCATCAAATGGAAAGTCGCAGTCAACGCGGAGAAAAGCCAGACGATTCTATTCAGCAAAGGACGCAAGGATTCCGTCAAGTACCTTGGCGTAATCATGGACAAAGACCTGACATGGAGAGAGAACACCGAAGCCATCGTGGTAAAGGCCAAGCGGACGAGAGCTCTCATCTACCCAATGGTAGGGAACCAGAGCAGGCTCAATCTGAGGAATAAGCTTCTGCTAGTCAAAGCACTCATTAGACCACAGCTGACCTACGCCTCCGTAGCATGGGGATACCAAGCGAAGACCTATCTGAAGAAGATCCAAACCGTGGAAAACGTGGCCATCAGGACAGCGGTGGGCGCACCATAGTACGTTAGAAACGCTGACATCTTCAGGGACCTGGAGTACACACCAGTCACCGAAATCATCCGGGATAGAGCGAAGAAACTGTACACCTTAGCCGAGGAGCATAGGAACCCGCTGATCAGGGAGGTCACCTCCTATGATCCGGCCGACGCACCGAGGCACAATAGGCCGAAGGTACAGTTACTGGACAACGGGTAAGTATAACTAATCCTTTCCTTACAGATGGACCAACCCACGGAAGTGACATGACGCAACCAACCACCTTCCCACAGACCTTGTGGGCACTGGTCAGTGACCGACCAGTGTCCGTTGTCCCCCTGGCTCCGTGAAGGACGAAAGTGCTAAGAAAGCACTTAGGCCTTCACCTCCTAGAGCTACACAGTTCATCCTCACCTTGTCCGATGATCCAGATGACAATTGACACTTTGTGTACTGGCAGTCAATCCCAAGTCACAGAATATCCGCAAAGTCCCTGACAGACCGATGACTACCCCCGGGGGTTACAAGCTGGCGAAGAAAGAAGACGAAGTCAGAAGAGCCCCAGAAGAGGCCCTAGCCAGCAGGGTTCATCAGCCAGGACCCAGGGAGGTTGGCCGAAATCTTTGGCATCGCTCACATTTGTGAGTGGGGCCGTTCGTAAAGTAAGCTAACCCGCCCTGCACGAGGCCGGTCCAGGTCTACAGCGATGACTAGGGTAAAAAGGCAATAGTCCTGCCTGGCCCTAGCATCCGAGACCGTCATCAAGCCAAAAGGATATTGGCGTAGTGGCCCTAACCATACCCCCCGACTTTTTACTTTAATATAACTAAATATAGTAATCGTGATTTTTTTCGACCTCGAGATTTTGATTGATATATATTATTCCCAAATGATATGACGAGGTTTTCATTTGGGCCAATCGATACGACTCACAATTAATATGTTATTGTTGTTTGTTTTCGTTATATTTGTAGTTTATAGTATAAAAAGTTCCACTCATATGTTATTCGTTTTATTAAGAATAAAGTATAAAGGTCATTCATATCATTTTTTTCCGGTTTCGATAGCACCATATATGAAGAACGTTTGTAAATTGCAAGTAGGCCAAATGATATGATTCTGGGCTCGACCAGAGTTACTCCAGCATCCGGAGATTGCGCTCAGTGTATATCTCATAGAAGTATCCACAAAATAATAATATTCCAATAAATAATTTCAAATTATCTTGAGCGAGGGAAACATTTTGTCAATTTTTTTGCCACACAAACTATTTTGTTCTATTAGGTGCTCAACGAGATTTTGAATAATAATTTCTTCGAAAACTTCAGCTACAGTTTTACTGTATAATACGGATACGTTTTCAAACTTATAAATAAACTGTATTAATATTCATATATCTCGTTTAAATATTAGAGGTCAAACAAACTACACAGCTTATTTTGCGCCACCCGGTACTTTCTAATCTCCAGTGCTGGGTTATTTCTTTATTTATAACTTTTACAGCAGTTTTGAAATTGAAATAATAATAGATGTTCTCGAACATTGGAAATACCTTTTGATAGTCATAATAATATATTTACAATAGATATTTTATACCTGAGATATTTTAGGAATTTATTTATTTTCAGTTTGTTACAAACATTTAAAAATTAAATGGCGTATAATATTTAAAATGATTTTAAAACTTTGCTATTCTGACGGTTATGTAAATATAAAATTTTAGATGTTAATTTTTGTTATAATTAATATTTGTGATCTAACAATGAAAGTAAGTAAGTAAGTAAGTAAGTAAGTAAGTCGTTTTATTATCAGAATGTCACATCACAAATTATAATTATAATAAAAATTAACAACTAAAATTAATATTATTATAATACTTGGAACAATTAGCAAACTGCTAAAACCATTTTAAATGTCTTAATAAGTTTGATTTTTTTAAACTTGATAAGGAACCAAAATGAATTCCTACTTCGACTCAATATGCAAAATGCCAATCCTAAAAGCTTCCTTTGGATACATTTTTAACCTATTATCCACAATAACTCAGCAATGAATAAAAAAATTTATCCATTTCTTTTATAATTTAGCTTATACACATCATATATAGTTTATACGAGTACAATTGAAATCGTATAAAAACTGAAAGCCTGCAAAAACAGTCGGCATCTCTTTATTGTACATATAAAATAATATATAGAATAAAGAGATGCCGACTGTTTTTGCTGGCTTTTAGTTTTTATACGATTTCAATTGTGCTCGTATAAACTATACAACACATATATATGTATGTATAGCCACCCATTATTTGGACGTTGCGTTGGCGGGATACTTAAGATATAATCAAAGTTATATTGAAAACATATCTATTAAAAACATGAAATTATCATTATTATCAAATAATATTTATAAAAGGTATTTTGTATAAAAAAAGTGTAAAGCAAGCATCATCATAAAGTCGAAGTTTACACATTTTGTCATCTTTTGTAGTTTTTGTGTGATCATTCAGATGCAAATAATAATTTAGGAGATTTTTTTATGTCACTAGAACGATTTCTAAGCATACACTTATAGAGCCCAGAATCATATAATTCGTTCTTCATGGCGCTATTGAACCAGAAAACATAAATGATTAATATCAACAACTTTTATACTTTATTTTCCGATTTATCCCCAAATGATATGACGAGGTTTTCATTTGGACCAATCGATACGACTCAATTAATACGTTATTGTTGTTTGTTTCCGTTATATTTGTAGTTTATAATATAAAAAGTTCCACTCATTTGTTATTCATTTTATTAATAAAGCATAAAGGTCGTTCATATCAATTTTTTCCAGTTTCGGTAACACCATATATGAAGAACGTTTGTAAATTGCAAGTGGGCCAAATGATATGATTTTGGGCTCGACCAGAGTTAATCCAGCATCCGGAAATTGCGCCCAGCGAGGGAAACATTTTGTTAATTTTTTTGCCACACATACTATTTTGTTCTATTAGGTGCTCAACGAGATTTTGAATAATAATTTCTTCGAAAACTTCAGCTACAGTTTTACCGTATAATACGGATACGTTTTCAAACTTATTTTCTGAGGGTATGTTTACGTCAGAATAAACTGGTTGAATTTTTTGTAATATACTCCTCTCTTCGTTTCTCATTTTTTGGATTGTTTGAATTTTGAGTTTTCCCGTTAGTTATACAGGATCATATTGACATGTAATGTCTTTCTCTTTAGAAAACACTTTTTTTTAAGAAATATTTTTGTAAATAATATATTCGTGAACCCTCTGAAGAGTTCAGAAGGAATGAATGTAGATATATATCGGACTAGGGGTTTTCGTTTTTGTATTGTAACTGGAAGAAATCATTTCTCAAGTGCAAAAATTTTTATTTTTGGCAAGTCAGTATTTTTTTTAACCTGAATATTTTTTTGCTTCTAATACTAAGAATACTGTTATTTAATTCAATGCAAATCTTACAGCTATGAATTACGGGGATACAAAATTATATGTCTGTTTTCTTAAAATATTTTCTTAACCGCCTCTCAAGTCACCGAAGTAACTCCCAGAAAATCCAAGGATTTTGTGTTGAGTAAAGAGAGATGAGGCCCTACAGTTTATTGTGGAGTTCGAACCACATCTGGGGCATCGACAATTCCTTCTCCCCTCATAATCCGAAACAAATTACAAAAATTAGAAATAAAACTTCCAACTTGCTTCGGCATGAATTCCAACCATCTATATTCGGTACCTTGCAAATAGCTACTCGGCTACCATATCCCTAAAAAAAAAATGGCTCGGTAGAGCAGTGGGCCAAAGCGTTTAGTGACAAACGTATCTGATTTACTGCCTATCGACTCCCGGGTTCAAATCCCGGTTTCGACTTTGACAAAGTTGAAGGAATTGGTATGTCCGCGTTTTTTTAACTGTGTAACGCCCGTCCATGCAGCTCCGACTTTGGTTTGTCCAGAATGTAATGCAGCATATATAAGTCAAACAAGCAGATCATTTTATATAAGATATAGAAAGCATATTTACATAAGCGATAATATGATAAAATATGATAAAATCGTAAGATCTAATCATAAGTAGTTACATCAAGTCATCATTCTAACTAAAATTAAAAAAAAAGGTATTTTAAACATATTGATTTACAGATGAATACTCAAAACAAGCCATCCCAAAAATATTGTTTTGGCGGATTATGGATTAAGGAGATTGTGGCTTTGAAATTCTATAACATCAAATGTAATTACCGGCACAAATTCATTTACAGTGTAAGTAAATATCAGAAGATCCTTGTAACTCGGAATATCGCTGTAAGCCTTTGTTTTTCCATACCTTGTAGTAGATTTAATCCAAACGTATCAATTATATATTTCTCCATAAGTAAGGCAGAAATCTAACTTAAGATATAAACATTTTAATTAGGTAAAAATCGTTTACTAGTGGTCAATAGCAATTAAAACTTGAACACTTCGTATGATACAAATTTATAAATCATTAAAAAGCGTAGTCTACTACTACTATGTGTGTGTGGCTACTTTATTTACTTTTTAATTAAGTAAAGTGAAAGGCTTACGATTTACCTTTTAGGTATGATTTTAAGTATTTACTACTACTCGTATTTGTGAGTAAATTTTTACTATTTTCCATTTTTATTTTATTTTACACCATTTTAATATCATGCTGTGGAGATATATGTTTAGAATAATAACACGATTTATCGAGAAATGATTCATTTTTGGACAACGTTAGAATAGTTTAGATTGTGACTGGTTCGTGAAGGCCTTAGTCGTCTTCCGTCACTGCGACTTAAAAATATCTTTTGTGATAACCCTTATATCTATAAGTCCTATTAATTTTTAGGCTTAGAAGCCTACAATTTTCCGGGGACTATGGTTCCCATTTCAGTAAGTGTTATGGATACCTTTTCCAAATGTCGTAGACTCTGGCGGATTAGGACCTTGCATGCCCGAAGTAAGGTATACAACAATGAAACTACATAGGGTCAAGTGGGGCAAGTGCACACCCAATAACACTAAATTCTCTGATTAAATTCTTACTTATCTCAAAAGGCACTTGAAGCAAAATTACGAAATATATTTAGGTTTTCAGATGGCACATATGAACTTTCGGGAAAAAATGTAAATTGCCATTTAATGTCAATATTAATCTCGCAGTTTGACGTTTCGCCATTAGAAAAATGTCCATTGTTACCAACTTAATTCTGGTTACATATGTAAATATGGATGTGTCTAACGGTCCACTGCCGGAATAACTACAAAATTATAATTTAGGTAGGTTAATCCCATATGAGTAATTATTCATGAAAATTATAATTCCTTCGAAAATTAGAACACAAAGGTGCATTAACCCCAACAGCGCACTTGCCCCATTTGACCCTACTTCTACAAAAATAACGCCACAATATTTTCAACTATTGTTTTGTAGAGCAATTTAAAATATCGCTTTATTCAATAAAGCATGTAATTTAAGGATAAAAAAAAGTATTTTTTATTTACAATAATTTTCTAATTAATATTGTTACGCCACTGGACTGTGCAGACTGGTTAGATAAGGCTGGAATTGTACACGAACGGCCGGGAATATTCTGGAGTGCTCTAGACCGGGAGAATGGATGTATAAATAAGACGCACGGTGGGCTGAGATTCAGTCTGATGTCGAACGTGAACGAGTAAAGAAGAAATACGAGAGAGACTTATAAGTGTTCAGTTGTGATTATAATTAGGAAAGTGATTAATCTATTGTTGTTAATTGTTAATTAGTAAATAAAGTAGTGAGTAAGTGTTACCTGGACTTTCAATCAACGAATCTACAAGTGTAGGTGTTTGTGGGGATAGCAAACACGTAACAATTTGGTGTCGGAAGTGGATTGGAAGAGAAATTTCTGGAATATTCGAAAAGGTTCTACAGTGTTCTTCTCAGAAATTAGTGGTAACACGAAGAATTAAACTACTGGGCAGTGGTTGGAGGACTATTTCTGGACTGAATAGTGACTTTAAAGTGGATTTCGAGAAGTTTCTAGAACATTCGATTTAGAAATAGCTGCAAATACGCGAGTGCCGCTAGTAATAACGTGTTGTAGACTGAGAAAAGGGGCTACTAGTGCAATTTCGGGAAAATTCTAGAACATTCTATTTGGAAATTACAGGAGATACGTGAATTGTGTCGACGGGAACGTGTTGTAGACTTGAAAACAAGACTATAAGTGATTTTTAGTGACAATTCTAGAACATTCGATTTGAAAACCACAGAAGATACGTAAACTGTGTTAATGGGAACGTGTTATAGACTCAAAACAAGACTTATTAGTGATATTTCGTGAAAATTCTCGAACATTCCATTGGACAATTAGTGGAGATAAGTGAATTTTGTCAACACAAAAGAGGTATAGACTCTAAATAAGACTTTCTAGTGCTGTTTAGAGATTTTTCTGGAACATTCCATTATTAAAATAGACGTGATATCAATATTTCACGGACTTTATAGTGTAAAAAACTTTATTTTGAACTGATTTACGTGTCGTGAATTAATGCCAATAACAAAAAGTATGGCGGAGAAACAAACACAGGACTTGCTAGCAGCGTTGTTGGAACGAATGAACGATCAAGAAAGGATACGAAAAGAAGACAAAGAAGAACAAGAAAGAAGGCGACAGGAAGAAAAAGAAGAACAGAGAAAAATTATGGAAGCTCAAGAGAGAAAACTCCAGGAAGAAAAAGAAGAACAAAGGAAGATTATGGAAGATCAAGAGAGAAAACGCCAGGAAGAAAAAGAAGACTTAAGAAAAATGATGGAGGGCTTGGAAATAAGACGACAGGAAGAAAGAGAAGAACAAGAAAGAAGACGACAAGAAGAAAAAGAAGAACAAGAGAGAAGACGTCAAGCTGAAAACGACGAACAAGAAAGAAAACGGCAGGAAGAATTAAGAAAAATATTTGAGGATCAAGAAAAGTGGCGACTCGAGGAAAGAGAAGACTTCAAAAGAAGCCTAGATGAACAGCAGGCAGCCATTTTCTCCCTCACTGAAAAATTTAAAGGAGATGTTATCGAAAAAGTCACTGAAGTCGCAGGGAAAGTCTGTGAAGTCGAAGGAAAAGTCACAGAAGTTAGAAGAAAGTTTGAGGGAGAAATAACGGAAGTTAAGGAAGAAGTAGCCCGACTTAAACAACAATTAAGAGAGAAGGGTGGCCAGTTAGTACTGTCGTCTGGTGCTGGGTTACAACCACCTTCCTTCGATGGTCAAAGTTCATGGTCAACTTATAAGAGACAATTTGAGGCAGCTGCACGTTCAAATAACTGGAACAATGAGGAAAAGGCAACAGCATTGGTATTAGCACTAAGGGGCCAAGCATTAGACCTGCTCCAAACAATTCCTGCCGCACAGCAACAAAACTTTAGCATTTTAGAGGCAGCGTTAGAATAAAGATATGGCGACCAACATCTCGCCCAAGTATATCAGGCTCAGCTCAAATCACGCAGACAACGAGGTGGAGAAAGCCTCCAGGAGTTCGAAGCTGCGGTAGAAAGATTAGCCCATCTAGCCTATCCTGATGCACCAATAGAATTTCAACAAGAGTTAGCAGTTGGTACATTTATTGATGGAGTAAGGGACCAGGAAGTTAGGCGAATTCTTAAGTTGGCGAGGCATAAGCTTAGTAGTGAAGCTTTAGTACATGCACTGGAGATTGAGGCTGCCTATGAGGATACCACACAACCAAATCAGAGAGTACGAGCTGTGAGTGTGGAGGAAGACAAGCCAGACAACACAACACTGATATCTGATCTACACAAGATGTTGACCCAACTACTGACAAAATCGAACTCCCAGCGGAGACAAAACCAACAACGAAGTAGTGGGAGGCCGAATGGAGGCATCCGTTGTTATATGTGTGGCAAATTGGGCCATATTAAGAGGAACTGTCATGAGCTCAACATTCAAGATCCGAGACAAACCCAACAGCAAAGTAGTGGGAGACAGAGTGGAGGACGTATGCGTTGTTATAAGTGTGGCAGAGTGGGCCATATTCAGAGTAACTGTCGTCAGCGCATCCTTGAAAGGGTCACAGTAATGGAGAAGCCACAGGAAAACTGTCGAGCTGGTACTTCGCGAAATATAGCAGATGGCCTTTCCAAAAGACCGTGTGAGAAAGACTGCAAGCCTTGCCACCGTAAGGAAAAACAACAAAATGTACAAATAATGAAGACCGTTAAGATTGATGTTCCGGATTATTGGACAAAAGAGTCGTTAAGGGAAGCGCAGTTAAACGATAAGGAAACAGGTCCTATTCTGCAATGGAAAGAAAGAGGAACTCGGCCCGATTGGAAGGACATTTCAAATAAATCAGTGGGGCTGAAGGCTTTATGGGCACAATGGGACTCCCTTATAGTAGAGGATGGACTACTGAAGAGAGCGTGGGAAAGTCCGGATGGGAGGAAAGTTACTTTGAAATTGTTAATCCCGAGGTGTCATGTAGCAAATGTACTTCAGCAAGTGCATAATGGAACGTCTGGTGGACATTTTAGCATCAACAAAACCTTGACTAAAGTAAGAGAACGTTTC
Source organism: Rhamnusium bicolor (assembly GCA_029963845.1). Classification (NCBI taxonomy): domain Eukaryota; kingdom Metazoa; phylum Arthropoda; class Insecta; order Coleoptera; family Cerambycidae; genus Rhamnusium; species Rhamnusium bicolor. Next base: position 336,972 of record JANEYF010003921.1, read on the forward strand.
TACTGGGTAAACAGTCGTCAAGATGTGGAGGCTTGGTGCCGCCATTGTGAAGTTTGCGCGGCAAGAAGGGGGCGACAAATAAGAAATAAGCAATATAACGCCAGGGCTCCTTTTGAGCGAATTACAATAACAAATGACCGTATGAAGGCTCGTTATGATCGTAAGGCAAATTCAGGAGGGTTCCAGGCTGGAGATTTGGTTTGACTATATAACCCACAACGAAAGAAAGGCAGGTCCCTAAAGCTTCACCCGCCCTGGGAAGGTCCTTACACTGTCGTCACCAGACTAAACGACGTTGTATATAGAATTCACCAAAGCCCAAAATCCAAGATGAAGGTGGTGCATATAGAGAGACTAGCCAAGTATGCAGGGAACAATGAATTGCCTGATCGGGACGTTCAGGCTTAAGGAGGGGGCAGTGTTACGCCACTGGACTGTGCAGACTGGTTAGATAAGGCTGGAATTGTACACGAACGGCTGGGAATATTCTGGAGTGCTCTAGACCGGGAGAATGGATGTATAAATAAGACGCACGGTGGGCTGAGATTCAGTCTGATGTCGAACGTGAACGAGTAAAGAAGAAATACGAGAGAGACTTATAAGTGTTCAGTTGTGATTATAATTAGGAAAGTGATTAATCTATTGTTGTTAATTGTTAATTAGTAAATAAAGTAGTGAGTAAGTGTTACCTGGACTTTCAATCAACGAATCTACAAGTGTAGGTGTTTGTGGGGATAGCAAACACGTAACAATATCATTTTAAGTCTGTCTTAAGTTCAGAAGATGAACAAGAATAAAAAAAATTGAATTGGTTATTTATAAACTTTTGTTAAATTACTTGCCTCATTGCGTAAAGCGATATTTTAAATTGCTCTACAAAACAACTGATGGAAATATTGTAGAATTATTTTTGTAGAGATATGCAGTTTCCTTACATTATTGCATACCAGTCCTGTATAACAATATTAAAATACAAATAACTCCAAAACGATGGCTTCTATCGAAATTTAATAAGAGCACCTTTTTTTATACAGTTTTTAACACTGGCACCTTTTTCCATTTTAAAAGTTAAAAAAAATAAGACAAAAAAAATTATAGTGAAAATTTACCCTCATCTCCCCTTTAACTACTCCAACAATCATCATATTTAGATGAAGATCTGACAAAATATGTAACATTATGAAGTTAATATATGGTCCAAATTAAATTTTTGCAACTTAAGACAATTCGAATTTATTGGCAAATAACTGTGTTGTATTTACCCCCCTTTATGGGGTTGTAGCTCCCTTCTGAACTGATTTAAGGCAAATGTTTATATACAAAACTCAATTTACTTTTTCTAGTTCTATTGCGCCCTTGAGACACTCTGTATATATAACTACTTATGATCTTAAGATTTTTATATTTTATCATATTACCGCTTATACAATTTGTGCATTTTTCATTTTCTTTTTCAGTTTTAAGTTGTTTTTGTTGAAATTAAATAAGTTCATTTTAAAAGGTGTTTCAATAAGAGCGCAAAATTTGAATTACGCGCTAGCTTGTCTGTCATGATGTCACAGGATTATGACATGCCAGGTCGATAGGAGACAGATGGGTTAGTAAACATGGAGCATTACACGATAGAACAACGTGTCTTTATTGTTAAACATTATTATCAAATTGGTGAAAGATTGATTGCCACGATTCATAAAGTGCGTCCAATTTTCGGTCGAAATAATGTTCCTCATTCATCTACTGTGAATAAAATAATCGAAAAATTCGAAAGTGCTGGTTCGGTTTGTGATGTAAAACACACGACATGCGCTCGTAGAGTTCGTACATAACAAAACATCACGGCAGTTCGCGAGAGCGTGGCCGAGAGTCCAGGGACGTCGATTCGTCATCGTGCACAAGAATTGGATGTTACAACGGCCACTCTTCAGCGTATTCTCACTAAAGATTTGCATCTCCATGCCTACAATTTTCAGTGACAAAATCATTTTCACCTCGACGGCTTCGTTAATAGGCAAAACTGCCGCATTTGGGGCTCAGAAAATCCACGAATGATTCATGAGAAAGCAATGCATCCAAAACGTGTCACTGTTTGGGGTGCATTGGGGTCTGGAGGAATCATTGGGTCGTTTTTCCTGGCGAGGCAAGTAATGTTTATCACATTATTACGGTGAATGCGAACGTTATCGTGCTATGATAATCCAGTTTTTTTTTGCCTCAATGGGAAGATATTACTCTCGAAGACATGTGGTTTCAGCAGGACTGTGCCACTTACCATACCGCCCGTGAAACATTGACGGTCTTGCACGAATCTTTTCCTGGTCGTGTCATCTCCCGGTTTGGTGACACACAAGCCTGCGACCACCGAAGCATTGAAGGCTGAAATTAGACGCTATATCAACGAAATACCGCCATATGTATGCAACAACGTTTTTCAAAATTTCACCAAAAGGGTACGCATGTGCCAGCAAAGCCGTGGCGGCCATTTACCAAATATGTTATTCCTTACATAACTCCCAAATATCTACATTATAACTCAATAAATATTTCAATAGTTTGCTACAGAAAACCATGTTTTATTGAATCTTGAAATATTGTGCTCTTATTGAAACACCCTTTATATTACGGGGCATGGTAGTCGAATGAGTAAAGCGCTTATTGCTATTTACTCGGTACCAAATATCGATGGTTCGAATCCATCCCGGCGCAACAAATTTTATTTGTAATTTGCTTCGGATTAAGATGGAAGTGAACTGTCGATGCCCTAGATGTGGTTCGGACTTCACAATAAACTGTAGGGCCTCGTCTCTCCTTACCCAACACAAAATCCTAGGATTTTCTGCGAGTTAATTCGGTGACTTGAGAGGCGGTTAAGAAAACATTACGGGATTATAGTGCTAAATAGTGACGTTATAATCTACAATTTTTGATATTTTTTAATTGTTTTTATTTTTTTTTTAAATAGTTCGTCTTTTTTGGTGTTGGCCAGAGGCCTAAAAAAGTTTGATGTATGAAAAATCCGATGCCGTCAAGAAAAAAACAATTGAACGTCAGACAAAAAAGTTATGGGCGAAAAACCGATTTTTTCAAAGAAATCAAAATGGCGGATTATTATGTTTTTTGTAATAGGGTGATACTGGAAAAAATTTTTTAGTTTTTTTGTATCACAGGTTTGTCCGGCAATGAATTTTTCTTTCAAAAATTTTGAATCTCCCAATATATTTGCATTCAACAGAATATTCAATACTCTATCTATCTCTAACCGTTTCCGAAATATTAGTAGCTCGTTGACTTTATCCTCATACCTACTATACAGCCCGCAAATTAAGTGGCATCGCAGTTAGCTGTGATGAAGGCGCATTGCGTTAGAACTAATATAATTATTAGTGCCAAATTGTAATAGACACAGGTGTCAAATAATTGTAAGACAATAATTGAAAAACTACACGTAAAATTACATTTATTATTGTTGTACGGTTATAAAATCTTCTGTTAATATTTCGAAAATGGTTAAAGATATTGTGCTTTATGCATTTTTGACAAATAATTAAATATTCTGTTGAATGCAGCCAAAATATATTGGGAGAATCAAAATTATTGAAAAAAAAATAATAATTTTCCGCCAAACTGAAAGTGGTAGAATAGAACCGAATATATAGAATTTGTTCCTTAGAACAGAAAATGTAATGATCCGCCAATATGATTTTTTTAATCGGTTTTTCAGTCATAACTTTTTTGATTGATGTTCAATTGTTTCTTTCTTGATGACATCGAGTTATTCGGAAAAAACTACATGACACTAGTTTCTGAATTATGAATTTCTCTTGAAACGTACCGGAAGAATCTCAAGTGAGGTCTTAGCTGGGACACCTTGTACAGTATATAGTCTAATCGCATTCATTTCAATGATAGTTAATGCGCTTGAATTCACCACAAGAGGTGCTAGTGTAGGAAAAGGTCAATGTCATTGAACGATAATGTTTACTATGACTTTTTAACGCTAGTTTTTAGTAATTTTTATAAAAATTAGAAGAAGAACATTTAACACAATGATGGCAGAAGGGAAAATTAGTAATTTACTTGTTCAGTAAGGAAATTATTGTACTTATCAGATGTGTCTTATGTCATTAAAGTTAGGTTATATAAAGATTGAGTATGATGAAAACTACTCAATGTTATATTCACATCAAAGGTTCCAACCCACTTCAGGACAAGGATAGTCCCTAGCATGAATGGCGGCACTAAAACGTTCACTTTACTCCCTTTGCACATAAATAACTGTTAATACACAAAATCACCTAACACACCACTCACTGACAGGACTGAGAGAGATGAGCCAAATCCGCATGATGCTATACACATCAGCTGGTCAAAAGTGACCAATAGTTATTGCATCGATAAAAAATTGCATAAAGCATAGTGTAACGCCTGAGGAGGTGGGATGTAATTTACTTACTTTATTTTTAGCTTCTTACGAACCGCGGGTTACACTAGTAAAGACTAAACCAGTTGTACTAGCTGGCACCCGTGGACCAGACAAATATTTTTGATTTTGTTAATGAAAAATAATTTCTTAAATAGGAAAACTTAAAAAACATTGTTTCAGTTTGCAGTTTGTCCCCGTCGACAATTGTGACCTGCCAACCGGGCCAGTCCGACCCTGCACGCTTTTGATATGTTGAATGTGTATATATATAACATTTGACGAACAAACCTCTAAAACAAAGATTGTACGATGGATTAGGCTACGATATCCAAGTTTTTTGGTTCGTTTGATATTTAAAATGCCTTGGTAAATACAAATAAATGACAATTGACTTTAATATAAAATAAATACTAGATATCATTCAATTATCAAACAATAACAATTTATTTTCCAAAATATTTTCAAGATATCTTGACATGGTGTCCTGCATATATTAAATTACAAAATCAAGTAAGGCTCATGTTGGTGTAGACGGCCACACGCAGGTGTGGTAGGTCAAGTATCAACACTAAAAAAAGGTCTCAAATTTTGAGTGGAAAATCACAACATAGACAATTTTCTAATCTATCATAATTTGATTTTGTTGATTGTACGTTATGTTCAATATAAGATAAATATTTTTAAAATCTGGCATTTAATTTGCATTTCTAGAAAAAAATGTAAATTAATTTATTTGGGTATTACACAAGCTTCCTTTCAAACAATATTATAACAATAAACTACCTATAGTTTCCTGTATTTTACACTGTTATTCATATCTGTATGCGCTAGTATAAAAGTTCAAGGTGGATAAGAAATTAAACACGACACTTCAAACACATTTTATAGCATAAAGTATTAAAACAACTACTTCTCTACATGCAAGAAAGCATTGGATTGAATAATGCTGCACTGAGTTTACAAAATTGAAAAATTGTACCTTTCGGCTGCCTTACTGGAAAACAGAATGACTTGCTGAACTCGTAACAAGTGATTTATGTCACTTAATTGTCAATAAAAAAAATTTGCCCTCTTTTAACACGTCTTATTCTTGCCCCGTCATATAATACTAATAATAATTTTTTAATTAACTGTCTCTATTCCAAATAAAAACTAAATAATTTGCTCGAACAATCTAAGATATGTTTTATGATTACTGATATATACCTAAAACCACTGTCAATTATTATTTGGGTATCAGAAAGTCACATTGGTGGAATGTCACTAATATTTTTTTTTGAGATTTCAAATTTTAAGTGTCAATCAAAATTCAAATTTTTTTATTTTTTTTTACCGATTTTGCTCATCAATGAACTCAATCTCTTCCTTAACCTCTAGAATGTGTGTACTAAATTTGAAAGCATTATCTCAAAAACTGTAACTGCTATCGCGAACCACACAGACAGACAGACAGAAAAAATATTTTGTCTGAAATTTTGTGTGTCGTCATAATTCGTCGAGATTCGCCCAGAAATGCAATAAAAATTTTCAAAATTTTTTTCACGAATACACACCTTCCTTACTGAGGGGTGAGGAAGTAAAATAATAATGAAAATGCAGTTAATGTCCATAAAATGTTGGTTAAGGCAGACAATTTTTAAAAACCAGTAAAAGATGTATCAATACAATTTAAGTAATACTCACTAATTCATAAACACCACACACAATTTTATTCACTTGCCTAAGTTACAAGACTGCACATTAAAAATTAGTGGAAGTAGTATTATATTAGAAAAATCGGTAGCCTGAAGGATAAAAAATATCAATTTTTGAAATGGGTTGGAACTATTGATGTGACGTAGTTTTGCACGAAACACAAAAACACCATAAACTCCAGATGATGCCAACTTGATTCCCAGGAAATGTAACATTTAAATACTATTTTTCCATAGTTAGGGTGGCATCCTGTTGAAACCAAACGTTTCTCACATCTTCCGGTGAGGATGATGCCTTGACCAATTATGTCGATTAACTGTTCCGTTACAACAGAATGTTGCTTCGTCGAAAAGACTAAAGTTATGCACAAAATTATCATCATTACTACAACAGTTCTATCATTGCTTTGGGAAACGGAACTTTTCTGTCAAAATCATCTTCAGAAAGCAACGGCAACGAGTGAGCTTTGTAGAGAAATATTTTTTCTCTTTTCAAAATCCTACCACTCAAATGAGACGATTCAAATTTTCATTTAATTCTAGCTGCGTGGTCGATGTTTGTGGATTCTCTCCGAATCTTAACAAAATATTCAACGTACTGTCAACAATTTGCCGTAATGGAACCGATATTGCTGAATTTTTTTAAAACGTTACTCACTACAGTTGAGGTCTCAGTTTGCATACCTCTGGTTAATTAAGTTGCACACTTCTTGTTGTTTTTCTCAACGGTCACCAATGCTAATCATTTTTTTACATTCAGGTAAAGCTCCAGCGATTATTCATTACTTTTGCCTAACCCTGTATATTAGAAAATTGTAAAAACGAGGATCTGATGCACTCTGAGCTCTGTTTATTTTGGTCCGTATTGGCGCAATATAAGAGGATAAAGATCATATTCGATATGCCATATCAAATACCATTGTATCAATACAATTCTCCAAAATACGGTAGTAATCTCAAATGACGAATATTGTCGTCAGTATTTAATATACCATTCATGAGTCTTTATTCTAACTTAGCTTATCAAATATTATATATTTATAACAGTCCTTAACAAGCCTGAGGGATTATCAATACCAAATTTGACTTACTGTAATTATTTCTATCAAAATGTGCAGTTATAATGCATTATTTGCAGATTATTAATGTAATACCTTGTTAACATTTAATCTTTAAAGTTAATTCATACTTATCTCTGGTTTAGCGTTATTGTCATTTTAGGAGATTAGCAGGGCAGAAGAGCAATTATTGAACATCTTTGGACTACTTTTTTAAATTAAATGTTTAAATTAAATGGTAAATATCGAAACTCGACTACTCGACACGTGGTCAAAATATATTTCAAAATTTATTCGTTACTCCACAATGCTTCTTCTTCTTCTTAGAAAGTTATAGAAAAATGTAACATCGTTTTGCTTTAAAATCCTTTCTAAAATATTTTATTCTCTGTATGCGTGATCATTGTAGGTGGTACTCGTGTATTTCAACATTCCGATGCAGTACCCGCGTTGTGGGTGGTACCTGAATACTGAGGTATTTTTTTGATACCCGAATACTATACCTAGGCAAATTTTTAAAATATGTACCCATTATTGTTTAGAACTGGAGTTTTAAACCATGATTTAAAAAAATGTTTTATCTGAGTATTCGATACCTAGGTGTAACCAAAAGTATCCGGATTTTTTAAAACGTAAGTACCCGAGTATTTAGAAAGTAAAAATGAGATATTATGTTTATATTTTAAGTAATGTTATAATAACGATTATTTTTATTAAATTATTTCATTGTTCCATTTGATATTTTTAATTTTTTCATGTCTGTCCAAACTTTGAGGTATATAATTCTTACTTTTTAAACGGGATTTCTCATTGCTGTAAAGCTTTTTTCTTTACAGGATTTAATAGAAGATGCTGGGAAATAAGTTTTTCAGACTTGTGTAAGCACTTGCCCCACTTGGAAAATTTATCGAACCTCCACTTTGTCAGGGGAGTAGAAATTTTTAACTTCGTCACATAGTAGATATATGGAACCCATAAATTTACGTAACCTTCGAAAAATGTTCACACGAAAAGATTCGTTCACCTCTTCAATTTTAAGTTAATTTGTTACAATGAAATAATGTGTGCAATTTGTGTCAGACTCCATATCTGAACAGTAGAACTCCTTGACTGTCCTGTGAACAATCAAACTACATAGACACGTTTATTAAGTTCCCTTCTTATCAGTGAATTGTTTATCGTTTTTACGAATACTTTTTACTACGCTTCAAGATAAGCCACCATTTATTGTGGATTAGAGTGTATTTTACCATATAAATAAATTAATACACAACAAACACAATATAGGGATCTCTTTAAAATAATCCCACAATGTATAAATATGAGTTCATCTAAGGAACAACCTAATGCGAAAAAGCAAACCCATAAAAAATATCTGATAGATCCAGAAGAAATTATAAAAACAAATAAGTACTATCTTTCCTCAAACATTGAAAATATAGTAGCACATGAACATTCTGAACTAAGCACGAGTAACTTTTCGAAAACAATCGAAAAGTCTAAAATCCCGCCAATTTATTTACATAAATCATATTGTGAATATGAAAAATCAGTTAGCAGAAAATTTACAACACAATATCAAACAAATTCTTTAAAAATTAATGTCACTTCATCAGAGGATTTTAGAAAACCTACAGATTACTATAATACAAATGAAGTCAAATATTATATGTACCAAAATCCAGACAATTTAAATATGTCAGTAATCTTTCGAAATATTCCTACTTCATTAAGTGAAAGTGAAATAAATGATGAACTTAAAATTAATTATGATATTATAAAAGTTGTAAGACTACTGAACAAAGATAAAATGCCTATCCCAATTTGTGCAATAGTAATATTTAATACAAAATAACAAGCAAAACAAATGGACAATTATTTCAATAATATTGAAATCTACTCCTCTTCCTGAGCAATACATTTTTCGATTCCTTGCCTATTATTCACAACAACTTTACGGAGTTATCTGTTGGCACACTAATCATAGTCCTTCTTCCAACTCCTCTCTGGTCTGCGGTCTGCTTGTATACCCAACATTTTTAACAATACCCCAATACCCAACTATCCTCGACGATTCTCATCTATTATGATGATCAACTACTTGATAACCCTACAGATATTTGAAACTCTAATGCAAATTTTTTTAATAAATCTTTCACTCCTGTATCTGACGCGTCCTTAAACAATGGAAAGTCTTTGCTTAGTTCACAGTTCTTTTTTCATATTCATGAATTTGATGAAAATGAGGTTCTTGTCTCATTAAAACAAATTAAACCCAAAATGACAACCGGTCCAAATGCAGTACCTGCTTTTATCCCGAGGAACTATGCCTGCATTCTTGTTTCACTACTGAAAATCTTGTTCAATCTGTATCTGAAAACTTGTACATTTCCTGATGCCTGCAAATATTTCAAAGTTTGTCCTATGTATAAAAAATGAGACAGGCTTGCTGTGTAATTTTTGCAAAGCTCTTGAATTTTTACTGCATAGCAATATTTACGGCAACTTTAGTACTAAACTCTCACCTTACCAACGCGGTTTCATGAAAGGTCGCTCCACCACAATCAATCTAGTGTGCATCACGCAATTCATTGCTGAATCAATATATGCAGACTCAAACTAATGTTATTTACATAGATTTCTTCAAAGCATTCAACAGACTTATTCATAGTATACTACTTAATAAGCTTAAAATATTGTGATTTTATGACTCACTAGTACCTCTGTTGGAATCTTCTTTATCCAATTGAAAGCAATACGTAGTGATTAATGGGTTCAGGTCTGTCGAATACCTTGCAACATCAGGAGTCCCGCAGGGATCTGTACTTGGGCCACTGTTATTTAGCATATTCATCAACAACATTGTCGATCAGTTGGATATCAAATGTCTTATTTATGTGGATGACTTAAAGATATTTGGAGTAATGTAAAAATACTTTAAAATTGTTTCGTTAGAATCAAGCTATAATGTACAGGGTGAACCCGAGAGAACTCCCACCCCCCTTTCCTCCTTTATTTTTTGGAGAAAAAAAGAAAAAATTGTAGGGAATTCCATAAACTTTTTTGATGGCCTCATTGAATATACATGGTGTTTCATAAAAGTGTGACCATACCAACTTACATTTTTTTAAATAGAACACCATATACATTTTCAGTTTTCTGAAATCTACGTTTTATTATAATTCCATTGATATATACGTGTTATATATTTACATTATTCTTTTGGAAGATACAAGCTGTTAAAATATGCTTCGAGTATATTCCTGCGTTTATTTTCAGAATAATACATGATTTTATTTAATATAAATATTTCACACACAAGTTATGACACCAGAAATTGACAAGTTAGAGGACTGACAGATATTTAATTATTTAAAAATATTTTAACAGCTTGTATCTTCCAAAAAAATAAAGCAATATATAACATGTATGTATATATCACTGGAATCGTAATAAAACGTAGATTTCAAAAAACTAAAAATATATCCATCAATCAGAGAACTTCTCGTCGAGCCAATTCCTCACCAGTACCCTCATTTTAAATGAGATGTAAAAAATGTTACTTTGCATAATAATTTTTCTTTAGGTAAATATGTATCATATAGTTTTTTCAGCTATATGTTTTTTTTGTTATAACCCAAAAATAAAAATCACTGTATAGGTCCATCGTCTGATAAAGTATATTTGAGCATTATTTGAGACCAACGGGCTTCGAAATATTACAGTCAACATATTTACTCGCAGAACCAACACCAAAAATTATTTGAAAATTTGGTTTTACAAATTTTTTTAACTGCGTCCGAGTTTATATTTAAGTATTATAACAATTGCGTTCATTTGTTATTTGTTGAGAAATCTGAATTACTACTTTAGCTTCTTGATTGTACTATGGAAGAGCGTAAATTTTTCAGAAAGTTTTATAGAAATTACTTTAACTAATATTAAATATAAAAGTCACAGGCAGAACAACCTCCTGTGGTCCTAAAGTACCCTCGTGCAAGAGGGGATTACAAATTTGGACTGACACTCAACATCCAAATTTGCTAGGATTAATTTTTATTCCCAGAAAATTCCAGAGTTTTGACCGGGACAGACACCCCAAAGTGAAAGAGTCGTAAAAATAAAAATTCAAAGGTTCGGACTGATTTTACTACTTAATGAACAACAATAAAGATGCGAGATAGTCCCATAGAGTTTTGCAAATAACAGGTAAAAATAGTAATTAACTTCTACAATGGTAATTTGATATTTATTTTTCTTTATCTTTCTTGGGCCTTAACTACCATATAAATAATTCTTCAAAAAATTGAATACACAAAAAATACAATTACCCAATATAATACTCGAAAACTGCCTTGTGAAGTTAGACGAACAATCAGAGGGTACTCTTTGTAATTAGTATAAATAACAAAAAAAATAATAAAATATTTTCGGAAACGAAATCTTGAATCCTTTCTCAAAATTTTGTAGCTTTTATAAAACTGAGGTGAACCACCGAAAACGAAACAACCATGTTTTTCTTAAATTTAAGCCACTAAGTAGCAAGTGGGGTCAAGTAAAAAAATCATTTAAAGCTCGTTAAATTATCTTTACAACGGTTGTGGTAATAATTTACGAGAAGTTGCGTTCTACTACTAAAGAATTTAATGAATCACTTGTCTGTGACTTTATTAGTGCGATTATCTTGCGTATAGATGAATACACACATTTGAACAATGAGTTTTTGTCGTTTCATACGTGAAAAGGCTATTAGAACGAAGAAAAAAACATACAGATTATCTTCTGTTGATCTCTGGCGCTAATTAAAATTTCGGTAGCCAACCAATATTTTGTCCCTCAATATGCCACTTTACCACAGAAATAACAGAATGAGGAAGAACAAACAAAACACCAAAATACGCAACTGATGGTAAGCGTGCATGTGAAACACTTGCTTTAATTAATTACTTGAACGAATCCTGATGATAAGTACACGCACTGCCTCAACCGATGCCCTTGAATTTTTCATCGGTCGACCGATAGAACGAATTACATGTGTATTTGTGTATTGATGCAAGCTAAAGTGCTCAAAGAACGGTCGCGTATATTCACGAACGTAGGCATATTCAGTCAATGTGCTCTCTATATTGAGCATATTAGAGAAGGTTCTGGTGAAAGGGCGCGAACTTTCTGCTCAAAATTCTCCAAGTCTCTGGTAAATTCGCGATATTTCTCAACATTCTCTAAAATTCGCGACCGTACTCGCTTTTAAAATTCCCGTTCCATAAATGTTGAAAGAAATTGGATTTAAGCGCCATCAACGACGGTGCAATTCTGCACATGTTTTGTGCATCGTACAATACCTGGCAGGGCCGAGCGCTGGTCCTGCCAGGCAACAACGAGCACCCGTGGAGGCCCAAAACCTCACCGCGGTGCTCAAACAGATGCAGCAAATGTGCTCAGCAATGAGCGCATTTTTTGCACAGATGCCAGGCTTTACTAATCTGTAATGTCTTTTCAGGTGAAGCCGAACTTCCTGCAGATCGCCTCATGGAACGTTAACGGGTTACAAGGAAGAAAACTTGAAGTGGAGGAACTCCTAGCCCGGTACGACATAGACGTGTTGGCACTACAGGAAAAGAAGATGACGCCGCTGAAGCCAGCCAACTTCCCTGGCTACCATATCTACAGAAAGGACTACGCTGGGCCATGGAAGATGAGAGGAGTAGCCCTGCTGGTAAAGAATCGATCGACCACCATCCAATCGTACTGCCGGACATGGAAAACCTGAAAGCCACCGCCGTAGTAGTGTCAACGGCACGAAATGGCGACATCCAAGTGGTATCCTGTTATCAACCACCCCGAAGCCGGATCCTGGACAGGGACCTGGATGCAATATTCCAGGACCGGACTCAGGTGCTTGCCATAGGCGACCTGAACGCCAAGTCACAGGAATGGAACAGCAGAGTCACCTACACTCTAGGACGAGATCTGCTGAGGTTCCTGGGACGACACGCTGGCAACATTCAGGCACTAGGACAGGATGAGCCGACGCACCACAATGGGATCCACCGACCGGACGTGCTAGACATTGCTATAATGAAGGAGATGACCCTCAATGCGGAAATCTCTACCAGGACGGAAGGTTCCACCGAGCATAATCCGATCTTCTTCAACCTAGGAGAAAAGGATGATGTGGACACTGGGACCTGCATCAAAAGGAGGACAGACGGGGAATATTTCCGTGCAGCGCTGCAAAGGAACATTGCACATATTCCCAGGATTGAATCCGAGGAAGATGTGGAGAGGGCCATCACCTCCCTGGAAAACCAGATCCAGGAAGCGATGGAGGAAAGCACCACAGAGACGGAGACCAGAAGGGCACCAGCGCTGATGGCAAACCTCACGGAGGACCTCAGGCAGCTGTTTCGGGGCAGACGAAGGACGAAGAAAAGGGCCCAAAGGACTAGACTCCCTGAGGACAGGCACGCGTATAACACGCTGAACAGGAGAGTCAAAGCTGCCCTCTAGGAACACCATCAAGAAGGATGGCAGCGTCACCTGGAATCGCTGGACCCACAGGACAGGAGCATCTGGAACACCCAACGTGCTCTACGGAACAGGCCGAAACCGATGCCCCCAATCCACGGAGGAATGGGATTGTCTACACTCGCCAGGAAAAAGCCGAAGCATTCGCGGACAGCTTGGAACTGCAGTATAGGAAAAACCAACTCGATGATGAGGACGAGGACTGGGTTGATGACGTGGAACGCAGAGTGCGTCGGATGCTCCGCCTGCCAGACGATGATCACATCTGTCCGACCACTCCAGAGGAGGTCAAGGAGCTTGAAGCCGAGGAAAGTTCCAGGATATGATAAGATCGGAAACATCGCCCTCAAGAAGCTACCCAGGAAAGGAGTGGCAGCCCTGGTGAACATCACCAATGGGATCTTGAGGCTCAGATACTTCCCGGACAGGTGAAAGAAGGCCGACGTCATAGTCATCCCGAAACCAGGTAAGGAACTAATCTTTCCCCCTCCTACAGGCCCATCAGCCTGCTCTCCGCTGTGAGTAAGGTAGCCGAGCGCGTCATCTTGAGAAGAATAGAAGAAGAAACCGAAGAGCTCCAAATCATCCCGGATGAACAGTTCGCGTACAGGACAGGACATAGTACGGAACTCCAAGTGCTCAGGGTCACCGAAGAAGTCACCAAAGGTTTCAACCAAAAACAGGTTTACGGCGGTACTACTCCTGGACGTTGCGAAGACTTTCGACAGGGTCTGGCACGATGGTCTACTAGCTAAAATAATGGGTATGGGTTATCCCATTGCACTCGTTAAACTAGTTAGATCATACCTACACGGGTGACAGATGCAAGTGAAGATCAGGGATAGCGTGTCCACGTATCGACCGATGGAAGCCGGAGTCCCCCAAGGCTCTGTGCTGTCACCTCACCTGTTCGCTGTCTTCACCTCTGATCTCCCAAGGACCGAAGGCACCGCTATGGCACTCTACGCGGACGACACGGCCAGATCCTGGAGGGCAAGAACAGCCACCAGAAGAATCCAAGAGGCAGCCTCTCTTCTGGAAGAATGGAGCATCAAATGGAAAGTCGCAGTCAACGCGGAGAAAAGCCAGACGATTCTCTTCAGGAAAGTACGCAAGGAAACCCCCACAGGACACGTTTCCATGTTCGGTGAGGACATCCAATGGCACGATTCCGTCAAGTACCTTGGCGTAATCATGGACAAAGGCCTGACATGGAGACAGAACACCGAAGCCATCGTGGTAAAGGCCAAGCGGACGAGAGCTCTCATCTACCCAATGGTAGGGAACCAGAACAGGCTCAATCTGAGGAATAAGCTTCTGTTAGTCAAAGCACTCATCAGGCCACAGCTGACCTACGCCTCCAGCATGGGGATACCAAGCGAAGACCTATCTGAAGAAGATCCAAGCCGTGGAAAACGTGGCCATCAGGACAGCGGTGGGCGCATCACGGTACGTTAGAAACATCTTCAGGGACCTGGAGTACACACCAGTCACCGAAATCATCCGGGATTGAGCGAAGAAACTGTACACCTTAGCCGAGGAGTATAGGAACCCGCTGATCAGGGAGGCCACCTCCTATGATCCGGCCGACGCACCGAGGCACAAGAGGCCGAAGGTACAGTTACTGGACAACAGGTAAGTATAACTAATCCTTTCTAGATGTACCAACCAACGGAAGAGACATGACGCAACCAACCAACTTCCCACAGACCTTGTGGGCACCGGTCAGTGAACCGACTAGTGCCCGTTGTCCCCCTGGCTCCGTGAAGGACGAAAGTGCTAAGAAAGCACTTAGGCCTTCACCTCCTAGAGCTACACAGTTCATCCTCACCTTGTCGGATGATCCAGACGACAATGTATCAATTGACAATTTGTGTACTGGCAGTCAATCCCAAGTCACAGAATATTCGCACAATCCCTGACAGACCGATGACTACCCCCGGGGGTGACAAGCTGGCGAAGAAAGAAGACAAAGTCAGAAGAGCGCCAGAAGAGGTCCTAGCAAGCAGGGTTCATCAGCCAGGACCCAGGGAGGTTGGCCGAAATCTTCGGCACCGCTCACATTTGTGAGTGGGGCAGTTCGTAAAGTAAGCCAACCCGCCCTGCACGAGGCCGGTCCAGGTCTACAGCGATGACTAGGGTAAAAAGGCAATAGTCCTGCCTGGCCCTAGCCAAGGATTTTATATAATAACTATAAAATTCTTGGCCCTAGCATCCGAGACCGTCATCAAGCCACAAGGATATTGGTACGTATACAGGGTGTCATGTGCACAGCTTAAAAGTGAAGTTTCCACATTAAAATTATAGATTTAGCCAAATAGTCTAAATGAAATATGCTTCCATAAGATAATAAAGCCCCTTAAAGTTAATTATTTTATTGATTTATGTTTATATCTTATTACAAATACAGTTTTTAAATACAGCACAATTTCGTTAATTATAAAAAAAGATAATTATTCATCCTCTACAAAAACAGGGAATAGGTGACGCCTGTGAAGCCTCTTTCCACTTATTGTATGCCATATTTCTTTTTTTAGTAGAGAAGTTTTTTAGCATTTCAGTCAAATATTTTCAATAACAATCTTCTCGAAAACTACTGACATTTGCTGAAACGAACAAGTATTTCCATTTCACATAAACTTAGTTTTTTCAAAGAAAATAAAAGGAAAAATTAAATTTTTAAAAATTTATGGATTAAAAAACTATGGGATCACTAGCGGATTTTGGAGGGGGCTGGAGTTATACAAACATAAAAAGTAGATATCTGCAAGCTGTTTTAACTCTTTAGTTATATAATAAAAGAAAAGTTTAAAGGACTCATAGTGATTTTATTATTTCAGGTAGGTATTTATACAGGGTATCCGGAATTTATGTACCAAAATTCAGATAGTGATTCTACTCATAAACATAATAGTATAAATTCATATAATATTTTTTTTGAAATGTCACTGCGAGTGGAGTTACATAACCCTTATTTTTATATATTTTAGATCAGGTTTAATAGAATTTAGGGAATTTTGCAAAGCTTTAAATCCTTTTTCCTTAAAAAACGGTTGATTTTATTGGCGTGTAACAATAAGACATTTCCGTAAAATTTTTTAATGACAGTAATACATTATTAAACCATTGGAAAATTTGCAAATAAAAAAAAGTTCTAATCAAACTTGTGGCCAACAATAGGGCTTTCCAATTTTTATGAAATTTTTTGAGTTGGTAAAGTTTATAGATAAACTTTAAGGTTATGTAACTTCGCTAATATTGAGATTTCAAAAAAAGGATTATATGAACTTGCAGTGGCGGATTTAGTGTGAGGCGCAGGAGGGACGCCTCCCAGGGTTTTATTTTCTTAACTTTTAATAAATTAATTTAATTCACAAGTGAAAATTTAATTTTAATGTCGAACAAAACCCAAATTTTATGGTCAATGGTAGCTACTATTTAGTTTTGGGTGGAGTAAGACACACCCTAGAAAGAAGGGGAAAAATTATGTTTTCTCAAACAGCATTTTAACGTTGTATCAATATTATCCGAACTACTTTGGCGTTGCTGGATAATGTCGTAAAAACCAAATAAATATTTCGAGTTGTAATTGGGTTACGCGACCAAAATACAACTTGAAATACTTATTGGGAATGAATATCCGACCCGCTTTTGCACCAAATTCAGTGGATAAAATCGCTACAACATCGGCATGCGATTGGCAGTACTGATGACGTCATTTGAACTTTACGAAGAAAACCAACTTTTACATTAAAACTGACGAAATTTTATAGTATGTTTTTCTAACTAAAAACATTACTGTTAAACGTTTGTACCACTTGTGTTTACTGAAATCAACACCACTCGCCTAAACATAGGTAGATGGTGTTTTATTGTGATGTTTTCAGGTGATTTTAAGAACTTTCTGATACCAACATGTTTTAACGCAGACCAGTTCATGATAAAATATGGACATTGTATGTCTAAAAATCAAGGGCGCCCACACAATGTTTTTAGAAAAAAAAAGACTTTTTTCATGTATACACAAATTTGACTAATATAACTTTCAACGCACAATGTAATGATTACTTAATAATTTTTAATATAAAGGAACAAAATTATATTACCCAAAATCTCCTAAATTTTAATATTTTTCACTTCATTTGTCAACATCACAATGGCAGATAACGGTATGTACGTTCGTCCTCGAGCTGCTGAGAAAATGGAAGAGTTGTATAGAGCAACCTGGGCCATATTTATGTATGAATCCCTCTAAAATATGCATCATATCTGACCGCTTAGTTATAAAAAGTGGTTGAATATTTAGATAATCACGAAAATAATAGAATAACAACAAAAGTTTATAGGTTATGTTGTTTGTTTTAGATATTCCTCTTTAACTTTCTTTATGATGAACGCATCATACCGCATCGTCCATAAAACCTTAAAGTATGACTAATCTATACATTGATAACTAAATCGTTATGACGACGTTTCCGCAAGGTCAATAATAAACCCAAAATCTACACCATAGTTAACAGTCATGTATTGAACTCGGCCAGACGTTGTTAAAACGTGTCTATTTTACACACACAACGAACTGATAAGCAACGTCGTCTAATCGGCCAGAGGTCGTGGGTGACATGATGACGATTTTCTACACCTAATACAACGTTAAATTCTGTGTAGATGTGGGTGGAGGTCGCTGCTTGGGTTATTATTACTACTTCCCATAAATACACCACTGTTGCGTCCCCTCCTTTGCCAATTCCTAAATCCGCCACTGTGAACTTGTATATTTATGAATAGAATCTTGATCTTCCATCTACCTATTTCATTTAAGTTGTAAAATTAAGGTTTGTAAATTGACAAAAAGACCACGAGCAATATATATTTGAAGTTTCAATAAATATTTATTATACTACTCTAAAATGTAATTAGTCACAAGATTAGATTGTTACTGTCTTTTCCATTTGTACAACCAAAATAGTCATCTTTACGCGCTTATTTGTAAAATTGTCCAACGTACAGAAAATATGGGAATATTTTTTTTATATTGAACGCTTTGTGTTAATTTTGATGGAAAGCAAAAATTTAGGTCTCTCAGACGCCCCCCCTACTTCCTGTTTTTATGGAAGGTGTAAGTTATGTTGCATTTCATATATTAACGAAATAGTGCTGAATTTAAAAACTATGTATTTAATAATAACGTTTTAGATACAAGCAAAAAAATAAAAAAAATCGTTTTGAGGGCCCGTAACTTTTAAGAACTCACATTAACTTAGATTTGGCTAAATCCTATACCCTTTGATATGGCGGATTCGCTTTTAAGCTATTAATTACGTGATACCCTGTATGTATGCGTCCTTTACTTGTAAATATATTTTTTTAAATTTATACATAAAAATGTCTTTTTGTATACATTTCGGAATAACTAATAAGCATTTAAAATTATTTGTGGTAATTAAATAAGATGGATGTTAATTAATATATTTAATGGCAACATTCAATTATATAAATTTATAAAATTATTTCATAAATCACAGAGTTAAATTTCATATTAACAAATTAGCATGGCTATAAAAAACACATAAAAAATTTTACAAGGAATTTTAATAGAAAACGGAAAATATTACCTCAATAAAAATAAATGGAATGCATAAAATTATTTATTTTATAATACTTATCTGCTTACTGTATTCATCCAAAAAATTGTTTTACGGATCAAATGATTTTATTCAATCAGATTTCAATAAAAAAATATTTTATCATTTCAAAATTTCAGTTACAATCAGAAATAAATGAAACTAAAAATATGTACCTACAAATAAACTTAAATTTGGCCATTTTGGGTACTGTATAAAATGAATATCCGATTTAAAACTTGACTGAAACCATTATACAAAAATTACAAAAAAAATTAAAAATTTGTGTTAGGTTTTATTTTTGGGAATATGGAATATGTAAAAAGGAAATATTTCCTAAGGGCATCCAATTTTTCAGCTTGCCTTTTTTAAGTGTAGAATGTCATTTTTTCTTTATATATAAGTTATGGTCTTATCTGTAGAATATACAGGGTGTTTCAATGTCACTACAAACTTCGAGGGTGATAAAAAAATTTCATCTTCAGACAAGTCTTCAGACATACAATCAAAAACCTTACTTAAACGTAATTATGCAGATAGAAATAAGTTTTTACCTTAATTTAAACAAAATAAATTTCATGTCCACATAAAATATATATAAAAAAAGATTTCTACAAATAAATATATAAACAAATATTAAACAGTCGACTGCCAACAAACAAGCACTATAGATTAAAATAATTTTTTTTGCATTAGGCCATTAGCCATACAGCCAGTCACAACATGTAGATTAAAATATTTGTTAATATGATTTTAATTTATACCCTAGATTCCACAATAAATTGTAGAGCCTCATCTCTCTTTACCTAACACAAACTCTTTAATTTTGAGAGTGTTACTTCGATGATAGGGAGGTGGTTAAGAAAACATTGGAAGAAAATATTTTAATTGAAATGTTAAAAAACCATCAATACCTGCACCGGTTGCTAATTTCAATTATCATAGGTTACCCCAAAATGATTTCAAATAGACACATTTTTACATACTCTTATTCCTCATGAGAATAAACCAAGTTGTAGGGAGGATCGTGCGATTATTTAAATGATTTCTGCATTTTAAATTAAATTTGGTTGAAAAGTGTATGTTTTTTGCGTAGCATACACCATTTAAAGGTAATTGCTAGGCAGCCATTTTTCAGAGCCGGCAGTTATATAAAAAAAATCTATTTTTTAAAGAGCCTTCATATAATTGAATTAATTGATATTTCATTGGTATGTATGCGTTTATTAATATACCAGTTCGGCAACTAGTATTATGGCAGGAAGTCGGGATAGACGTATGTACTAAGCTTTTGTTCCTCAGTAGTTAGCAATACGACCGCGTGAGTGCGTAGAGTTACTTTCGCGGAGCGGTGTTTGGCATATGGTCCGCTAACCTGCGTACAGTGGACGGAAACGCCGAAAAGCTGGCCAAAATATAAAGGCATTGAGCTATTTTACTAAAATTGTGCATACAGGGGTTTCTTGTGTCGCTGATCAAGAATCCGAAGTTGAATTTTGAAAAAAACAAAATGGCGGCCATGAAATCCCCCCAAAACATACCAAAAATCGCCAATAATCGCTACATTTTTACAAAACTCTGTATACAGTTTTTTTTGGTCGCTGATGAAGAATCCCATATAGAATTTCAAAAAAATTACGGTCAGAAATATATACATAGTTCAAAAATTATTATTGAATTGAAGCGAAATCATGTGTTTCACTTGTTTCGGGAAAATTAGGATCTGGCGAATGGAATAAAAATGTGTAATGACTTTGAAAACTAATTTTATTCAATTACTGTCTGAATTACATTAATGAACACATTCAAAAGGAGCCCCCTTTTATGGTGCACGAATGTGCATGCATCCGTGCATTCGCGCACAATTTGGTCAATATCTCGCAAAGATGCAAAAAGATGCAGCTAATTTTTTATACACTTTCGAAAAAATGTTCATTGAACACATTCCAATAAGTTTCAAGACCAACCATCACCAACCGCGTAACTTATGGCTTTTTTTGTGGAGTTTATGAATCGTTGCTTGTACAAAAATGCACTCCACTTCGATAATTATTTACTAATTACCATATAAATAAACTGATCTGATACTGAGATATTTTAATTGTACTTACTTTCTGATGCAGAATCCATTTTTATGATACAGAAAACTGCACTTTGAGAATTTTTACGCTGCAGACAAAATTTATCGATTTTTGAATCGTTGCGAGCTGCCGATGTGACGTGCTGCACGGTCGCACAATAAGCCATTTCCTCGCTCAGGTAGTGAACCCGGACCGGTATTAACGGTCGTTTCTAAGGCTAGGGGTACCACTACAACGATTTAAAACGTTTCCATTTCAAAAAAAATATCTTCATTTTTTAAATTTTGGCCAGCTTTTTGGCGTTTCCGTCCACTGTGCTGCGATACAAAATAAAATGTAAAATTTGTGCAAATTATTAGTGATGAGAATAATCGATTATTATTAATTGAGATACTTTAATATTTAAAAACAGTAGTGTGAACTAGGTTACAAAAATTGTGTCGGCCAGTGTAATTGAATTTTCTACTAATTTTATTCCAAACTGGTCTGAAAATAAATCTGGTTACATACATATATCTTTCATTTACTATAGGTACATTCTTGTAGTTTAATATTAATTACATCACTAAGCATATATTATCTACCTTATTCTCATTATTAAATTAAATACTGGCATCCACGTATACATATTTATACCTTTCTTTATAATTAATAAAACAGTTAGAAATTGCCGACTTGCTACCGAATCCAGTTTGACGGCCATAAATTCTCTTTTTATGAACTTATGTAAATTTGGATTCTATATATAGGAACCAGTCGAAGACTTTGTTTAGTGATCTCTCTAAAAATCAGAAATATGTCCTACAAATATTTTACATATCAATAACAATCATAAACTGGGACCTACATGCATTTCAATTTTATGCGTATTAAAAATTTAAATAAAAGAGAAACCATTTAATTCTTAATCTATGCATTTGGTATATATTACAGAATGTTGTTTATTTTCAAATAACGGGTCACAAATTTAAAATAGGCAGATAAGAATTGAAAATAATGAGTAAAAATGTTGATAACTGCCACATTCTGTTAAACCTCTCCAAAATTTTATTCTACAAACTATAAATAAAATATCTAATATGATGTGGAATTCTTCCTGTTAATTTTTATCTGTGATATTCACTTATAATTTAAAATTATATTACTATTTTGTCAGCTTTTTTATTACACATTTAAAAAGTCATAAATAATGCACTATTTAGGATTTTAAATGTTATGCATTAGATAAATAACATATATAAAAGGTCATGTGATTCCACTTTCGGGCAAAATTCTCGAGGAATATGCTAATGCGTCCACACCATTTTAAAATGAATTTGAGGTTACTGCCATTAAAACCTGAAATATGTAACCTCAAACGACAAATCTTGATAATGAATTAAGCAGTAAATAATTTATTAATTAAGTAGTAAATTATTAATTATTATTAATTAAGAAAACATATTTTTTGCACCAAAAATTTTACTAAAAATGGTATAAATTATACTGTAACACAGTTTGTTTCAAATATTGAAAAATATTTGTATATGCCTATAGATACAATTTTTACCTAAATTTGTTGAATGTGGTATAAATCTTGAATTGAGGGATATACTTTAATGAACATGTTCGCTCGAACTTGAAAAACTGCTAAAATCATAATTATGTACCTAGTAGTAATGTAATCAGTTTGATATAGTGTCTCGTCCCGTCTTAAACCTGGAATGTAGACTTTTTACTTATTTCCCAATCCAAACAAATCAGAGTTACCAATTTCTTTTTCGTAGTCTCAACATTACGCAATAGAATATTTCCGAACAAATTAACAGGCAGACAAGTTGCGTTGGAATGGCCCACAAGGTCACTTGACCTGACCCCCATTAGATTTATTTTTTTGGGACCACCTAAAAAACAATGTCTCTCAAACGAAACCTGCAAACTTGCAAGAGTTAAAAGATGTAATAACGAAATTAGGGTTTTTATTCCACAGATGTTCGAAAACGTCAGAGAGAAATTTTACTTTACACTGGATTCCGTCAAGAAGTAGAAGATGCTCATTTTGGACAACTTGTTAAATAACTTTAATAAATTGATCTAATCCATTTTTACCGTTAAGTCTTATTAAGAACTCAATAAAAATTTAGTTATTTTCAATTTTAAAGAAATTCTCTTTAAAACGCTCTATCTCGGAGAATTAACATAATTCAAACAATTTAAAACCGGCGTATAGAGAATTAGAATACCTTTCAAACAAGGTAAGACTTAACCCCTTGTCCCATTTAAAATTTTCAAAGGGGTTGATTTGTAGGCGAAAAGCGTATGAAATTTTTATGGCAAAAATTGAAGTTTTAGAAACAAAAATTGACCTGTCCGATGGTTTTTTTCCAAAAAATGTCTGTTATCGAGGTACTGAATTTATTCCTTTCTAAATTTCCACACTGTATAGTATTAGATTTAGTAAACTTCATTTCTATTCAAATGTTTAATACTGCTGATTTATTGACATAGTACTAGTTTACATGGTCAAAGCGCCAGCTACAAAAATCTGTATACAATTTTTTCTCCAATTTTGTCAGGCCTTGTAAGTAATACCGTATCTTCTATATAAAATAATAAACGACAGATCTGGTAAAATTCCAAGACCTAATTGCTAATTTATTCCAGCACTGTCTTACGGTCTAGCATGTAATATTTATTTTGGGTTGTAAGAATAATAAACATTTGAAATTTAAATACGTGTAAAATTTTCATTAACAAATATCCAGCAGCGCAGAATGAGAAAGGCGTACCTAATGGTAAATATGCTGCTACCCGAATTCGAATAAAAAAAATAATAAATGATTTAATTTACCACACTTGACTGCCAGTTTTCACGCTCATAACTTTTGACATTTATTTATTACATACTTTTGCACACCTAATTTAAATAGTACCTATCCCTTTCCCACTTATCGTAATTTGTCCACATACGAGATTTTTCTATTATTTGAAGAAAATATGTTTCATATAAAATAATATTACAATTAAAAAAAAACTGATGTGCAACTTCTGGTATATAGAATGTTCCGCTTTTAAATACCAAGACTTCTGCAATCGAGAGGGGACATAAACATAACATAACATATTTTGTTCGGTTTCACAGATACAGGGTGTTGTTTCTTTTATCCCTTTTTCAATTATCACTCTAACAGATTGAGATGTCGATATGAAACTTATATACACTTATTGAAAAGTTCATATAAAGCAGATTGAGATATTTAATCGGTAGATGGACTCGAAACTAAAATACTCACTATATCCGAATTATTAAAATAGCTCATGAACTGTGTACTCGAAATATCAATTTTGGAGAGATAATTGAAAAAGAAATTAAAAAAATATACAGGGTGATTCAACTAAAACTCCCCAGGCCCATTACTCGTAAACTAAGAAAGATATTGAATTTCTGTAAACGCCAATAAATAGATACTCCTAATGACTATATACTGAAGTTCACACGACATTCTTGCCTATTACGGTATGAGCGTCTCGACGCCGAGACAAAATTTTTAGGTGACAGGAAGTTTGAAAATGTATGATTCTAGTAGTACATTCATTTCTAAGGCTTTTTTGTCTTACGCACATTTTCATTTAAATAAGTAGTTTTTAAATTATAACAAATTTTAATGTCAACCGCTCATAATTTTTATAATCGAATTGAAACAAATTAACATAAGTTGACTTTTCTTACAATTTGAAAAGTGTCAACAATCTGTCACTGCAATACAAGTGACGAAAAATTTTTATATTTTGTAATATTCACTTGTAAAAAAAAGACAATATTATGGTTCAACACAATAATTCCGAAAAACTGGATATGATCATTATTTATGGTGAATATGGCAGAAACTCAAGAGAGACTGCAAGGTTTTACAGGCGCCGTTACCCAGATCGAAGACAACCAGATCATAAAACGTTTTTAAATTTAAAGAAAAATTTGCTACAATATGGAAGTTTCGATAAAGGCAAGCGTGAACGTGTACGCAGAAATGATCGTAATATGGCGGAAGTTCTACAGTGTGTTGCAAACAATCCTCATATTTCAATAAGAAGTGTTGAAGTGGCCACTGGCATTTCATTTTCCTCTTGTTAGAGAATTCTTTCTGATAACAAATTTCGTCCCTATAAAGTACATCTTGTTCATAATTTGCGTGCTGAAGATTCACAAAGAAGATTAGATTTTATCTCCCGCTTATCAATACTATATGCGCAAGATAATACATTACTACGAAATATTTTATGGAGCGATGAAAGTCGTTTTCACAATAATGGTATGGTAAATAGACATAATTGTCATTATTGGTCAGATGATAATCCAAAATGGACCAATAACCAAACCCATAACCAAAATGTTTTTGGTATCAATGTGTGGTGTGGCATTTTAAATGGGCAGGATGTTCCCATCAATGTGAGGCTTATTATGTGGTTTCAACAGGACGGTGCACCGCCGCACACTGCAAGAATTGTTTGGAATTATTTAGACACTGTTTTTACACAGAAATGGATAGGAGCAAATGGGCCACTTCGTTGGCCCGCTCGGTCACCTGATTTAGCCCCACCTGATTCTTTCTTGTGGGGTTACTTAAAAGATACGGTTTATGAGGAACCAATACAAGACATGGTTGATTTGCAATATAAAATTTATGCCAGTAATGCAGCAATTAGCCGAAACACTTTATTAGCTACCTGTGATTCGGCACATAGACGTCGTTATGACATGTACATTAATCAAAACGGAGGAACTTTCGAAAATTTGCTTTAGTTTTATTTCTTTTAAAATCATAAAATTAGGCCTTGTGTTTATGTTTTTAGGAATAAATGTTAAAAAAAAACGTAGTTATTTTATCATTTTAGTGTTGTATTAGTGTTATTAATGGTAACAATAACAATGTTATAAGAAATTCTATTCAATGCGATTATAAAAATTATGGGCGTTTGACATTAAAATGTTATAATTTAAAAACTACTTATTTAAATGAAAATGTGCGTAAGACAAAAAAGCCTTAGAATTGAATGTACTACTAGAAGCATACATTTTCAAACT
This sequence comes from Rhamnusium bicolor, assembly GCA_029963845.1. NCBI lineage: Eukaryota > Metazoa > Arthropoda > Insecta > Coleoptera > Cerambycidae > Rhamnusium > Rhamnusium bicolor. The sequence goes on from JANEYF010003921.1 coordinate 363,439, forward strand.
TCCTGTCATCTAAATATTTTTCTCGGCGTCGCGACGCTCATACCGTAATCGGCAAGCACGTCATTTGAACTTCGATTATATAATCATTTAGTAGTATCTATTTATTGGCGTTTACAGAAATTCAATATTTTTCTTAGTTTCCGAGTAATCGGCCTGGGGAGTTTTAGCTGAATCACCCTTTATATTTCAACGACCTGTATCACTGAAACCGAACGAAATACGATGTATTTTTATTGACTTTTTTGCTCAGCATAAAATTCCACACTTTTGCTCTAATTTAACCCTGTTTGTATCTCTTATGATTTGCGATATCCTAACGATGAGGCTCGAATTTGACTAACTGTATGTTAGATCTATACAGTTTGAAGTAAGGTTGGGAACTGAACATGAATAATTCGAATATTAGAATATTTGAGTATTTAAATTCGAATTAATTCTAATTCAAATATTCGAATATTCCAATATATTCGAGTATTCATATATTTCATAAAGGTTTAAAACCGTGGACGTATGTGTTTCGGACTTATGGTCTTTATCAGCACGGTGCTGCTAAGTTGCAAGGATGGGCAGAACTTAGGACAATAACACAAAAGAGACCACTGACAGGCAGCCAATCGCTCATTTGCGGCCTCATTTGGAAGACCCCGTGATTACAGGGCGACAGACAATATGCTACGGAGACAACTATAGCTACCTGCTTGGAATTCCCTACCCAAGGAATTTAAAATAATAGAGGATGGAAAATGTTATTGCGGGAAGAAATATTCTCTATATTTTACATTCCTTGGGTAGGGAATTCCACGCAAGTATGTATAGTTGCCTTCATAGCAATATTGCCTGTTTCCTCTGTAAACTGTCCTTCAATTGCAGCCACAATAGAGTGACTGGCTACCTGTCAGTAGTTTCCTTTGTGTCGTCCTAAATTGCCTTCCTTTCAACTTAGCAGCACCATGGCTATACGGACCATAAGTCTGAAATATATGGGTCCACGGTTTGCATCCTTTGTGCGGACCTCACCCATGGCACCTTCTGCTTCTTACATAAAAAGTGGGATTGTCGCCTTTTACGCTTTGCATCAAATTTAAAATTTTCGATGTGAAGTCGTAGGATTAGCTAAATAAAATTTGTGGGGTTGATTGCCAGTAAAGTAGAGAAGTATTTTAGATGGTTACTAAAAATTGTTTCTATCTTTTTTCGCTAGAATCTTGTAAAGGAATAAGTTTTGTTTTAATAAAATTTTAAGATTATTTTCTTTGTCCAAATAGTTTCGGTTCCAATAAAAAAAATTGTTTCTCAGGATGATAGGCCTACTATTGGACTATATTCACAAAAAAATCATGACGCTAGTACTAGCAGTTAAGCCACGCCACAATGACGAAATTTGTGGGCGAAACTGGAGTTTTGCTAAAAATACACGAAAACCTAAATAACTCCTAAACTAACAAGTTTCCCAAAACAGAAATGGGATTCAAATCAATGCGTACTGAGGTCCTCTATCACCCTGCGCTGGTTAGTCCATCCTCAGTGAATCACTCACATAAAAATATAATGATGACATTCTACTAGATCTATGGACACCAGTCCTATCCTGATATTAATTTAATCGAAGGATAGAAAAGGCCTGAGAGAACGTGACGGTTAAAAATACACAAGCGTAGCCAGGTCAACAATGAGAGAAATAAATCACATCTGTAGCCTTCACACACACTCTGGCTGCTGTGGTCATTACATTGCCGATACCACTGCTCGGCGTATTACAGACACGGCTACCGTGGATTAAGCGGACCTAAGCTGAATTTATTGGAATTCATACACACAGATGACCGGACACCTTTGGTAGGTCCTCGATAAACGAAGAATTTCGTTAGTAAATTTCTCATGTCTTGTCCTTCGACATACCGTATGTGTGAAAAAAGAAATAAACAATGTTTACAAGCGGAAAGAGTTAATTATCTGTTGCAACTGTTGCAAGTATAAAAATTAATGGACATGCAGAATGATTCTTTGGGTACATATTTTATTTATTTATTTTGCAAATAATGTATTGTATGTATATTGCATTTTAAACATAGTAGATGGGCAAACATATGCAAGTATATGTCTATTATTTATCGAGAGGGTCAGCGTGACCCAGAGTGTATCTCTACATTATTATAGAAAATCTTAAGACATACAAAACAGAAAAATCAAGATGCAATTTTAAATTTTTGCTTGTTTTCAAATTGCTTGTTTTCAACGAGTGACAATTGACTTGCTGCAAATGTAACAAAGACCTCTCGCATTATTTATCTACTTCGTTTATTGATAGCGGTATATCGCCAAAGGAAACAGATAAATAGACCGACGTGCTTCTGTACAATAGGCCTCATGCAAAAAATGTAATTCTGCAATTTTTACAATCTATACTTAATACAAAAAACAGTGTGTAAAGGATTTTTTAATTTTTTTGTTTTACAAAAATTATTCAACATTAAAGTTTGAATTAGTATATTACGCACGCAAACACGGCCAGCCAGGCAAGTCGATACGGTGATGTCACAGGACTCGGTGCTGGTGCAGACGTTGTTATTTGTGATTTGCATTAATTAATTATAATGATCAATTCTTCTAAATTATCATCATATTATTGGTGCATTGTATCGATGTGTGAAAATACTTCAATAAAAACGCCAGAAAAACCTTCCTCCAAGTTCCAAGAAATGAAAAATGTAGAAAAGTGTAGTTAAAGATCCAAAGCAGTTTTTGTAAACAAGTTTAGTTTCTGCATGCGTGGGCCTCTTTGATGTGAGTAATTAAAAAATAATAATAATATTAAAAATAAATATGCAAAGGCAATAAAAAATAATATGTGTAAAGTATATATAGCACGGTAACAATAAGGTTTCGAAAGATTTCTCTCATTTTTTATATTATTTTGGGGCACTAACGATGATATTTTCCATCGTGGATTTTGTGTGCTACTGAAAATCTTCGGACACAAAGTTGTCAATTATCTTTTTTGGGTGAGACTCATTTTTAAAAAATGTTATTATTTAAATAGATTTCAAACACAGTTTTTACTTGAAAACGATAAAGGGACGTACAAAAATATTTTTTCTAAAAGTACAGTGAAATCTCTATATAAGTGAACCTCTATTGAGCGGACTCCCCTCTTGGGCGGACGCGGATGCTGGTAAGGTGTTTTTATACAAAACGTGGCCCTTAAACGGACACCATAAAATTATAAAACATTGCGCAACATTGTATCGGCTTGCGATTTTCACCTACCACAAGTGTAATTCCCCGTCCTCTCAACTTAGTATTGTATAAAAGTTTTAATATTGGAAAGACACAGGCGGCTGAAATTGTTAAAAATAGAACTAAATTATTGAGCCAGCGGCAATCTAGTGGTAATACAGATATGAAACGGAATTCTTTTAAAGCCAATGGGTTTAAACATATGTAGATAAGTTTTGCTATGATTGCTTCGTAAAAGCATGAAATAAAGGAATCCCGTTATCAAGGAAATTTAGAAAAATATGCCATTGATTATATTTTCAGCTTACCTTTTCTCTTAAATTTGTAGGGCCTCTAGTTCAAGCTAAAGCAAATGAGATTGTAGAGAGTTTGGGTTACGAAAATTTTGTGTGCGTCATCTGGGTGGCTGGAAAAAATTTCGTAACCGGCATAACATAGCTTTCAAAGCCGTATCTGGAGAAGCTGAAAGTGTTAATCTAGAAGACGTGAAGAGTTTTTTAAATAAAGTGCCCTCACTGTTGAAAGACTATTCGCCAAGAGATATCATCAATGTAGACGAAACAGGTCTGTTTTTTTCGCGCTTTACCGAACAAGAAATTAACACTTAAACGTGAAAAGTTTGTCGGTGAAAAGATGCTTAAAGAACGACTTACAATAGTGCATTGTGTAAATATGACTGGAGAGAAGGAAAAGTCATTGGTTATTGGTAAGTCACAAAAGCCAAGAGCTTGTAAAAACATCAGTGTGAATAAATTGCCTGTCGTATGCAAAAGCAATAAAAAAGCTCGGATGACATGTGCTATAATGGAAGAATGGTTAATTAATTTTGACAGAAGGATGGGTGCAAAAAAAAGAAAATTTTACTAATTTTGGACAATGCGTATTCTCACCATAAAGACATTAGGCTAGAAAATATTCAACTGTTTTTTTCTTGTCACCAAATTCTACGTTTTTGATGATTCTAATGAAGAAGCAGAAATAATCAGTTATCAAACAAATAATGTAATAAATTATCAATAAGCATTGGTTTGGTAAAGGATTTACAAGAATTCTTCTAAAATAGGGGGACTCTAATGCAATAGAGATGTTATCTGACTTAGAGTTACATTTTCAAGATGGCAAATTTAAAACAAAAATGCGCCAAACTACGTTATTTGAGTTTTTCAGTATATCATAATTAATGTTGTTTATTATTATTTTATTTAATATGTAGTTATTATATTATGTCCCTATATGTTTTTACTAATAAACATTAAATAAATACAGCATTTGGTTACAATTTCTCATGACATATTTTGCCAGTCCCGAAGATGTCCGCCTAAGAGGGATTTCACTGTATATACATACAGTGTGTATATAAAATTCTTATAGAAAGGTAACATTTTATATAAAAAAAAACATTTAAGTATATAGATTTGGGGGTTTTGATTCTATCAATAAACAAATATTTAGGAACGAGAAAGGCATTTGATATCTCCAGCCGTTCACGAGTTATAAGGAAAAATGTAGTGTGGCGTCACCCCCAAGTTTGGCTAGTGTAAAAATATAACGTCTTTGTTTTTGGTCACACATTTTCCGATAAAATTACTATACGGTTCAAATATATTGAGCCCTCACTTAACTGAGAATATCTCAAGAACGAAGGAGTGAACGAAGTTCCACTAGAAAATTTTATATAAAACCATGTAAGTGATTTCCGAAAAATGACCACTTAAAGTTTAATGCGACAGGAGTATCGTTAAAAATGGGTACATTTAAGAAATCTTCGTAAAGTTTTAACCAAAGTTATTAAAATTTCAGTGAGGCACGTAATGAACAGACTTTTTTCAGTTTTTTCTGTTTTTTGAGATATTCGCGGTTAAAATAAGGGCTCGATATATTTGATTCGTATACTAGTTTACGTATTAACATTTTAAAATTAAATAAAATTTACGTTATTAAGTTGTATAAATTCCGGTTTTCTGTGTGGGAATGTTACCGTAGATGTTTACAGTACAGGGCGAATTTTAAATTCGCAGTTATATTTTAACCCTCAATATATTTTGTCGAGTACAATTGATTGGCACTGTCAAACAAATTTTTTTGTCCTCCAACAACTGACATTTTGATGGTCACTGGATCTCTCTCTAAACGCCGTTCAGAGAAATGACGTACCTAAAGGCAATGTTGCCACTGCCAGTTCGTTACAATTCTATTTTAAATTAGTACACAACTGGTAATATGCGGTTTGAATGATCTTCTAAAAATGCAAAAAAATTGAAAATAATCATTTTATAAACAAGCATATAGCTTTTCTTTTAAAGGACTGCTCAATAATACTCACAATCCCGTTAAGAGTTATTTTTAACCTATCGTTATGCTCTAAACATTTCCTAACATATGGAAACAATCAAGAATATATCCCATTTTCAAGAATATTAACATGCATGAAATAGAAAATTATAGACCTACAGTAATATTGAACAATTTCTGTAAAGCTTTTAAAATTGTCAAGCCTCTCATTTTTCCTAATCAACATGGATTTATGGCTGATAGATCCACCACCAGCAACTGATTCTGCATTACACAACACCTAGCAGAAGGCATTGATACTGGAGGCCAGATCGATGTCGTTTATATAGACTTCTCGAAAGCCTTTGATTGTCTAGACCATGGCATACTACTTAGCAAACTAAGCTCATTCGGTTTTCTTGAGTCTCTCATTATGTTTTTTCTTCCTATTTGCACAATAGAAAACAGTATGTAGCGTACGATGGTTACAAGTCTAGAAAAATATTAGCTAAATCTAGTGTTGGACCTTGGACCCTTATTGTTTATAATGTTTATAAATGATATCGTGTCTGACCTCCAATGCATGTTTCTTTTGTATGCAGACGATTTAAAAATATAATAATATAAATCCATAAAAACAATAAATGATTGTATCTGCTTACAAAATGATTTGCTTACACTTGAATCGTGATGTGAAAAAACAAGTTGCCATTGAATGTCGGAAAATGCTATAATATGTCTTATACTAAAAAAAGTATCCCGATAATTAACAATTATCTACTCAACGATCAGGTCGTGTAAACATGTAATCAGTTAAAAGATCTTGGTGTAATATTTGATTGCAAGTTAACTTTTGTTGATCACATTTCCTCTGTTATCAGTGCGACTAGATTTCCTTCTCAGAAACACAACAGATTTTAAAGATGATACCACTTTATTTCTCCTCTTTAATACATTTGTACGCTCAAAATTAGAATATTCTGCTATTATATGGCATCTGGGTATGATGTTCATGTTAATAATATTGAAAATATTCAACGCAAGTTCCTAAAGTATTTAGCTTATAGACATGATGGAGTATATCGTCAAATAGGGACCTCTCATGACGGTTTGCTTCAGCGATTTCACGTTAACGATTTATGTACTAGACATAATTACCATTCAGTACTTTTTTTATATAAAATTCTCTGTAATAAAATTGATTACCCAGAAATTCTCGGTATGATCAATTTTCACATACCATCCATTTTTACACGCAACACTTCTCTATTCTATTTGCCAACGCCTAGAACGAATGTACTCAGCTTCTCACCTTTACATGTAATGTGCTCGAATTATCAAACTATTTATATTGTAATTGATATCTTTCAATGTAATATTTGTGATATAAGAAATAAGATTCTTAATGTCATGTCATTTAACTAACCTATATTCTCATATTGTATTGTATATCATTTAATGTAATTATTATTGGTTTTTTCCCTGTCCTGTAAATGGATTCGCCCGTTGGTCAGTGTATAAATAAAATAAAAAAATAAAATAAAATAAATAAATATACTTTAAAGAACGGAAGAGCAGATTTGTTTACTTAATACATGAATAGCACAAAAACATCAGCTGGCCGCAAGGTCGATTCATTTCTGTTCCGTGAATCGATTGAAGTCTAAGTCTTAAATTTATTAAATTAGGGAAGTGGTACCCGTGTCCATAATACTAAGATTACTGGTGTGTAAATAATGTTGAGTAATTGTTTGTATTTAGTGAATGAACTGTGTTACATACTGATTTGAAATCGTTTTTTTCATCATAATTCATACGAATATGCTTAATGATGTATGTGATGGATAAACATCGTCTGCCGTCTATGAAATGTGGAATGTGAATCGTCAATTGGTCGGTAATGTAATGTACGTAAAAGATAAGTCAGTGTAACTTGCCCGTTGACGTATCAGGCAAATGAACCGGCCAAACATAGTTCAATGACTGTTATAAAACAATTTATTTATTAATAAATTACAGGATTACTTCAAATTACTGTTATCTCATGGTAAGTAACTACTTGTTAAAAAATAATAATCTTTTATAAACTTTGAAAAAATGAAATTAAAATTGTCGGTAACACTTTATAAGTTTACTGTTCATCGGAAAATTTGGTTTTAGTTTTATGTCCCATACGAAACACTTAAAAGAGATATTAATTGATGCAAGAAAAAAGCAGGTATTTTAAAATGTTTAAAAATTATTTCAAATTGTTAATCGCTTAAGTAGGTAATTATTTCATCCAAAATTATTACATGTTCGGGAACAAACTTACTGCTAGTAACAAATTGCATAAGAAATGCGGCAACGCTGCTTCAAGCCAATACACCATTTCAAATAAAATAAGGGATATTTCTAGTAATCAGCAGTCCCACAACAATTTTATCGTACTTTTTAAAAAATCGATAACTCAATTTTACGTGGGAATTAAGAAAAAAAATATATCAGTGGGTTTCTACAGATGCCAAGAATCGGTGGTTTAAATATAACTACACACTTAACATTTGCCGACATTTGCCAGATGCGACAGCTGAAACTCGAACTCCGGAGAGACAGACAGTGGCTAGTCGTGTTTTGCCACACACAACAACGCTCTAGCCAACTGTGCTACAGTCTTGATAATTTAAAAACAATAATATACTTTCATATCCTAGCCAGAAATCGAACCCGAGACTCCTCAGGCCTAACGTGTAAGAACTAAGCCACTGCACCGATTCTTAAATCTTGTATTGCATTATACGTAGAATGCAGCGGTAACCCCCTTTGCTAAATTTTTATGAGACAAAATAATATTTTTTTGAGCCACAAAGGGTGACTTATCTTTTATAGTAGTTACAAATTTGCCATCTTGCTCAATCATTTTAAATGTCATCTGAAGTCGATTGGTATGATAGGTGACTGATAAACTGGGTCATTTGCAGATGGATAATACTCAATCGATCAGGAAAGTAGCTGAGGCTTCTGGTGTATCATGAAACAGTGTTCATCTAATTATAAAGGCCCACAAATTTCATCCATATAAATTTAAATTGGTACACGAATTAAACGAAGATGATCCCGATCGTCGGCTTGAATTCTGTGAGATTTTTAGTGAACAATTAAACGGTAATGCCAATCTACTGTACAGTACGTGTTTTTCTGATGAATCGACATTTCAGTTAAATGGGGAGGTAAACTGGCACAATTGTAGGTATTAGAGTGGAACCAATCCACATTTGTTCATGGAAACTCATACCCAAACGCCTCAGAAGTTAAATGTTTGGGCTAGCATCTTAGGGGATCACATTGCCGGGCCGTTTTTTATTCCTGACAATTTAAATAGCGAAAGGTACCTCGATCTGTTAGAAAATAACATCGACCCAATGATTACCCAAATCCTCAAAGAAGACGATAATCTTTTAGAGGGCGAACTGTTTTTTGAACAGGATGGGGCACACCCACATTTTGCTATAGCAGTCCGTTAATTTTTGGATAATCGGTTTCCTATGCGATGGATTGGAAGAAGAGGTCCTGTGGAGTGGCCCGCTAGGTCACCTGATTTAGCTCCCCTGGATTTCTTTCTGTGGGGACATTTGAAATCGAATGTATTTGCAACAAAACCCGCATCTCTGGAAGAGTTACGTGAAAGAATTGTTCGAGAATTCCGTTTATTCACTCCAGATGTGTTCAGAAATGTTCGTACAGAATTTCAAGATAGATTAAACTACTGTATGGAAGTCGGTCATTTTGAACAATATATATGATAATTTAAACTGCTTCTTCTATTTCTATTTCCCCAACCTAGAATAATGAAACAATTATTTCTCAGGAACGAATCGATAAAAGTTTAAAAAAATACACAGTTATCTAGAGAATTGAAATACCTTTCATAAGATGTATCACTCGACCCCCTTTGCCATCTGAATTCTTTGAGGGGGTGGCTGTGTAGGGTAGAGGGATGATGATAGGTATACAAGTATTAAATTAAAATATGTCCCCCTTGGAAACAAGGTCGACGTGTTTTACCAATTTTTCAAAAAAATTTTTTATCTCCAAAGTTATTCAGGGTGCCTACTTTTGGTTGAGACACTCCGTATATATTATCTGTATCACGAATTTCTTAATATAATCTGGATCTCTGATACAATACAAATACAATACAAATAAAATTTCCCCTATATGTAGGCTGCCATACCACAGTATATTTATATTGACTACATATTAATCAATTATAGAAGGTTATGAGACCGCGGATATTTAAATCGTGTTTACCACACACGTTAGTCTAATTCCGTGATTATTACTTCCTCACCCCTCAAAGTAAGAAATGTATGTATTCGTGAAAAAATTTTTGAAAATTTTGATTGCATTTCTGGACGATTCTCGACGAATTATGACGATACACAAAATTTCAGACAAAAAAAAAATTCTGTCTGTGTGTGTATCTGCCTGGTTCGCGATAGCAGCTACAGTTTTTGAGATAAAGCTTTCAAATTTGGTACACACATTCTAGAGGTCAAGGAAGAGATTGAGTTCGTTGATGAGCAAAATCGGTTCTTAAAATTTGAAATGTCAAAAAAATATATTAGTGACATTTTTGAAACGTCAATTTGAAATGTTAAATTTTTTTTGACATTTCAAATTTTAAAATATTAGTGGCATTCCACCAATGTGACTTTTTGAAACGTCAAAAATTACTTTTTAAAAAAAAGTATTAGTGACATTCCACAAATGTGACTTTTTTGAAACGTCAAAAATTACTTTTATTACAAACTCCACCACACATCGAGTTTTTTTGAAACGTCAAAATATGATATAATATATGATTTGAACGAAACAACTACTCAGCGGGCAAATACCCCGATCTGCATTGGATTATACCTTCAAATCATAATAGATCGGTAGCCAATATCACTTGTCAATTCCTAACCAACCAATTTACCTTAGTCAATATATGACTAGCAGGTTGGCCACTATCATTTGTTTGTTCCATAACCTATGGCATACTGAGGAGAACTAATAAGTTTGAAACCGGTCTGGTTAGGACTTGACAAGTGATATTGGCTACTGATCTATCATGATTAGAAGGTATAATCCAATGCAGGTCGGGGTATTTGCCCGCTGAGTAGTTGTTTCGTTCAAATCATATTTAATAACAGTGGTTTAGTCCACATAGGCTAGAGGTCACCGCTCTCGGTACTTGCTTTGTAAGTCGCTATCCGCCACAGAGACATCTATGATGTTGGTCGGATAATAGCATTTGGACCATATGAGAGGTTTCACATACCTCTCACCACTAGTCAAAATATTACTTTTTTTGAAACGTCAAAAAATGTGACTTTTTTGAAACGTCAAAAATTACTTTTATTATAAACTCCACCGCACGTCGAGTTTTACTATGGTGAGGAAGTTCTGATCCCCAAATAATTGGCAGCAGTTTTCTTTTAAGTTTTTATTTTTTAATCATTTAGCACTATTTTTGAGCAAGTAGGCATTTAATTTTTTCAAATTATATTGTTATTATAGTGAGAGTAATCTAATTATATTATCCTACTGAGAATATTTTGTAGTATTTGTTTTTGTACATTGACGTATTTTCTGGTTTTGACATCTGTCATCAGAATTGTCTTAAATTTTAAATAATTAACCAAAAATGATTTAGTTCAGCGTCAATGAAAGAAATTATCATACAAACTAAAAAAAAATGGATGTAAAAATACGTAAGTAATAATTCGATACAATATGTAAGTATCTATGGATATTACATAAACAAATGAAATATGTGTCAAGTTTCACGCTTGACATATTCTAAAAAAAGATAAATAACTTTGAAAAAGGAAACAGATTCGTTTCTGAAACGTTAGGGAATTATATTATTATTTTAATGTCTTTAATTGTCAAAAAGCACCCCCTGACTAATCTTTTGACGTAGTCACAAGCACAGAGGTTTATTTTTACAGTAACATACTAGGTAATTAACTATATTTTTTAGATAACGAAGAATTATTCATATGGTTGTGTCCCAAAGAAGAGAAAGAAAAACTTAGAGAATGCACAAATAACTTTCAGACAATATTTTTATTTTGTATTTGAACACTAAATAATAATCGTTCGAATACCATTCGAGAGTTAGAATAAATTAGAAAGTAATTCCCCGGTTCTTTTTTTCAAACTTGTTGCCATTCGGCAATAGCCACTTGAGCCCTACGAGCTCTCGTGTATATTGCTTAGCAACAGGTTTTCGAAAAACTGTCGAATTAATTTCAATTTATTCTCACTCTCTTGTGATATTACTACTGATTATTGGCAACTAGCAGATAAGTTGTGTTAATATAACAGTCATGTATTACAAATTAGTAAAACACTATTTGAAGAAAATACTTAAATACTTCACATTTGAGAAAAGAAAAACAACTCGGATCAAAAATGTTTTATTATAAAGAATTACAAAACTATCCAGCTTTCAAAGAAAAGCTATTGGTGTTTAAATACTACCAGACTTACGAATCAACATTACACCTTTATCTCTTTTTTTTCTAGTAGAACTTCCGCAACCAGAAACCAAACAATGCATTTATTAAACGCAGAGAGAAGTTCTACACTAAATAATAACCGCACAAAATGCCACTCAAAAACAAATAAATACAGAACAAACCTAATAAAACTGACAAACTAGGCAAAAAATACAATAATTAATAAATCCAGTTACAGCACATCACATAAACAAATCGTCCAAAGATGACAATTGACAAATCGAAACCCAGTGCGGCAACGCGAAATCACTCATTTTTACCAATAAATTGAAATGTAACTAGATTGCCCACAGTATGGCGCCTCCCTATACAGAGACATTTTCTTAACGTCGAGCAATACCAATAGGAAATCCAGATTATATTAAGAAATTCGTGATTTGCATACATTACAACCAATTTGTAATATAACATAAATATTGTTCTTCCCTCGTATACTAACATATTTAACGGAATGAATATATTATACAAGTTTTACATTGGTGCCTTATCAAATACATGATATCACAATTACTATAAATTTGACAAGCCATAAAAGGAACGAGAACACACAACGGTAAAGAATAGATAAAAAAATATTACGAAAATTAACATTCTGATCGAACAATCAAACATCCGAAATATCTGATTTAGAGAGTACCTATTAAGGAATTTCAGTTTCAATCAGTAATATAGAAATCATTTGGTAATATATCCATCGCAAGAATGCTGTATTGACAGTTTTTATTTGTTTTTTGTTATCGCTCTCACTTTCTAATTTGTTATTTATGAAGTTAATTTCTAACTTTTAACCCCATGCAATATTGGATGGCAACGGAAATTCCAGTCCATATTTCACATATTGTTGTTTCCATTAAAATTTAACTCATTCAGAAGCATATAAAATATTCATTTGTTCCCAACACCTGTGCATCTTCTCTCCCATATTCATCAAACTTTTGTATTTCTCTATGGAAATATACAAGCTATGATTGTGTGACTCAACTTTATTTTTTATTTCCTCTACCGTCTTTTACAATAGATCGGGCCTGTCGGTTCAAAACTCCAATATTTCCTCCACCGCCTCAGCTTCCATCTCTATTCCGCCCACTGGAAACGAGGCAATCCGATTCTATTTCATCTCTTCGTGAAGGGAAGCAGAATTACTTTATGAATAATTTTATAAACAGTATTTTCAAATTAAAGTGGACGCAATGACACTTTTTATATAAAACCAGTAGTCGTTATAAGAATAAAAATGAGACGGTCAACGAGCAGGCAGGTACAGATGGACCAGTCGGTTATAATTTAATTTTTTTATAGCCTTTTTATATGTGTTTCGGAATCTTCAAATAAGTTTTTATGCAATGTGTTATCTAATTTTGAGAGCCTGCTTAATTGGTCGTATTAATTTTTCGTTCAACCAAAACAAGTCCCGAACGCAGTTTATTGGAATATTTCATAAAATTGCTATTATACATGATCATCAGTAAAACATCTGTTAATTATTATTAATTGTAATGACTGAACATTTATAAATATTTAACATGCGTTTTTATTACCATTAGGTTAATGTCATTGTTAATCAAATCATTTACCTGAGAAAAGTAAGTAAACAAGCTAATGAAATATTAATTAGTTTGTTATTTTGTTGGGATTTCCTGTTGTCGGCAACGCAAATTTATACAGATCGTTAACGGTACCGACGCAGAAACAAAAGGCGTGCATATGTCTATGATATTTCTACGTGAAACTTCAGGCAGCCAAAATTGTCTAATATTTGTACATTACTAATTATTCTTAAATTGCTATTATATATTTTATGGTTGTTCTCAAACGCATGTTGGGCAACATTAGACTTATCTGTTCTACCCTATTTGATATGAGCCATATGCTCCTTCATTCTAGTTTGAATTGATCGTCTGGTTTATCCAACATACTTTTGATTATAGTCCTTAGAGCTAATTTAGTAAATCCTCCACTTTTCGTTTCTCTCAATTTTGTCTTTTGGATTGCCTAAAGGTTGTTGTAGATTATTTCCCGATGAATGACCAACTGTCATATCTTTAAAAATTTTACCAATACCACAGGTAAATCGAGGATGGTATGGAATCGATACAAATTTCGAATTTTCTCTTTCATTTTGAAAAGTCATACATATTACGTAGGGGTGCACTTACTGTAAAACTAATTGTTAGGTTGGGTTCAAAATAAAAATTATGTGCCTGCAAAACTGGAGTGAAAAAAGTAACTCGTGGGGGCCTAGTTGACTGACTCGAATTTTAAGGGGTAACATCTAACAAGTTTAACCCGTTTTGTTCTGCTTTAACTAATAATACCGCCCTACCTCAACTTAACTTTTGTTGATTCAAGATTTTTAATTTGAATATTTACACCATTTCTAGTAAGACTGTTCGTGCAACTTCTTTTTATATAATAAATCCCCACAAATAAATATAAAAAATAAAACATTAATTATTATAATTTTTGATTATCTCATTCAGTTATTTTGGTATACATTTAGTAAAAAAATTAATGGTATTTTCATAGAAAAAATATTTCTCTTATCATAGTCTAATAGGTAAACCAAGATCAAACAAAATATTTGAATTGATTTTTTATTATAATTTGGTTTAATGACCAGCTTTACATATATAATTTTACAATAAATTAATTAATATTAATAAATTTCCTATAAATATATGTGTGACATTTACATGTAAACATTCCTCCGATAGATAATTTTGTATTATTATCAAAACGAAATAATAATAAGATTTGCAATACGAGAAACAAATCATCTCTACTGCTTTTGCTTGAAATAGTAAATTAACATTTTTATGTAATTTCCTTGGGGTTACGATATTCTACAAGGTTGGATTTAAAAGGTTCCTCCATCTTCATTTCCTGATACAATATTTAAATCATACATTATGCTTCTCTAAAAATAGAAGACACGCTTGCATATAAATGTCACAATTCCTATAACAATAAAAAACTAAACCATTCCGTCTCCATCTTATAAACATAATGAAATATTTTTTAAATCGTCGAAAGAAAATTGAATGTAAATCGAAACGACGACATAAAAATTGTATTTTTTGTTCTGTTTTGTTTGTAATATCCACCTACCAGGCACGTATTTTACTTAAAATGAGATAATTGCTTATGTTTTTGGTTACAATCTATATAAAAAGCTTGAGTGATTTACAAATTTAAAAGACCACCTGATCTAGTTAAACAAAATGTAATTCAAGTTCTACTTCCAAATCAAACTCTTTCTGCCAAAATAAATACTCTGGATCAGAAACCAACATAATCTGAAACAGCAGCATCATAAAACTATAAATGTGTTCATGGGTTCGTTAGAATAACTTATTAAATCATTTTTGGTTAATGCTGAATATAAAGTCTTTCAATCATGTCTAAGGGAGTCCTTATGAATATAAAAAGATTTCAATTTACTATAAGATTTTTGAATTACTTGGCTGACACGTTTAGAAAACCTTAAAATGCTATCTACATAGATTCCCAAGTCCTTGCAATAATCACTAGGTGTTACACTTTTATTGTTGCCACTAAGGATGAAGAGGGGATGATTTACAATCTGATCTCTGTGGCTATCAACAACCCGTAATTCAGTTTTTGTTTCACTTAATACTAAATCATGGTTACGGGAGATCAACGAGATGTATGCCAAATCTAAATTAATATTTTTTACTGCTGCGCCAATATCCTTTAATGAGAATCTAAAGATTAATTGATAATCATCAACATATTGATGTGAATTAGCATGTTTCAGAAATGTCGAAAAATCAGCAGTAAAAACAAAAAATAGCAAAGGACCCAATACACTACCCTGTGGTACACCTTTATTAACTGTGCGAAAGTTTGAAGAAATGTTATTAAAGACAACTTTTTGAAATCATAATTAGAAAAAAGTAAATTGTGTTGGAGGCTAAGTCCAAAATATTTTAATTTTACACAGAGGGTAGTGTGATTTATGGTATCGAAAACCTTACTATAGCCTAAAAGTATAAGAAAAGCATTTTCGTTACAGAACTTAAATAATTTATTTTTGTTTTGTTTAATAATATGGCAGTAAATTTTTCTTCAGCAGTCGCTGAGGAATTAGAGCAAAATAATCCTATATACGCTGCTAACGGTGCTAACGACATTTCAATGATTTGCTAATTTTTACTCATGAATGGTGCGATATACGAAAAAACTGAAAGGGGATTTAATTTGTATGATGTGAAACTCGCTTTTTCGCACTCAAGGCCCTTCCCAATAATTTAATTACTGCATTTATTCCTAAAACGTCGTATAATTATTGAGGTTGCGATTCTCGAAGTAGGGACGGTTTTTCATTTATCTTTATAAGTTTAGAAATTTACAAAATTTACAATAAAAGAGTTATTTGCAAATAAATAATTTGGTATTACAAAAAAAAGTTTTTTTGTTAAGAGTTCACAAATGAATAACGTAATTATTATTAGTATGTGAGAGTAGGAGATGTTTTAGATATTTTGAAAACCAATGTTAGTGTCGCTGTGATTTCTGGTGGTGGGAAGAGATTTTTTGTAACTCCCTTACACAACAAAGTAGTCATCGATCCATAATCACAACAATTGTTTTTCTTGTTTTGGTGAAAGCTTTTGAATTTGTGCGATGTATTCTTCAAACATCCTGTATAAGTACAAGTTACCATTTCATTTTCACATAGAAGTACAGATTAATATTTACTTTTTGCCAGTCATAATATACAAAAAATTACTGTTACATTAATAGTTTTAAAATTAAATGTTACTCATTAATTTGTTTTCACTTTTACTAATATCTCATACCACTTATTTATTTATCGGCTAAAATCGTGGCATTTTAAACAACAGATCTGTTAGTAACATTCCGACGTAAATAAAATCGAGAAGATATGGGTCGGCATTAAAAATAATGGAATTAGTAACATTCCAGCGAAACAGAAAGTACCGTTTCTCAAATGGTTTTTAATAGTAAAATATTCTCGAATATTATTTATTTCAAATGAATAAAAAAAGAGAAAATGTGGCAAACGAGTTTGTGGATTCTGTTTAATTGTATAGAAAAAAATTATACTTCGTAAGCGGAACTTTAATTAAGACGAAAGTAAAGTATAAGTAAATTAAAAGTATATTTTTCGAAAATCTTCTCGTTATTGAGATAAAGTTTGTGTCTCTTAAGCCTTGTATATGAATTATATATTAAAATATTATTGAAAGTATTAAAAAGAAATCTGAGAAACTAAGTTTTTAAGTTGTCCTTTTTTGGATATTTTATACAATATATTTAGTGGAGCGAAATCCAGCTCCAATTCGCTAAAAAAAATTTTTTGGAGTAAAATCACATGAAACTTCTTGTAAAGTATATAATTTGTTACTAGAATTGGCAAAGTACGATATTTTTCGCTGGTACCGATTTTTTTTATTGAGGAAAATGTCTTTAAATAAGGATATTCCCAGAAAGCTACTTTTTATTGCCCCCAACCAAATATATAGAGAACTACTTAAGATATTTCGGTAATCTTTTTTTTTTTTATTAAAAGCAGATAGTACAGCACTGCTTCCGGTGTAATTTGATTTTGGAAATAATTACGTTTTCTTTTAAAAAAACGCCAAAGTCAGCACCTCATATTTTGTGTAGTCAAATTTTCGGTAAGCCATAAACTTTTTTGTTTTTAGTTTTTCTGACATACATGCTACGAAAGAATTGAAGCCAAAACATTAAAAAAGTTAGAAAAAAAGAGAAACCGACGTATAGGCTACGGTTTTTGAGAAATGAATTTTTTTAATGCGTGTCAAGTAGCGGTCTCTCACCTTTAACTTTAATTTTCGGAAAGGAGAATTTGAAAAATGAGAAATATGTGAAAACGCGTGGAACAGCAATCACATCTTTAACTGGGATTACATTTTGGAAAAAAAGTAATAATACAAGAAGAAAATTTAAAGAATCCGCCATTATTTTATTGAACGGTGATAAATGTGTGTCCAATTAGTTATTCTGTATATTTTTGTACGAATTGGTTGACAATCCTTGGAGACGAGATAAGTAGAAACAATATCAATATAACATAATATCTCGCATGTCTATGGAAACATATAAATAGAAAACTGTCATGGTTGACATTCCTAAAAAGCCAATGTTTTATCAAAGAAATTTTCCTCTAATTTTGACAAAAGAATTAGAGAATTTTCCAAAACTTTTAATCATCTAAAATATTTGACAATTAAGTTTCATTTTCAGGTTAATATTTTTTAGGACAGACATTTTTAGATAAGCAAAAATTTTTTTTCTACATCCGAGCGAAAAGTGCAACTTTGGGCTTCCAAAAAGAAAGCGCAAAGTTGCACTTTTTCCGAGGAGCGAGCGTTTTTTTACTTTGTCGCTCGCCGAGATTTTTGTTCCTAATAATTTGTTTGCTTTTAGTTTGCCCGACAAAATAGTATTCTTTTGCCTAGCATTTGGTTTGTTTTCAGCTTCATGTTTAATTGTTATCAGTTCTTGTTTTCTTGGATTTTGCATACTACTTGTTTATCACATCATAATGCTTTGCAAATTTTTCACAAATAACTTCACTTAATTTTTAAGGTTAATACAAGTATACTACCATTAACAAAGGACTGCGAGTGAAAACAATTGCGAGATTTACTAGTATTTTAAACGGGTACACAAGTCAAAGGAATAAGGGGCGAAACGCTTGCCCGTACCAAATTCTTGGAGGAATTATATACTATATAAACCTTTGCGCTGCGCTTCAGAAAAAAAATTAAATTGAGAAAACCGACGCCCGTATCGCATTTTTTTCAATGTTTTGTATACATTTCATCCGCAGCATGTATATGAAAATTTCCATAAATAAAGAAGTTTGTCGCTTAGTGAAAATATGAGTACATTCATAGCGAAGTAACAAGTTAATTGTAATTTAAACAAATTAATAAACAATATTCGATAAAAACAACAATAGTGTTGGAAGTGCTCGTTTGTGTACTTCAATTAAAAAATATATCAACTTGATTGATATGCCGATGTAAAAGTTTAAAAAAATGATATTTATAAACAATATATTTATTATTCGAAATAAATAAGTCATATACCACAAAAAAAATATCGTAAATAGTTATTTCTTATGTAGATTTGTTCACTGTATAAAACCTATCAGGTCTGATCTACGCTGGTTCTACGCTGAAAATTATTTTCTCTATAACCAATGGACTTTTGGGATCTATTTCGCTCCTTTTATTCAATATATTTATCTATGATGGGTGGGATAAATCTAAAACAGATATGTGCAGAAAAACCCGTTTACAGTTTTATCTACTTATATTTCTCATTCTTGTTTCAACTATGTTATTAATATCGGAAATAACTGGAAAATTATTTTTATTGGGCGAAATTCATGAATGCCAGACTAAAGTCACTTGTATATTCTTCATTTTTAGGAAGAAAATACGATTTGTACTATTTTGAACATGTTTATAAATTTTACTTATACTATTATGCATTTAAAATAAGAAATGAATATTTTATTAAACTTTTATTTTGAAAAAATATTAAAAATGCAGAAACATTTTGAATTTGCCTTTACTGTTATCTTATATTAAATTCTGTCTTGTTGGTGATCTTCATCAAACTCAACTATGCCTGGATATATATCCTCAGTGTCGGTTGATGTCGGCAAATTAAAGTAAAATTAATTGTAGAAAATGCGGGGATATCACAGGTAGCAAGTCCATCAAATTTGATTTTTTTCTCTTCAGCTATGGAAGGCCTAGTGTAGCATTTGCCAAGTAGAAGGATTTCACTCTTGCCTCGTCTCGCAAAGGAAATCTCTTTGAAAGTTTTCTCTTCATCTAATGACTTTTTAAAAAAGACTTTTCCGGGCTCTTTTGTAGTTCTAAGCCACTGAACGTCGTGCCATTTGAATTGATCCCAAAGAGTCTTTTTTTTTTAATATCAGTAACTTTTTTTACATCTCACAATCAGAAGAATTTACAAACATGGCATGGGTTAGTTAATTTACTAAAAACTTGCGTATTTTCACAACAGTAGTTAATACCAGTCATGAGGATGAGAAATTTTAACTCACACGATGAAGATAAACTTAACATAACTTCCTTCGAGCAAGATTTAAAATCATTTTGGTTCCTTCTGGGGCCATTAAAACACATTTACTACTTGTTTATATAATCAAAACACAAGACATTCACTTTTTAATTAAAGAACAACAACATAACCTCACAAAGTCCTCAGTTATATTACGTTTGTACCAGTTAACTTAAACACTAAAAGTGCCATCTATTTTTATAGAGTAAAACAGTATAAGTTAACTTACTAAGTCCCTCACCGGGTAAGAGCCCATTCCATAGTTGTACTATATTAATTTAATTATATTGTCTTTATTTAATTAATATGACTTATACTAAATGATCCATTGTATACAACACATTTATATTCATCAAAATTTGTCTTATATTAATTTCTCCTAAACATTGACTTATACAAATTTTTCCGACACATTGATTTATACAGGGTGGGCAAATTTCGAAGTTTGTATAGGGTAACTCGGTAACGGTCAGAGATACAAAAAAAATTGAAGACACTTTCACTATCTCTTTTTTTTTGAGACAAAACATTGGCGAAAACAAAAATTTGCTCTCGTCTTTTTGTTTTCGAGTTATAAATAAAAATTCGATTTTCGACTTTTAGACACATGTCAATATCTTGGTTGTTTGTAAAGTTATGAAGAAACAACTTTTACATTCTTGAGGCACTTTTTTCTGCATAATACAGTGGCGTCGAGAAAATTTAAAAAAGGTGCAATTTCGAGTTATGGCATAAAGTTGTTTTTTTATGGGAATCAGAGTTGGCTATAGTTTAGTTAAAAAGGAATTTTTTTTCTTTTTCAAACTATGTATCGTATGTGGGGTCGCTGTTGATGTGTAAGTATTTAATAGCGAAAATAATCTTTTAGTAGATTAATTTTTGAGTTTTTTTTTATATTTATTCCAAGCAAGCGTGTGTCATCTATGACAGTGTTTATCCGTTTGTCAGTAAATCGCATATTAATAATTTTGTTTCCGTCATAATTACACCTCATTTAATCGAGAAATATGATATGCTAGAATTCTTTCAAAGTAACAACAATTATGATATTGCATCCGAAATATATTTCAATCGCTATCCAGAAAGAAGCCAACCTAATAAAGCTATTTTTAAGAGCACACACACACGCACGCACGCACGCACACAACCACACACACACACACACACACACACACACACACACACACACGCGCGCGCACCGACGGACATCATTCGGAAAATAGTCAGAATTGATTCAGCAGGGTTCAAAACGGATAAATTAATCAAAATGTCGAGGTCGAGAAAAATCACGATTACTATACTTCCTTATATTAGATATAAGAAAGTAAAAAATCCAAACTTTATGAGAATAAAATATGTCTGTTAAGCAGCGTTTCAGTTTGCTTGCTAATAATAATCAGTTGTGCAATGACAAAAAGGGTACGTGGGTAAAATGGTCTATGGTACAGAAAAAACAATCACCCAGTACATCTAGCTCGGTCATTTCAGACTGATTGCTCTTGGCGTACTAAATATTTGTAGTAAATTTTAAATATTACACTTTGATGGTTAAGTAAGAAAAACTGTAAAAGAATTGAACAATTAACGTATGCATTCGCAAAAAAAATTATTGCATTTCTAGACGAATTTTAACAAATTATGACGAAGAAATACGATTTCAACATTTATGTTTGTGTGCATGTGTGTCTGAATAGTTCGCGATAGCAGTTGCAGAAAGCAATTTGGTACACACGTTCAACAGGCTAAAGAGAAGAATGAATTTGCTGATCAGCAAAATAGTCCTGTTGGAAATGGGTTTACGGGACTTATTGTTATTCTTAAGTTTACAAAAATTACATATTTTTGATCTATTATATAAAGCCGATAAAATAGTTTAATTAAATGTTTAAACAAATCAGTAAATGAAACTTTATACACGCTTTGACAATATGTTATGATAAAATAGGCTATTGTCCTTTAGTCATATTTTTAATTTTACCTAACCATGTCTTTTTCTTTGGTTTATGTAATTGTAATTTATTTTTATACTGTTGTTTTGATTATACAGGGTGAGTCAGTTTTTTTGTAGACAAACTTTAACAGGAGATAAAACACATGTTTTTAAAAAGAAAAGTTCCTATAAACATATGTCGTAGAACGCTTCGTTTCCGAGATATAGGGTGTTGAATATAATTTTATTTTCTCGAATTTTCATTATAACTTATAAACGAATGCTTAGATTTTTTCCATGTTTGGGGGATAATGCCTATTAATTAAGGGGCATAAAACAAGCGATAAGAATGTTCAAAAACTTGCACAGTGGCGGAGTGGAGGGGGTGCTCAACCACTTTCTTAAACAGAACTTCTACACCAATGACTATTTTTTTAAAAAAACTGTTATTTTCATTATCTACATACAGTTTAACAAAAATAATGTCCCTTCTTCTGTTTCGAAATTCCTGTGCGTTTCCGAGTTATTTTGATTTTTTAGTGTTTGATGTGGTACTAAATTCAGTAATTTATTTATTATCAATTGTCGGCTAAATATTTAATTCTTTCAACGAAACCTACCTAAATATGGTTTATTAAGGATTCTAAAAAGCCGAAATCGCTTATTCTTTATCTCTTTCCAATGTAGTCAAAATAAATATTTGTTATATCAAGCCATACTCAAATACAATACATACAAATACATACTCAAAAAATTCGAGAAAAAAAAAATTATATTCAACACCGTGTATCTCGGAAACGAATGTTATTTTCATATTTATTTTTGTTAATACTTTCGTCCTTCCAGGCCCCAAAAATAATGAAAAACCAACAAGCTTATGCGAACATTTGACTATCGATGGAACTTCTTACATTCCTCTATAGAACATCGACCTCTTCTAAATGGACAAAAATATGCAATAAAAGACAATCCATCAATTCATCAGTTTTCGATTTTCTGTTTTTTTAGTGAAAAATTCAGAATCAAACATTTTATCACTAAATCTATTTTATCAATAAAAATGTGCATTGTCAAAGCATCAATAGGAAAGGTGTTTACACATTAAGATGCAATGAATTTTTTAATAAAAAATATTATTTTGCGTCGTATATTATTAGATCCAAAATCGATCAGATGGTAGTTAGTTCCTTATTGCATAACTACGTCCAAATATTCAATGCCGCAGATATCTTGATGATTTGCTTGTACCATATGACATCAATAACACAATTTTTGCTGAACAATCGCTGTCACCACCACAAAATAATACTGTACAAAAATAATTTACAATTAACACCACAAATTGGAAGAATATACAGGGTGATTTTTTTTGACCGGCCATTAGAAGTAGAAGAAAACGGCTAGGATCTATTTAATGAAAATATTTTCAAAATGGTAGCATTTCCGGATATACCAAAAATTGACCACAACTTCGTTATTTTAAATGGAATGACCCTATTTTTATTTATTTATTTTTTTTTGGATTCTACGTAAGATTCTAAAGTTCTTTTATTAAAAGGTCCCTATGATTTAAATAAATATTTTTCTAAATAAAATATTTTTCTCGAAAATGTTAAACAGAAAAGGTACAAAACATAAAAATTAATATCATATTAACGGTTAACAGTAAGACGCTGAAATTTGTATACAGGTAAGACATAATATTGAGGTAACGTATCGTGTAAAAGAAAAATCAAGTTTTCCTACAACAAAGATTCTAGTTGACGTCATCTGTCAAGTACACAAAAATGGCAAAAAGTTATTTTTTTTTAATAGCATGCTACCTATTTAAATACATCAGTCGGAGAAACAAAAATGCACTTCTAACCATGTATGGTATCCCTATACTTAAAATGTATGGTTTTTTAGATATTTGATATTTTTTATTATCGATGAAAACAGTAGAAAGCATAGATCTTTTAGTAGGTAGGCTTTGACTTAATAACAAAATTGTTGAACAACAAAATATTCAACAAAAATTGTGACAGATAATACGTATAATTTGTGTTTGGTATTTCAAAGTGCATTCGTTGCTGTCTTATTAAGAAAATGGCAAATAGTTATTCCAATTCCGATATAGCAGAACATGCAGAACATTTAATGAAACTTATCCTGAATTACCACCAATGACCCGACAAAAATTTAGAAGATTACAAAGCAATTTTGGCAGATTTGGCAGCCGACATGCAGAGAAAGTTTTACTCAGACCTATTACATCAAATCAAGATAAGTAAATTAAGGGGCCTAGTCGGGAAAAAGCTTCGGATAGCTGTGTCACTCTCTAGAAAGTTTTTATACATGCGCGCCAATATCCATTTGGCATGATGACGGTCTCGGATGCTAGGGCCAGGCAGGACTATTGCCTTTTTACCCTAGTCATCGCTGTAGACCTGGACCGGCCTCGTGCAGGGCGGGTTAACTTACTTTACGAACGGCCCCACTCACAAATGTGAGCGGTGCTGAAGATTTCGGTCAACCTCCCTGGGTCCTGGCTGATGAACCCTGCTGGCTAGGGCCTCTTCTGGCGCTCTTCTGTCTTCGTCTTCTTTCTTCGCCAGCTTGTCACCCCCGGGGGTAGTCATCTGTCTGTCAGGGAGTGTGTGGATATTCTGTGACTTGGGATTGACTGCCAGTACACAAAGTGTCAATTGACACATTGTCATCTGGATCATCGGACAAGGTGAGGATGAACTGTGTAGCTCTAGGAGGTGAAGGCCTAAGTGCTTTCTTAGCACTTTCGTCCTTCACGGAGCCAGGGGGACAACGGGCACTGGTCGGTTTACTGACCGGCGCCCGCAAGGTTTGTGGGAGGGTGGTTGGTCGTGTCATGTCTTTTCAGTGGCTTTGGTCCATCTGTAAGGAAAGGATTAGTTATACTTACCCGTTATCCAGGAACTGTACTTTCGGCCTCTTGTGCCTCGGTGCGTCGGCCGGATCATAGGAGGTGGCCTCCCTGATCAGCGGGTTCCTGTGCTCCTCAGCTAAGGTGTACAGTTTCTTCGCTCTATCCCGGATGATTTCGGTGACTGGTGTGTACTCCAGGTCCCTGAAGATGTCAGCGTTTCTAACGTACCATGGTGCGCCCACCGCTGTCCTGATGACCACGTTTTCCACGGCTTGGATCTTCTTCAGATAGGTCTTCGCTTGGTATCCCCATGCTACGGAGGCGTAGGTCAGCTGTGGTCTGATGAGTGCTTTGACTAGCAGAAGCTTGTTCCTCAGACTGAGCCTGCTCTGGTTTCCTACCATCGGGTAGATGAGAGCTCTTGTCCGCTTGGCTTTTACCACGATGGCTTCGGTGTTCTGTCTCCATGTCAGGCCTTTATCCATGATTACGCCAAGGTACTTGACGGAATCGTGCCATTGGATGTCCTCGCCGAACATGGAGACGTGTCCTGTGGGGGTTTCCTTGCGTCCTTTCCTGAAGAGAATCGTCTGGCATTTCTCCGCGTTGACTGCGACTTTCCACTTGATACACCATTCTTCCAGAAGAGAGGCTGCCTCTTGGAGTCTTCTGGTGGCTGTTTCCGCTCTCCAGGATCTGGCCGTGACGGCCGTGTCGTCCGCGTAGAGTGCCATTGCGGTGCCTTCGGCCCTTGGGAGATCAGAGGTGAAGACAGCGAACAGATGGGGTGACAGCACAGAGCCTTGGGGGACTCCGGCTTCCATCGATCGATACGTGGACACACAGTCCCTGATCTTCACTCGCATCTGTCTCCCGTGCAGGTATGATCTAACTAGTTTGACAAGTGCAATGGGATAACCCATACTCATCATTTTAGCTAGTAGACCATCGTGCCAGACCCTGTCGAAAGCCTTCGCAACGTCCAGGAGTAGTGCCGCCGTGACCTGTCTTTGGTTGAAACCTTTGGTGACTTCTTCGGTGATCCTGAGCACTTGGAGTTCCGTACTATGTCCTGTCCTGTACGCGAACTGTTCATCCGGGATGATTTGGAGCTCTTCGGTTTCCTCTTCTATTCTTCTCAAGATGACGCGCTCGGCTACCTTGCTCACAGCTGAGAGTAGGCTGATGGACCTGTAAGAGGAGGGAAAGAGTAGTTCCTTACCTGGCTTCGGGATGACTATGACGTCGGCCTTCTTCCACCTGTCCGGAAAGTATCTGAGCCTCAAGATCCCGTTGATGATATTCACCAGGGCTGCCACCCCTTTGCTGGGTAGCTTCTTGAGGGCGATGTTTCCGATCTTGTCACATCCAGGAGCTTTCCTCGGCTTTAAGCTCCTTAGAATCTCCTTGACCTCCTCTGGAGTGGTCGGACGGATGTGATCATCGTCTGGCAGGCGGAGCATCCGACGCACTCTGCGTTCCACGTCATCAACCCAGTCCTCGTCCTCATCATCGAGTTGGTTTTCCCTACACTGCAGTTCCAAGCTGTCCGCGAATGCTTCGGCTTTTTCGTGGCAAGTGTAGACAATCCCATTCTCTCCGTGGATTGGGGACATTGGTTTCGGCCTGTTCCGCAGAGCACGCTGGGTGTTCCAGATGCTCCTGTCCTGTGGGTCCAGTGATTCCAGGTGACGCTGCCATCCTTCTTGACGGTGTTCCTGGAGGGCAGCTTTGACTCTCCTGTTCAGCGTGTTATACGCGTGCCTGTCCTCAGGGAGTCTAGTCCTTTGGGCCCTTTTCTTCGTCCTTCGTCTGTCCCGAATCAGCTGCCTGAGGTCCTCCGTGAGGTTTGCCATCGGCGTTGGTGCCCTTCTGGTCTCTGTCTCTGTAGTGCTTTCCTCCATCGCTTCCTGGATCTGGTTTTCCAGGGAGGTGATAGCCCCTCTCCACATCTTCCTCGGATTCGATCCTGGGAATATGTGCAATGTTCCTTTGCAGTGCTGCACGGAACAATTCCCAGTCTGTCCTCCTTTTGACGAAGGTCCCAGTGTCCACATCATCCTTCTCTCCTAGGTCCAAGAAGATCGGATTATGCTCGGTGGAACCTTCCGTCCTGGTAGAGATTTCCGCATTGAGGGTCATCTCCTTCATTATAGCGATGTCCAGCACATCCGGTCGGTGGATCCCATTGTCGTGCGTCGGCTCGTCCGGTCCTAGTGCCTGCATGTTGCCAGCGTGTCGTCCCAGGAATCTCAGCAGATCTCGTCCTAGAGTGTTGGTGACTCTGCTGTTCCATTCCTGTGACTTGGCGTTCAGGTCCCCTATGGCAAGCACCTGAGTCTGGTCCTGGAATATTGCATCCAGGTCCGTGTCCAGGATCCGGCATCGGGGCGGCTGATAACAGGATACCACTTGAATGTCGCCATTTCGTGCCGTTGACACTACTACGGCGGTGGCTTCCAGGTTTTCCATGTCCGGCAGCACGATTGGATGGTGGTCGATCGACTTCTTTACCAGCAGGGCTACTCCTCTCATCGGCCTTGGTCCAGCGTAGTCCTTCCTGTAGACATGGTAGCCAGGGAAGTTGGCTGGCTTCAGCGGCGTCATCTTCGTTTCCTGTAGTGCCAACACGTCTATGTCGTACCGGGCTAGGAGTTCCTCCACTTCAAGTTTTCTTCCTTGTAGCCCGTTAACGTTCCATGAGGCGATCTGCAGGAAATTCGGCTTCACCTGAAAGGACATTACAGATTAGTAAAGCCTGGCATCTGTGCAAAAAAATGCACTCATTGCTGAGCACATTTGCTGCATCTGTTTGAGCACCGCGGTGAGGTTCTGGGCCTCCACGGGTGCTCGTTGTTGCCTGGCAGGGCCGGCGCTCGGCCCTGCGTTACCTTGAGCTACCCTTGCGTAGCTCAGCCTGCTGGTGACGGGTCTTTTGGCCTCCCTCGGTGGCTGTTGGGTCCTTGGAGCCTGCTTCTGGGGGCCCGCGGGCTTCTTGGGATATTTAGGACATCCTTTATAGCTGGCCGGGTGCGCTCCCTGGCAGTTTGCGCACCTCGCTGGGACGTCCTGCTTCTTTTTGCAATCCGCTGTCCGATGGGCCTCGCCGCACTTCACGCACTTGGCCTGTGCGGTGCACCTACCCTGTGCGTGGCCTAAACGCTGGCACCGGTGGCACTGGGTGACGCTCTGTTGCGCCCTTTGTCTCTCTGTGCGGACTACTAGGTAGCAGCACCTCGTTACCTCCAGGATCTTCTCCTGGTCCAGTGGCACTTGGACCAGTACCAGTGGGATCTCCATCTTGGTCCTCCTCGACGTCATCCGCTGGACAGAGATCGGCGAGAAGCCCTTGTCTTCCAGGTCTTTCTTGATCTCTTCGCAGCTTACGCCACTAGGGATGTCGCGTATCACTACCCTCAGGAGCCTCTCTTCAGGGAGCGCGTAGGTGTGGTACTCCCTTTTCTCCTGTGTGAAGATTTTTGTCATCTTCCTATAATCTTCAATCGTTGATGGGTCGATGGAGATGCCTTCACCAACGACGCGGGCCTTCTTGAAGTTGACGTTTGCCTCGCGCAAACGTCTGCTTACCACCGTCCACGTTTCCTTTTTCCTAAGGACGACTGGCGGTATCTTGGGCGTCTTGGCTGGTTCCATTGGGGCCGGTCCTGGATTCCGGTCCTCCTGCCGGCTCGTACTCTCTTCTGGGGCCTCGGTGCCTTCAGGAGTCCGGGCCTCCTGGGTCCTGGCCTGTTTGGACACCTCTTCTTCACTGTCGGAGTTTGCCTTCCTCCTTTTCTTATTAGCGGACTTCGTGGGTCCGACTTGGGCCCCCTGGATGGCTTTCAGGAGCTCCTCGTGCTGCCTGTCCATCCTTGATTGCATTTGAGCCATCCTTAGGCTCATTTCTTCTATTTGGGCCCTCAATGCCTTGTTTTCAGCCCTTAGGCGCAGCTTTTCTTGGTCCACAATCTCCAAATCCATGTTGCATGGGGTGGAAGCCCTGGAACTACCACTCTGCGAGTCCTCGTCCACTTCTCTATGGTTTCCGTACCCTCCTCCTGGGTATGCGTAGCCTTATCTGAAAAAAGAAAGCTGAAAAATAGAACTTATGGTTAGTACACACAGAATATAACAAAAATATGTGTCTCCAGGAGGGAGACTTTTTTTATCTTTTTATATTAGCGTCTTGAAAAAGACGACTAATATTTGTCTTCTTCTGAATTCTTTTCGCCAAAAGTATATTAGAGCCTTGAAAAAGGCAACTAATATTTCAAGCTCGACCGCGCCAACCGTTGCTTAACTTTCGTTAGCTGCGACTGCGCCGACCGTTGCTTAACTTCGGATATCACTTCGGGTAGATCACAGTGGCACTATACTTCCGTATACACGTCTGCACTCGTTCACTGCTTGCACTCGAATGTTATACATGCGCCGCTGAATAATTTTGCTCTTGACTATACCTTCACTGGACGTTTTATTCACCGACTTCATTAAGGTGCGATTCCTGATAGAGGTAACACTTCCTTGCTTCACTTGTAGTGACAAAGATACTTATTTAGAAAATTCTTTTTAACCAAATGGTACGGAATAAAAGTTTGAAACTTGCTGAGCATAATTATAAAGATTCATTCTAGATGACATGTATGAATTTTACCTCGAGTTTTACCGATTGATATCATAATTAAGGAGCTAATCACGTCCAAATTTAACTTATATTTACAGTATAAATTTTCCCTACATAAAGTGAAAATTAATTAAAATAGATATACATGTACCCTCTAGTACACTTTCAACAACTGATCCTCCAAATTTGGTGTAATTTGACCAAACCGTATGGAACAAATAAATTTTGAAAAATTACCTTACAAACACTGGTTCGATTAGCCCTCTTAATGTTTTGAGATATTTTCATGCTTATCAAAATTCATCGATTCGTTCAGCAGCTATCGAATTGGGCGTTTCCAATAGTTCCATACAGAAGATACTAAAGAAACATAAACTATAAATTCACTACTGTTCAAGATCTTTATCCTCATAACCCAGCTCGGAATATAGAATTTTGTGAAACAATATTGATTCGAACGCATGAAGATCCTCACATTTTGGAAAAATTAATTTGGACGGACGAGGCAAAATTTTCCAAGGAAGGTATTTTTAATCGAAGAAATTCGCATCATTGGCGCAACCAAAATCCACATGCTGTACGATAGTCAAATTTTCAATACACCTTCAACTTTAATGTATTTTGTTTGCTAATGGAAATTAGAATCTGTTACACATTTATGACGAAAATTAGGTAGTCGAAAATATTTTGAAATTTTAAGAATCTTAGTCAGTAATTTTTTAGACAATTTGCCGCTAAACGAATATTTTTCATGCTGGTACCAATTCGATAGAGCTCCAGCTCATTGTTCTAAAACAAATTGAACATAATTATGGAACCAGAGCAAAACAATATAGTTGTCAAATACTTCGAAGTGTAAAAACCATTGGCCAAAAATCATACACCTACTTGGAAAGTCGAATATATAACAGCTTGCCCCTGGATCTCAAAAATATATATAAATATTCAATTTTCAAAAAAAAAATAAAAATGTGGTTACTAGAGTCGCCCAAGCCATTCATTTACAATATTATAAATCAAAATATACTTGTATAATTAAAATAATCATAGATAAGCAAAATTAATTAAATTAATAAAACATATAATTTTATAATACATTGTAACAGCTAAAATATACATATTCACTTTTCCCTTGAGTATTATATACCCAAGGGTATGCACAGACAAGTAAATTAGTTTACTTTTGTGTTTCTCTTAGTTTATTTATTATTTATTAGAGACAAGGTTTCTTAAAAAATTATTTGTACACAAATGAGAATGTAAAACTTTAGTTTTTAGTCCCACTTTGTTTTGTACAAGCCCACTTTATATGGTAAATAAACTTATTATTATTTTTTTTTTTTTTTTTTTTTTTTTTTTTTTTTTCGGTTTCCCGATGCCGGTCAGTCCTCCCGTGGCCTCCGACGCCTCACGGGAGTCGCGCCGGCGCATCAACTACAGCCACTCCCCACATCCCGCAGGGTTAGTGACTGTAGATACCAGAATCGTGTGCCCTAAGCAGACGGAGAGAACCTAGAATGACCGCCTTCTGCATTTGACCTGCCAGCCACTCGGCTGGTTTTTGGCAGGCCGGTATGATCTTCAGTTCCGAGAGCAGCGTAGGCTTTATCCCTCCGAGTACACCGATAATAAGGACGACCATTTTGACCGAGTAGCCTGGGTACAGCACTTGGAGCTCGTACCGGAGATCGCGATATTTGGTCCGTTTCTCCTCCTCCTTCAAGGTGATGTTTTTCTCCGCAGGTGCCGAGAACTCGATAACATACATCACCTTGAGTTGATGGTCGAGGAGGACTATGTCAGGCTTGTTGGCTTGGATTAGCCTGACAGTCGGGAACGAGTAGTTCCAGTAAATCCGGCATTTCTCGTTCTCGACAACGGACTCAATATCTCCGGGGACGTAAGGCAGCACTGGTGTCTGGTCTACCCCGTACGAGTGCCTTAGATGGTAGTATAGCACTCGTAAAGCCGCGTTATGTCGGTGGATGTAGGCCGAAATCGCATATATAGGGCATGCAGAAAGTAAGTGCATGAGCGATTCCGGCGCCTGATGGCAGGTCCTGCAGTTGATATCAGGAACCTCTACACGCCACACGCGGCTACGGTAGACCAAGGTGTTGATAACACCATCTTGACAGGCCATAATGAATCCCTCGGTCTCCGACTTAAGCCCTGCTGACCTTAGAAAGGCGAAGGTCAGCCTGGTCGATAAACCCAGTGTTTCTATGTTCTTATAGAAGACACCATGCTGGGGTTTATCGACATGCTGCCGAAACAGATTTTCCTGTTCGGCAGCTCTAATTCGGGCTTTCAGACGATTTGGCTGAAGTTCGGTGACTGACTCAACATCAGCACCTCGCCGGCCTCCTCGCCTGATGTCAAATGCGAGACCGAGTTCATCTGCGGCTCTTTTTGCTGCCTTGAACAATCCTGCTCCCACTCCTACAGTTTCATGATGTTTTACGAACCGCAAGAGGGGATCTGAGCTCCTGAGTATGTTACATGCCATACTCAGTACTACTCTGCCATGCGTACACTCCAGGCTCAAGAGTCCTCGGCCCCCCCGTTGACGTGGGAGGTACACACGAGGAACGGACGATCTAGGATGAATACTTCTGTGAATATTCATCATCTTGCGGGTATTTCTGTCTAATTGACGCAGCTCATCTACCCTCCACTTTACTACTCCGAAGGAGTAGAGCAGAATCGGAACGGCAAGCATATTAGTTGCAGACACCTTGTTCTTCCCCGAAAGTTCGGAAGACCAAATCTTTCGGAGGCGGTGTCTGTACTTGCCGCGGAGAGAATCTTTTATTTGTGATACATCCTGGATGTGCCTTTGTTGCACACCCAGATATGTATAGGTCTCTCCGGCATCCAGATGTCTTAGGATGCTTCCGTCTGCGAGCTGCGAATCTTCAGAAAATTCCCCGCATCGTCCTCTCTTGAGGTGGACGACTGCACATTTGTCCAACCCGAACTCCATACCAATTGCCCGCGTATATTCTTCGACCACCCTAAGAGCGTTTTGTAGTTCGCGCTCTCCGGAGGCATAAAGTTTAAGGTCATCCATATAAAATAGATGGGTGACCTTATGCCTCCGGTCGCTGGGTGGCCCACATTGATATCCGCGGGTTTGGCGGAGCCCAACAGACAACGGCAGCAGTGAGATGCAGAAGAGGAGAGGACTCAGGGAGTCACCCTGGAAAACTCCTCTCCTAAATGCCACCTGCTCTGTCGTAACCCGCTGTGTACCTGATGTTATGGTGAAGCGGGTCTTCCAGAGCGGCAGCAGCTGTTCTATGCATCTCACTAGTGGTGCTGGTACCGCAAGGCATTCGAGCAAGTACAACAATAGCTCATGTGATGTTGTATCAAATGCCTTGCGGTAATCAATCCAGGCCATCGATAGATTCCGCTTGTATTGCACAGAATCCTGTGTAATACAGCGGTCTATCAGCAGGCTGTCCTTGCAACCTGCCATGCCCTTCTTGGAACCACGCTGTTCGTGTATCTGCTGGAAGACCGGATCAACAGACCTCAGCGTCCTAGCATACAAGATACGTGTAAATATCTTGTAGCAGGAGTTAAGGCAAGTGATCGGCCTATAATTCCTCGGGTCGGAAAGATCCCCCTTTTTGGGGATAAGCACAGTACGTCCCTCGACAAACCAGTCCGGAATCTGCTGCCCCTCGTTCAACCATAAGTTGAAAACTCGCGCCAGACGGCGGTGAGTGGAAGGAAATTTCTTCCACCACCAGTTGTTAATGCCGTCTGGGCCCGGGGCAGCGAAGTTCTTGGTACCAACAAGCGCTTGTTGGACTTCCTCCGTACTGATTGCCGGGCACACTTCTTCTGGCTCTTCAAGATGTCTGTGGCACAGAGCCTCGAAGTGTGCTATTGCTGGAGTGTCGCTATTGAATGGACGCGTCGCTTCGTAGGTTCCCTTCCAGAAGGTTTCGACATCTTCTACAGTCGGCGGATTCTCGACAACACGCTGTGGCTCTTGAAAGAGGCGGGAAGGATTCGTACGGAACAAAGTGTTTTGTTCCATACTCCTGACCCGCCTCTTCAATGTTTTCTTTATCGCCATGAGCGCTCGGATCCTATCTAGACAGTGCTGCTTGATGGTAAGCATCACTGTCAGATTTAGAGTATGGTGTTGACGTCTTAATCCGGCAGCTATGCGCCGGATTCTGGGAGTAAAGACTCTACCAGTCGTCTTATATTCCACCACACTCTGGATCCGAGAAGCGTGTTGTCTGGCCGACTGTATTTTGCCCTCAATTTTTGTACACGCCGCTTGGCTTTCTCGACCCCGTGATTGGTTGACCTCTCACGGGGGACGAGTTGCTTCGCGGCGTTGTACACGGCACAGTTGATTTGCCAGATGTCTACATCCTCCGGAATTTCCTCATCGATGACCGCGTCCATTCTAGCCAGGTCTTGTGGCTTTAGGTTAGCCCTGGTGTTAAGGCTAACCCTCGTCCTTAAGTCTACGTCGGTGAACTCTAAAGGATGTTCCCCATCAGCTGGTAATTGCCGCGGTGGGACTGCGGCTGGCAGTTCTTCCAGCTGACGGGGTGCCCTTACGTAACCTGTCCTGCGCAAGAAGGATACTTGATCTCTCAGGTGTTGTTGAGAGAAGGCGCGATGCTCTGGATGCATTTCGCACCAAAGTGCATGCAATCGCGCCATGTATCCCCTTCGCTCAGGTTCGCTACTCTCGCGGCAGGTCAGCAAGTCATCTTTTAGTTCCCTCGTCCACTTAAAGCGTCCATGTACAATTGCGGTGTCGTTATCGTTTGGACCGTCCGGTAAGGCCCCTCCCATCTGTCCCTGACCTCCATCCGACTGAGGTCGATTGTGAGGGGCACTTCTTAGGTTGTAAGGAACCCATAGCAGTAGGAGTACCAGGGTGGTTAGCCCTGGTACTCCCGGCCGGCATTAGTCAGGCAGAGTTGCCTCTGCCTGTCCAGGGTGCACCAACGTGGAGGTTGCCGGTCCTTTGCACCCCTTATTATTATTATTATTATTATTATTATTATTATTGTAGTGGATCAGTCAGTAACGAGCTTACTCAGATGATTGAAAACAGATGGATAAGACGATTGGGTCCATGGTGTTGGCCTGCACGATCTCCCGACCTGACACCGTTGCATTTTTATCTCTGAAGTCGTATAGAAGATGAAGTTTATCGACACCCCGGTCAATAATAGACAAGAACTTTTGGATAGGGTCACTAGAGCGTTTGAAGCTTTAGATCCGAATGAAATTTATAGTGCTACTACACAGGCAGTAAATAAAAGATATCTTTTGTGTTTGGAAGTTAACGGACAACATTTTGAACAACTAATTTAATATTTTACCTTATTGTCTTTAGCTATTTTTTTAAATAATTTAATAAATTGTTTAATGTCGCGTAAATATTTGTCATTTTCTTAATAATTCCGATCTATCATATTTTTTAAAGCTAGTTTTGTCACTAATGCTGATATCAAACATTGTCAGAGGCTACTAGATGCTAACGCTTTTCAATTTTCATGGATAATTTAAAAATAACTTCGAATATCTAAAAAACTATTCATTTTGGGTATAGGGAGACCATACATAGTTAGAAGCGCATTTTTTTCTCCGTCGACAGGTATATTAAAATAGGTAGCATGCTATATAATAAAAACGACTTTTTGCCATTTTTGTGTACTTGACAGATGATCTAGAATCTTTGGTGTAAGAAAATTTGATTTTTTTTCCATGATAGGTAACCTCAATACCCTCTCTTACCTGCATACAAATTTCAACGTCTTACTGTTAACCGGTTATGTGATCTTAATTTTTAAGTTACGTACCTATTCTGGTAAAATTAGGGAAAAATTATATCTCGAAAAATATTAATTTTAGGAGTAGGGAACCTTTAACAAAAAGAACATCAGAATCTTACGTAGAATCCAAAAAAAGAATTAAAAATAGGGTAATTCCATTTAAAATATCGAAGTTAAGGTCAACTTCGAGTATACCCGGAAATGCCACCATTTTGAAAATATTTCTATTCAATAGATCCTTGCCGTTATGCCCACAGCCAAAATTTCAGATCAATATGTTTTTTTCTTTCTCAAGATACTTCTAATGGCCGGTCAAAAAAATCACTCTGTGGTGAAACGTTAGTTTAATGTTATCATTGTTTACTGAGTTACACTGTGGTACACATTAATTACTTAAATAAACCATATTCTTATTTTGTATCGGTCATAGGACGTCTGGATAGAATACTATTGAAATAATTAACAGACCAGATGAATAATAAAATACCATAAAATAAAATGATAAACATGTCCAAGCAAAAAACGCTTAATTTATCTCTTAAATTGTCGATATTATTTATAGCTGTAAGCTTAATCATTGCTTGTGGTATTTACTAGACTATAACAAAGTATTTTTTAGTCCAACTAGTCAATGAAGACATGTTATAAAACCTTATGAAACAGTGTACCTGGACATACTCCGATAAAACTGAGAAATATTGATCAATTTATAAACCAGTTCTACACTCCATTTGTGTACCAACTTTTTAATAAGGTATTAACATTAATTAAAAAATAAATTTATAAATCGGACAATTCTTGCATACGCATTGAAAAAATGTGCTCTAATATAAATACACGCTTTTAACATTATTAATGGTGTGTAACTGCTAGTTAAGTAATTAGTTAAAATATATTACTTATGCTAATAATACTGTCAAACCTCATCCTTTCCGTGAAAGTTAACACAAGAAAAACATACAGATTTGTTCGTTTCACGGTATGTTCCAAAAAAACCTTTTTCTTTCACTGAATTTAAATTGGATTCTGATGTAAAACCGGTAGACTATTCTACCGCCTGACTAGTGACTAATAAACATAATTTGAAATATATGTTAGGTGACACTATCTAAATATTCTTCCCAACTAACATATTCAACACCTTTGTAAGAAGCCGCATTCCTTGGCGTTTAGAATGTGATTACGTCCACCATAACTGGTTATTTAATCTCATGTAAATTTTAACCCCGGCCACCTTCTATTTCACAGTGCAATTAAACTGTTAATTGGATGCGCAATCTCTGTCCCAATAATTAATTAAGTTCACATCGGTGATGTATTGGGTGTGAAATCGAAACTGAAACCTACCATACCCTGCTGGATACCATGATTTACATTTGGAATGCCATATACCGTGTATTCCTACATCTACTACTTTATCTTAAATAATTGTATTGACAAATACGTAAATCTCTTAGATTCTACTGCTAATATCTTCATTTAACTATTAACCGGATGATGTATTCTCTTAAACAAATTAAGAGAATATATAGCAGTTTTTTCTTCAGACATTTTTCTGCATTGGCAACCAAGTGAAACAGCAGAATGTTTACATGAATAGTTTACGTTTGTGTACTGTGAATTAAATGTACTAGTCAGTTTTTAATTTACGGTTTTAATTACAGTATACCTGAAGTTTTGAACTACCTGTCGATAATACGAATTATACGTTGACATGTACATGCAAAAATTAACCAAACACATCGAGCATTTATTATTACACCCCCAAATATTGTAAAGGTGTACTTTACTTGCATTTTCTTTTGTAGTGAGTGACAAGCGACATCCTGTTCACCGCAAAGCAATTAACATTTAGTTTTAACAATGCCTCTCCCACGAACTCATCGAATTGCTCTTCTTTTGGAAGACGATTTGATTCCCGACTTATTCCTCGAGCGCAAAAGACGCAAAGGAAGATAAGATATTTATTTATTTCATAAAGTATGGAGACTTTCATCTTTCATCTTATTTTTGAAGTATTTATAGATCTGGTCACAGAATGGGCCTACTTGAACTTCTAATATTAAAATTTCTATAGAACATGCGAAGCCCTCCATGTTAGTGTAGTTGCTATAATAGAACTAACTAGTAATCGCTCAGAAATAAAACAACTTTAAATTCAGAGTGACACGCTTACTCACTATAATTTGCTGTAATGTATTTGAAATATTTTTTTGTCGCTATATTGTTCACGATTTTCACTCTTGATCTGAAGAAAGACAGAACTGTTTAGTTTCTATTTAAGACGAGTTGATGCAATAAATGAACCTCCAATGTCTTCTTTTCCTTTGCCTTCCACCTCACTTCTTATCAGCATGTAATACCACGGAAGAATACTTCAAGTAATTAAAGTAGTGTGAATGCGAATTTAGCGAACATTTTTGGCAATATTTGCCGTGGACAGCCCCAAAACAATTTGGAAATTTCCATAGTGGATATTTAACAGTCGTGGATAAAATATATAATGTGTGTATAGGCAAATATGAAATATTTCTTTTATATATATATATATATATATATATATATATATATATATATATATATATATATATATATATATATATATATATATATATATATATATATATATATATATATATATATATATATATATATATATATATATATAATAATTAAATAAATAATTTACTTTACTTTTATTTCATGCCTTTATACTTTTTGTAATAGTGTAATAGTTAAGTATGTGAAAATATGTCTATCCTCAATCACGAATACATCCACGTATTGTGACTTGCCTAATCTGCAGATAAATTTGTACAATATGTCAAATTTGACTTTTTACCTACCTATCTTTGCTCACTGTTTGGATACACTTTTCACCATGCATTCAATTAGCTCTAGAGACTCTTAAATTTCAGAAGTAAGTTCAGTTTTGTTAAATTTTGATTTATGGATCTCGATTTTCAATATGTAAATGTTTGATTCATTTATTATCTTATCCAAATTTAGTTATCAAATTTTTCTTTACTAAATGCAACACTTTTTTTATTCAATTATAAATAAATTTCGTGGTCAGATAATGAAATGCTTTATATTTAAACAAGAATTAAACAGATTTAAATTGCTCAAATTGATAACAAATAACTACTCTAAATTGGTGCACCTTTTTTTCAGCTAAATTACTTTATGTCTTGACAAATTTAAACAGTCTTAATCTAATACAAATGCTTTATAAACAACAACCTTAACTTTATCTTCACCCAGATTCCAACTTCTCTGTGGAGGTAAGTACAAATATTAAGCTATTATGCGTCCTGAATCCTTTTAAATTTCAACTGTCAAATCACTTTTGCCTTTTACCTCCTATACTCGTATCTGCTGGTTGTCTGGAAAATGATCTGCTTTGCAATTCTCTCCTATTTAATAACTAAAATATATTTTGGGCACCACAGCACTCTGGATTCAGAAATAGATTTTTTTAATAAAATTTTTAATGTTTATCAAAAAGTGACCAAAATGGATGTATTGTATTCAAAATTTCCTCTAGATTCCAAAAATGTAAAAATATATAGGGTGTTTCATTTAAAAATCGAAAGTTGTGGGCATTTCCGGTCAAACCGGATGTGCACCAAACTTGATTCTTTATTGAAAAGATGGCATTTTAGTCGTATAATAAGCCCTCGAAATTTCAATTTTCTATTCCAAATATTTTAGGAGATATCGGGGCGAGCGCAATTCGTGACTCACCCGGTATATATATATATATATATATATATATATATATATATATATATATATATATATATATATATATACATATATATGTACACAGCTTGGGAGGTCGCGGTGCATGTAAATTTTTCGTTGAATTTGTTTCTATAAGGTATTTTAGTCCAATTGGAAAATAATGTCGATGTAAAGATGGGACATTATCTTAAACATTACAAATTCAATATACTAAACTGAGTTATGGTAAACAACTTATTCTTAATATTTTAACAACTATAGAGAGCAGCAGAATGCATTTTTTGTGTTTTTATCGCAATTTTTGTATATACAAGAAGCTATGTCATACTTCCTAAAAATTCAATAAACTGAACATTTGGGAAAGCCAGCTTAAAACATTTAAATAATTAATTTAATAATTATATATTCCTTGTGCAGAATTGGTTATTCTATGAAAATTTGTAATGACCAAGAATCAATAATATTGTTTACAAAAAAAAATTAAATGCACATATGCTTATTTAACTTAAATCCCCGTTTCCGCAAAAAATTTTTTATTTTATAAGTATTTAATAAGATTATCTATCTTGTGTAAAAATAATCTGTCTGCTGTCCATAACAACCTTATTAAAATTATGTCTACTTTCTTATTATAATAAGAATATACAAAAATAACTAATTTATTATATACCAATTATGTGAACTTTAAAAATTAAATGTTAATGATTGTCTGACATAACATAACAACATATAATTCATATAAAACTGTGTAAGAACCAAGCCTTGCGTGACGTGTATTGTATGATCAATATTAAGGATTTAGT
This sequence comes from Rhamnusium bicolor, assembly GCA_029963845.1. Taxonomy (NCBI): domain Eukaryota; kingdom Metazoa; phylum Arthropoda; class Insecta; order Coleoptera; family Cerambycidae; genus Rhamnusium; species Rhamnusium bicolor. The sequence continues at coordinate 403,423 of JANEYF010003921.1, forward strand.
AGTACACGTAAGTTGTATATAATTTGAATATAGATTATATTAACCATAGCGCACGTTTTTAATTTCCTTTCTTGTATATAGTGTGGTTACACATGTGATTCGCTTATATTTTTCTAGTTTATATTGAAAATACAAATAAGTTCAAATCAAATATATATGTCGCATATACATACATTTCTAAGTAAATGTGGGCAAGGGCGCACCTGAGCTTAAATCAATAATTACTCTGTGAAGTCTTAAAGGTACGTATATTAAGAATTCCACTTCTAATACCTCAATCATTTTAATTTACTCGCTCTCTGTACACAATGAAATTAAAAACACCCAGCCGTTATCTTTACAAAATTAAAAATTTAACATTTCAAATTAAATTTGCTGAAAGCGATGTTAACTTCATTTGGGTGAATGCACATATTGGTTTGCAGGTTGATCTTTTGGCTAAGGAGAGTTCCAATTCAGGACATCCCCTGGATAAAGCAGGTTTAGAATATCAAGGGTATCTCTCTAATATTCAGTCTTTAATATCATCGGATCCAAAGAAATTTTAGTCATTTGCACAATCAAAACGGCAACAAACACGAATAACTGGTAAAATGTCATATAAAGATAATAATTACGATAATCCACAAGATACTGTAAACATATTTGCAGAGTTTTTTAGTTTAGTATATCCCACTGCATGTGATACACAAAACAATCACGTAACCATAGGCAATAATAACTTTGAACTTTTCAGTATTACAAACATCTCGATGTTATAAATTCAAGATGCTGTAAAAAAGCTAAAGAACAAAATTACATCCTTCCCAAACCTTATAGCATCCTTCTTCGTGAAAGATTGTGCCAATGCATTCTTAACACTGCTTTTTACTCAGTTTAGTATTTCAATAAAAACATCAATTCTTACCAACCGATGGAAGGTGGCAAAGGCGTTTACAGTTTTTAAAGAAGGCGATACATCAAATATAAGCAATTACAAACAAATTTCTCTTTTGTGTAATTTTGCTAAAGTTCTTGATATCATTTTATACAATCGCATCTATATGTCCACTAAAAACATATTATCAATAGATGAGCATGGCTTTGTATCTAACGGGTCAACTACTACGAACTTGGTAATATTCAGTCAAACAGTTTCTAATATTCTAAATGAACAAGGACAGGTAGACGCTTTGTATACCGATTTTACCAAAGCCTTTGATGGCATCTACCATCAATTACTTTTACAGAAATTAGCAAAGTATGGATGTAATTTAAATCTATTAAATTACTTTCAATTATATTTAACAGGCAGACTACAATTTATATTTTACAATGGATATAAATCGTCAATATGCCTAGCCACTTCCGGAGTGCTGCAAGGTTCTAACCTTGGGCCTTTACTATTTCTATTATTTATTGACGATTTATGCACTGAATTGAACTGCAACAAATTAATCTTAGCAAATGATTTAAAAATCTTTAAGAGCATAAATTCCGCAATTGTATAACTCTTCAAGATTATAGTGAGTAAGTGGCGCAGCCTGAAGAAAGTAGGTCCCAGTTATGTGATTGATAGTATATTACTAACATCTATTCTAAATATTTTGGAGTTAAACTTCAGTGCCTTTCGTTGAAGAATCATTTATATTGTGACAAGTCAATAAGAAATTTTCTGTCTAACATTGTCACACTCTGCTGAAAATACATATTTTTTAATGTTGACTCCGATGCACCTGAACATTAATCTGTACTTGCTACTATACACTTCTGCAAAAATGGTTTAAAAAGTGGATTGTCTGGCAGAGTTTGTTAGACCCAACCATCACTTCCACAAAACCTAAGTTAAAATTGTGTTGCCTCTCACTATCAGTAAAGCCACTCACAATCCTTTTTATGGTTTTCTGGCGAAATATGTTTATTAATATTTGTGTTACATGCCCAAAAAAATGCTGTGTGTTCTCCAATTGCAAAGAAAAAAATCATATCATTGAAGATACTAAAATGTTACTAAAAAAAACTAAAAAGTTGAAATTAGAACAGTGTTAATCATGACCAGATTACGCCAACTTCGTTGGCGAAAGGCACCTAGAGTGCAGTATATGATATTTTGTGGAAAACTATGTCAGTGTTAGAAGGGCCACATCGTAGAAGCTAACATAAACTAGTACGCAGTACTAGTAGTAGTATTAAATGTTTGTCAACATCTATCACTATACAACGAGAAACTTCGTACCCTGTTATGATTTTTCCGTTTCTTTACTGTAGTTTAACTCGCCAATTTATGCCACGAGTCAACATATTGGTGCGCCCTACAATGGTACAAATTGGTTATACGCTTCCGGCGTATCGCGAATCCATAAATTTACAGTAGCCTGTGAAGGTTTACAGTGAGGACCGATCTTCTCTACACAAGTTCGCACTGTTGTTACATACGACCCCACGTTTTGCAATGTACTGACAAATTGCATGTGGTCTGCTTGACCCACAGAGCGCAGGTACCTACGTAAGTTCCCACAGTGTAGTGCAACCTAACGGCAAGTAAGCCTGTGCTTACATAGATACACAGTGAAAACGCAGTAGCAGTAAATACTAATACATCTTTAAAGATGTACACTACAGCTCAGCAATCATGAGGTTTGTTCCAACAGCAGCCTCGGACCAGTTTGAAACCATTAGAAATATTCCCTCAACTTCCTCATGTACGCTAAGCTCACTGTATTTACATTAATAGTTTCAAACTGGTCCGAGTCTGTTGTTGGAACAAACCTATGATCATCGAACGAATGAGTAAGATAATGACGAAGAGAAATTCCTTAGTATTCATATATAAACAACGACTCCCTTAATACAAAGATGATGCTGAACCCCTTCTTTGTTTTGAAGTAGCATCTATAACGTTTATTGTACCAAATACTAATACCAATATTTCCTTTTGGAGGATGGTGCTTGGTACAGATGCGTTTGGACACATTACCTCAAGCGCCCACATATTCTTGGACTTGAACGCAAACTGCCTGTGCTGAATGACGGGACACTGGCAGGCAGACATATTTGCGCAAATACCGTCAGGCATATTTGTGCAAATACTACATAATTTATATAATAAAATATGAAATATTGTAATTGTAATATTTAAAAAACAAGTTAATTTCCTTTTTTAAATGAATTCAGAATGTAAAGTATAACAAACTTTTATGTTTATATAATTTACTAATCGCGTGTATTAAATCTTCTTTATCGTGAATTTTAAACTAAAATTATTCAGAAGATATTCAGTTTATGCGTGTATAAAAAACAATTACAAGATAAATAATAAGATATTTGTGTAATTAGGATAATTAAGAACATGCTGAATTTTATAACTTGATATCTTGTGTACTGCAATTTACAAAACGATAATTCACCTCATAAATTTAATTTAATTGGCAAGCTAAACTTAATCTGTTCCTGTAAAAGATAGGTTTAAAACCAAGTGTATCACCCTGATTTTTGTAGTATAGTATTTTCTAATAAAAAGCTTTTGAAGTTTTTTCCTGAAAATATTTATTACAATAAAGCTCAAGATTATTTTAGTATATTTTTTAATTAATATACTTTAAAATATCGCATTAGATTGTAAGTGATGAATTATGTATATTATACTTTATAAAAATACACATTTTTATATCAAATTCAATATCCATCATTTGTTGATTTTGTTGATTTCATGGACATTTTTTTTAATGGCAACCCCTATTTTTTATTTTAATTTCGATAGATCCTTTAATTATCAAAATGATAGCATAAACATTTTGGCACCTTACACAAGCAAATTTTCGAGCAAAAAAACAAATGAAAATTAGAAGACCTAAATTTTATTATTAACAAAAAATAAATCAAAACCTCTATTGCTAAGCAAATAAGATTATTAAATTAACGGTTCGAACTGCCATACACCGGTTTCTTGACAATTGGAAAGCCTTTTTACAAATGATCCTTGTACAGGGTGATCCATTATATGTTGACCCCCTTTTAACTCCTCTAAAGAAAAGTTGAATACAAAAGTTGTAGGGTGCATCCATATTTTTTACAACTAAAAAACAATTGCTTGCAAAGGTGATACAAAATATGCATATTTGGAGCATGCTTATGTCCAATATGTCAAAAGATATTACATAGATCTACCAAACCCTATATATTTAAAATCAGGAAAAAACCTAAAAAAAAAAGATGTAAAAAATATACAGGGTGTTCCATTTAAAAAATTGCCTTCATTATTATATCACGTTACCCATGCAGACAATTGTTTTTTTAGTTGTATTTTAAAAAAATATACAGATCGAGCCAACCTGCTATATGCACGACTAGCGGTATGCGAGGTTTACAGTCGCGCGCCTATTACAGCGCGAAGGTTGGAAGGGGCTTTTACAATGGGTTAGGATATTGCCTTGTTCAAAAATGAGGACTTTTTGAGCATGAAAATTTAATTCTTTATTTATTTTTTTTAAGTTGGTATTATTTTTCTTTATTATTTATGACAATATTAATTTATGTTTATAGAATTACTTTTTCTTTCGAAAAAAATACTTGATTGTGTGTTCTGATATTTTTTATAATTTTAGTTTGACTATCTGTGGCGTCTCGGAGGAAACACTGAATATGTGAAACAGTCAGATAATTTTAGTAAATACGTTAATACGCCAAGATGAAGGAGCAACACCATAGCTTTAGCGATATTGAAATTTACATGCTCCTGCGCCTTCTCCCAGCAAGCACCCCCGTTAACTTTCGCTCGGACTTATAGTCGTATTCAGACGGCCAACTGTAAACTACGCATACTGCTAGTTGTGTATCTAGTGGGTTGGCATCCGTAGATTCAACCCTACAACTTTTGTATTAAACTTTTTTTTAGTACTCTAAAATTAAAGGAGTTAAGGAGGGTCAAGATAATTATATTTTAATACACAGAATTAGCCAAGAAGTCATTAAAATAGTACAGGATTATTCATTAGAATAACCCTGTATATTTTGAATGACTTCTTGGCTAATTTTGAGCATTTCATTTTTAATCCGATTTATTAAATCCTCTAAATTTCTTAGTCTGTTGACATAAATTTTTGATTTTAAATAAGCCAATAAAAAATAATCAAGGGATGTAAGATCTGGGAACCTTGTTGGTTATTATATCGATCATCACCTGCCAATCCACCTTCTAGGAAAACAGCTGTTCAGAAAATCAAGACGCGCAAATTGCGGCCGTGCATCGTCTCGCTTATCCTGGAAAGGTGGGATCATTCTCGTTTGAGAGTTGAAATGCGGGTAAAAGATCATTTCGCTAAAACTCCAAATATCTTTCTTCGTCAGGGTTCCTTCAAATTCGTGAGGGTTCCATCTAATTTATGCGGGTTTTGAGTATGTGCCGTAACCATCAAATGATGATCTATTCCAATGCCTGTAATATTGTTCTTTCTGTAAATCATTCAGATGAAACGTGGCTTCATCCAAAAAAAAAAAATTTGGCGGTGGAAACGAGTATTAGTACTAATCCATTATGAAAGGTTTTTCAGTAAGAACGACATGATTTTAAAATGAAATGGCAATCATGTTTCAAATGTTATAAATGTCACAAGCTGTCATTTGTGTTTAGTATACTCTTGACAATTCATCATGGCAAAATACACGCCTCAACAACGTTTGGTAATTATCCAAACATTTTATGAAAATAAGCGTTCTTTTGTGAATACTCAACGTGCACTTCGTGAAAACTATGGTCCACATAATCGACCAACTGTGCTTGTTATTCTTCGAATCGTTGAAAAAATTTTAAAGGAATTTTACTCTTCACGATGCGAAAACATCAAGAAGACATCGAAATGCAAGAAGTTTAGAAAATATTGTTGCTGTAAGAGATTGTATTGCAGAAGATGCAAATTAATCGATTCCTCGTCATTCTCAAGAAATACGTCTTTCAAGAACAACTTAGCATATTTTGCGAAAAGACATGGATTTTCACCTTGTGATTGTGTTGACACAAGAACTAGGGCCACTAGACCATCGTAAGTGTCGTGAGTTTTCTTATTGGGCTTTAGAGCAACTTAAAATTTATCCTAATTTTAGCCAAAAAGTCATCTCAGATGACACCCGTTTTTGGTAAACAAGCAAAATTGTCGTTTTTGGTATGAAAACAATTCCCAGGAGATTCACGAGAAGCCCTTGTATCCGCAAAAGATATATTGTGGTTTACGGCATTTTCAAAGGAGATGCAGTTACATTGAATGGTGAACGGTATCGATCGTTTTTTTTTTTTGAGAAAGATTGGATGAAACTGATTTGACATGTGGTTCCAACAAGACGATGTCACACTGCCAATACCATTATCGACTTTTTGAAAGAAAAGTTTGGTGGAATGATAATTTAAAGAAATGCAACTGTTAGTTGGCCTCCAAGAAGTTGTAATTTAATTTCATTAGATTATTGTTGTGAGGTTATTTGAGTTATCAATGGTCTACACAAACAAACCACGAACCCTTGATGCATTAAAATTAAACCTCAAATGCTGTATTCATGAAATTAGGTCTGATTTATTGCACAAAGTCATCGAAAATAGGGTTCCTCGAATTCGCTCTTATGCACGAAGCCAAGGTAGCCACTTAAATGATGCATTATCAAAATATAATGTAATCGACTGAGTGAAAATAAAAAAAATGGTTATATCTCAAAGAGTTTTTATTTTGTTCATTTTAAATTCACACCGTTCTTATTAAAAAACCCCTTAGTTTCACAAAACTGCGGTCGGGTTCATCCTCATTGGGCTCCTACATGAGTTGAATTTTGTAGGGATAATATTTTTTTCCTTGAGCACCCGTAGTGTTGTTCGCTGACTAACTTCATTTTCTATTAAAACTAGTCGAGAAGTACTATGAGGATTTTCTTCCATACATAACAAAATGTCAATTTTCTTATATTCATTAACTTTTGAATGGCCAGGTTTTGGAATATCTTTAACACGTCCAGTTTCTCTAAATTTACACTTAATCTTATTGAGTTGTGGATCGGCTGAGTTCTAGTCTTATCCTCACATCCAATAAAATTAACATTTCTAACCGTTGTCGCTGTGAAATGTGTCATATTAATTAAATTCCGAGAGTTTTGTAAAGCTAATATGTTGAACAGTATAAATGGTATAAAACTAACTTTTTTTTATTTGATTGATGTTTGATTTATGCTTACATGATATGTAAAAACATAGGCATTTCGAAAAACTACATTTTATTCACTTAGCAACAGAGCTTTTTTTACTTAATATATAAAAAAAATTGGGTAGTTCAAACATTTATTTTAATAATTTTATTTACTTAGCAACAGAATTTTAATTTTTGATTTATTTTTTCTTAATAAAATTTATGTTTTCTAGTTTTCAATTATCTTTTGGTCCAAAATTTTCTTATATAAATTGTCAAAATTTGCATGCTGCCATTTTAACAATTAAAACATATATCAAACAATATTGATATGTAACGTATTTCGATGTGATCTTGTTCAATCTGTAGTATCGATGAGAACGAAAAATGTCTAGTGCTATTGGAAACGGGCCAATCTAAATATCGACAAACAGAATCATCGTCCACCATCATTGTATGAAGGTATTTATTTGTTTAGATGGCAGTGTCCTGGACAAACATCATTACTCAATCGGTCTCTGTTAAGTAACCCCCTTATGATTTAGAAATTTAACTCCAGGAGGTTGAGCTCGATAGAGTTGTTAAAGTATGACATTGTCCAGTTTCGTAACTCTGATGTAATTAATCCGACTTCACGGTAAACAAAACATCAACCCAGCAGTAAGAAAGAGATTTTTAACACCCTAGGACAACAGTCATTCCCATCAACTAATCAGTCCTTCATTATAGTCTACGCCGGGTATCTATATCCAGTGTATCCGCGGATGGGGCTGCCAAGAGGAAAAACTTCTTTATTTAATCGTTTACAAAAAAAGTCAATCTATATATGTGTCCAGAGGTGAAGTAAAATTTTCTACATTTAGTGAATTACGAAAAAATGTTACCCTTTATTTAAAAATGTGCATCTCTTAAAGACTGCAGAAGTTTCGAATTTTTATTATTATTATTTTTTTTTCTTTGATTTGCAAAAACTAGATCTTTGTAATTTAGAGAGCTTCTCTCAAAGTTCTATAAATAGATATTCAAATATTAATTTGTGTAATCCAGGGTCATCAATAAGAACAATTTTTATAAGGATAGAAAAAAATATTTAATAAAATTACTACCAATTTTGTAATATCATTATTATATTTTTGTTTCTATTAACACTATACTCCGTTTAGCGAACAGAAAGTTAAGCCATTCCCCACAAATACGCGCCATATTTGAATAGAATTTTTTCTGTTGGTCGTATTTCTAAAACCCATAACACAAGCAACCGCTTAACTTAATTACTTCAAGATATTAGATTCGGCGTCTGTCATTGCGTTTTGGTGTTTTGTATTCCCATTCATATAAAAAAAATGTATTTTTCAAGACGTGTACATTTGTGTATATTAAGGTACGTAATAAAAACAACTAATATTGACTATATGTTATAAATAATAAAGAATTTTAAATTTCGTATACTTATTTCACACTTGATATTTTATCATTTTAATTCCTCAAAAATTATATTTCAAATGACATGAGTTTTGAATTCTCGATTTTATTAATTTGTAGCGTGTGAAACTGGTTGTTGCGTACACTGTTCTGTGCAACCGTAAATAGTGAGCTTTGTGTTCTTAAAAATATAATAAGTTCGTTTCTCATGTTTATTATCATTTATATTATCATCATAAATACCGTTTATGGATTCGGTAGTAATTTTATTAAATATATTTTTTCTATTCTTACTAGCATTGTTCGTATTGATGACCCTGGTTGTTTATGTCATAGGATACGCAAATTTCCATTTTATTAGGTTTTTATAAGGTCTTGAGAGAAGCTCCCTGTTTTGCAAATAACTTATTTCAAATCAAAAAAAAATCTCTAATAAGCTTCTACCATTCTACCCGTAATTAATAAAATATTTTTATGGATATTTGGTGTTTTTAAGAGATGTACATTTTTTAGTAACGAGTAACTTTTTTTCGTATATCACTAATATATAAATTTTTGCTTCACTTCTGAACACCCTGTATATAAACTATGAACAGTTATTTAAGGGTTTTAAGAGAGAAGAATTTATTATATAGATTGCCTTTTTTTTTCGTAAATGATTAAATAAAGAAATTTTTCCTCTTGGCAACCCCATCCGTGGACACACTGTATATAAGTTTGCTGTACCAAGACAATTCAGCCTATATCTGTCGACAATTCAGTAATGCTTAAATATTACTTTGTTCAACTTTAAACCCTTCAGAGTCCACTGTCACTACAGATGGAGATATGTTAAGGAAATCTCTGGTGAGATCTTCGCCTGCACATACTAAGATGTCACAATATACTCCAATTTGGAGTACAATTTGGATATTGATTAAGTGAAGCTGAAATGCGATGATTGTAATTTGCAACCATGTAAATCAGCACCAGTTCCTTCTTGAGTATCGATCTGACTGTGTAGCATCCCGATCCCCCTGGATTTAGTAGATGCTCAGTATACTCTTTATGATTAGAATTACTAGTTCCAATTCAAAGCGCAATGATGTAATGAGAAGAATTAATTTTATTGGAGCTGTTAGCATAGTACTCATTTATCATGTTCTACCCTAGTAGGCCAACCTCTGACCTTAACATAAACGACCTTATAGAGCACTAAACAACACCATCACATCAAGGCTGTACATGTTATGAGGAATTTACCATACTTCCCGACTTTTTCTTGCATTTGCATATTTTTAAAGATGACAGGTTTTCTTTATTTGACCTTGCCAGCAATAAATGAGTAGCAGGTCAAAGATTCATATTTTCCTCCTTTTAATAAATACCGTTGGCTCTCTTTTGCAGAAGGTATATATGTCACACCGAACTTGGACTATATTAAGAGTATTTTTCACAAGCTCAGAAATAGTCACTATAAATTTACCTCTTTTTTTACTCACCCTGTTTGAATTTTCATTTCCTAAGAAAATTAACAAAAAGAAATTTTACAATAGGGTCAGTAACTCATTCAGTCCTGTCTAATTTCAATAGACACCACACTTCTCTTATATGAAATTTGAATAAAAAATATTGAGTCATTTCTCAAATTCAGTCAAAAATTGGTTACTAGCACAATTAATTTTCCAGCCCACTAAGTATTCCTATTTTTAAATTATCTGTTGGTAAAATATCAAAAACGATTTGTTATCACAGTAACGACATTTGCAATTACCGTGACTCATGAATCATGATATTGTAAAAGAAGATGAATGAATCTTATACATTAAAATAAAATGGATTTATTTGAAAATTTGCAATATCTATTAATATACCAGTTTCACTTAAACTGAATCTTGAAATATGTAAAACCAGAATCAAACTTCGTAGTTTGGTTACACTAACTGCACCTGTTTAATTATAATAAAAAGTGTCCAGTTAGTAGCAGTAGCATCAAATGATAAAAGAAAAAAGCCGATAATAGAGTCAATGTAAGTCATTCATTATTACTAATAAATTTTAAATGACATCAAAGCAAAAGGAAGAAAGCCAATGCTTTAATTGTGTGAAGATAATTTATTAGAAATTTTGAAGCCGACTGCCATCATGCAGGTAGCACCATCGCTGGCTTCTATAGAAATAGATTTTATTGACCTTTATTAAATTAAAAAAAAAATCACACTAATAAAAGATCATTTTAAAAACTATTTCATTTGAGACCAGCCGGCGGCGGCGGCAGATTTATTCCATCGCGGGTTGTTACATAATTTTAATATATTTACAACAAAAAAATACGATAACAACACCGTCCTAAGCAATCATGACAATCTTCAATAATTTTTGCCCCGAGTTGAGAAGACTTATTCATCCAATGGACCAAGAACCAAAAATTTTTGTTAGTATTAAAGAAGAATCTAATTTTAGTTTAGTTTATTTCTGAATTTTATTAATTTTGTCTATGGCCTCTTCCATAGTTTTTGTATGGTGTCGTAAAATCATAAATTCTACAAAATCATTTTCTCTTGGGGCCAAATTTAAAAAAAATTGGTGCCAAAAAATAACCTCATATTGAGCAAGAGGGACCACACCTTCAAACTACGAGATTTCGTGGACCTTAAACGTCAAAAAATTTCACATCTTTTTTTTGCAAGACCGATAGAAAGTCTCTGAACATACCACTTTAAGAACTTTTATCTGATTTATTAGAACCAATACGGTTCACTTGAATATTTCACAACCTTCGCCAAATCCAGTATATTTCGGAGATTCATAAAAGCATTTTCAGCCTAGTAATTAGTCAAATTCCTTGTGCAAACTTTGCAAACTCCATCGAGTCGTCAATAGTCTGCTTAACATCATCAAAGCTCAACAACAAATCTAAGCTACTGTCAGTCTCAATCGAGACCAGAGTTGTTGAGGGATTTTTCAGCTTTTCACCAGGCGTAGCCCAAGGGGTAATACAAATACACAAGGTCAAGGACAGGCTAATCATCTCAATCGGACTTGAGTTTACATCCCTCCAACAGCACTACATCAACCTTTTCATGACGTCAGAAATCACGTGGCGCCCAACATCGCAACACAATTAGCAACAAAACATAAATGGGAACTACAACAATGGCAAAGCCACCAAAGTATCAACTTTAGTATTAATGTTGTCACGTTAAAAATTCTAAACCATTTCAGGATTATAGCTTATAATCGCGATAATCCTGATTTTGAATCATTACATAAATGTGTTCATAGGCCGCTCCATCGTCAACCTGATTTGTCAATATTTCGTAGTAATCTAAATTATGAATATCCTATGAATATCCATAATTTCTTAACTGTGGATATCCTGATAGGATGTTATTATCCAATAGATATTCAAAAACAGAAATCCTATTTATATTAATGATGCTTAATCTTTACCTATAAACAGCTCAAATACAGAAATCCTACTGATATTCTAGGATGAACTATCAGCTATCTAGTCTAGTGTTTCAAAGAATATCTAGACACACATGACGGTTTCTACTAATCATAAGAATAGAACATAATATACAAGAATATGTAAAAATTTTCCTAATTTGGTTTCGGGCTCTCTCAGTTTTATGTGTCTGACGATTGTGTGGTTTTAGGGATAGAAATTTTGCCCTGAGTCTAAGGTCGATATTCACTATACAGACTCCATATATAAGAATCTAGAGGTTCGTTTAAGATAGGTCATTCGTGATAGCTGGCCATTTTCAATAATAGCCAAATGTCGAACTTGTATGTACATTCAGAATGTCAAGACATAACAATAACTAAAATACTTTTATAAATATAAAGAAACAACAAATTCAAACATTTAAAAAAATGAGGAATTAATATTTGCTTTAAATATGGCCAATACAGTTCCAGCCAAATGATCTATAAGCAGCCTGGAGCAATTTCATACATAAGAAATTCCTTTGTTGGAAATCAAAATATCTGAAAATCGTAAATTTATTGCCACTCTTATGGATTAATATTAAAATTGACACAACTGGCAATTGTCTTAAGATCTTTTTAATTATTTCAGTTTTTGTCGCGGTCGCTTAGAGAAGGAATTTAATATTTGTATCAAAGTAGCTGAGTCTGGAATACAGAAGTTAAACTTTGAAAAAAGTTATTTCAGGCCCCGTTTGACCCTTAGCGGCCGTAAAATAGCTACCGCCGCTTCTAAGCTTCCCGGACGAAACCACAATCTGTATATATTGAAAACAAGAAACATTCCAAAGGTCATTACGACTTGCTTTTGTATTGCACAAAACTTAATAACTAAATTATTTAATTTATTTCGAATTATTTTATCATAGAAGAGACACATAAGATGCTTCGCTTGGATGCTCGTAACCTAATAATTCCCATGTACTTTTTTTATATCTTTATTTATCTCATAACATATACAAGTAGCTAATAGATAATATCGGTACCAGTTCACACAAATAGTGCTCTTCCAATAGCCCCGAACAAAAGTGGAATTTAAAATATAAACACATTTCATCTATGTTACAGTTGTCCCACCCTTTAAATTGCGATGTCAAATGCATTCATGGGACTCCTTGGAGTTCGCCTTGGAATAACCCATTTTCCACTAAAAAGGAGTCGGACCGAAATGCTTTTGAGTGTTTCGCAATTAAATATTCAACGTCATAGAAAAAATTGTTTTAATCAGTTTATTTTTTATTTCAATTATATGTTTATAATGTGTGTGTTTCGCCCCAAATTATAGGAGTATGGTGTTCGTTTATCGTTATTTACTTAATCTTTTAGTTTCAATTATGGCTGTATCTACTGCAACACCCCCGTCCAATTGCTGGCATAACACAATAAGCTGGGGGTTGTACTTATTGACCAGTAGCTCAGTGAGCAGGTCGTGAATAAGGGCTTAGATTGATTTGAGTTCTCACGAAAATCTAGGCTGGGCGCCAGGACTTTTGCAAGTACCAAATAATGAAAAGTTTACTTTAAAAGATAAAGATAACGTTACAACTTGAATTCGGTTGGGAAGAAAGTTGAATAAAAAGATATTATTTAATAAAAAGTATAATAATCTATATGCACAATATTTACAATGGCTCAGACGGCCTCTTTTAGTCAAAAAAAATCTAGAGGTGGTTGAAGACCAACAACTAACCACACAAAAAAAATGATGTTAGTGAAAGAGAAAAAAAATGAAAAATAAAATGACTGATCTCTTACAAATTTCTTCTGACCAAATATAAATGTTTACTGGGGACGAAGATCTTACGTAACTTCCAATGGGTTAGTCCAGCGAAGAATCCACGAACGGCTAAGCTCTTAATGGGTTCGGTGTCAGTTTGACTCACCACTGTCAGTACTGCAGTTACCCTTGAGAAAAAATGACAGTTGTATAAAATATCATTTTCCTGCTCCACCCAGTATATAATGATCAGTTCGATCCACCAGTTATCCTCTACTCTTGGTTCAGGTATTTACATCAAAAGGGGAGAGTTTTATGAGATCAGTATTATAGGCAAAACAAGGTTAAAAGCTGTGACGTTTGAATTGTCCAGCTACGTAGTCAAAATAAGAGTTAACACGAATTTACAGAGTAAATTGCAAAACTAAACAAACTAGGATCGGTATCCTACAATATTTTAGGAAGTTGAAGACTTCAACTAACTTAAGTATCAATAAAAGTTACGTTAAATAGAAAAAATACTAGTCCAACAAATAAACTAGGTGTAGCTACGATACTAAACAAGTGAAATAGGTATTTACTAAATGTTAAGATATTTTTTTACTAAAAGAAGTTAATCTTCGAGAAAATAGAATTTTAATGTCTGTATACAGACAGACAACTAGAAAGATAACGTAAATAAATATTTGCTAAATATAAAACAATATGATAGTTTTCAACCTGAAGGTAACGTTAAATTAAATTATTTATTAGTTCCTCGGAGAGAGGGAATAATGAATTGCAAATAAAGTTTAAGATATATAACTTGACTATATGTTTACTGTAGATAATCAAAAGTTAATCAATTGCCAGATAACTAGGCAGATATCTTTGCCAGAGAACTAGGCAAGGCTCCACTAGAGGAGCGTTCCTGACTAAATACTAAGTAAACGTTCAAGTAAACATTCGATATTTTAAATTTAGAAAAACCTTACGTTACTGAGGTCTGGTTGATAAATGTATGCACTGGTATAAAATAATCCACCACAAAATAAATGCACCACATTAGATAATTTTCACAAAGGTTATAAACAAATAGGTTTGGTCCAACAAGGTGTACCAATCTCCAAATGTCACCAGTCACCACTGTTCAGAGCGCTACCAACGTAGCTAAGTGACCTAAAACATCAACAGACAAAGACAGAAAACAACTAACTACGATACAAAATGGCGACATCCGTTGCCGAGTAAATCTAAAATTTACAATAACCGAAAGTTAGTTTAAATTAGCACACGAACTTATTACAATATCAAAGGGATATTAGATAAATTGCTAACAAGGCACGATAAATCGATACTAATCAATATTAATGATGGCTGTTCCAAAGAACAACCAAGGTGAACTGATCACCGAAAAGCAAATTCGCCCAAGGCGTAAATTAAGATAATTACGGTACAATATTATTATGAAAATTACCTCAAAGGTAGTTTAAATCAATATAGCAACTTTGTAAATAATGATGATCATAAAATCAAATGATAATACCAGAAAACATATAAATTTTACCAGACCGCTGAACTAGAGATGGTTTCCATCAGAACGCTACACTAGTAAGAAGGAAGAAGTCCCGTTCTTGTTCTTCCACCTAAACTCGGTTATAGTTTGGAAAGAGATAGAAATTTGAGAGTAGAGTATGAGCAATAAAGATAGATGGATATTTAATGCCAAAAATCTGTAAAACCAACAGTTCCAGTAAAATCAGTGGCGCCGTCTGGACTAGACTAGCAGAACACAACAAACTGGAATGAAATAGCTTGCAATTTCGTTACACTACTTACTCGTAAGGTTTATTCTTAATGGCACTCGTTGAGTTGAGGATTATTTTAGTACTGTAAATAACTTGGCTATTGTTCAATTTATTTGTGAAACACAAGTACAAAACATTTACGTTATGTTACTCTATTTCTGCTGTCAAAATCGTACTTACTCTAATAAGAATATAATCAGTGCTTATGGACCTCGTAACCCAGACAATTGTCCAGTAAATATACTCGCATTAGCATGCGCAACATCGCAAGAATATGACAGTTTCAACATGACTCTTTTGAAAGTTACCTTGCATTCATCCCCTGTATATTATTGTAACGAGTAATTTCGCATTTGCTTCAGGCTGTATACGTGAAGAGGTGACATCTATACCAATATATCTTACCTGATCTTTCTAATAATCATTATTCATACGATGGCAAAGATATGTCATTCATTGTTTTCACTTGTTTTACACAAAATTTTACTTTATAATCAGTTTTTGAAACGATTCTTATATTTTATTTGTTCCAACACTAACAAGTAAACCTGCGGGAAACAAATCGATCCAACGTATGTAATAGATTTTATCATAATAGAATCAGAATAAACGTTTTGAGGAACGGCAAATTTATGCGCATATGCCAGGTAATTATATTTGTAATTATAATTTGAACTTTTTACAATTTAAATGTTTGGAATAAAACATCCTATTAATGTGCGATTTTAATTAATTTTCTGCACGTTATACAGGCATTATATTTAAAATAAAATTACATTTTATGATGCTGCTGAGATATTTTCTGATCATCTGTTGAAAAATCCAGATGAAACAGGAACAAATAATTAGAGAGCTCGACATATTTAATGTTTATCTAAAGCAATGATTATTTTTGTTTTTCTGTAATTGCTACCATCTTTGTTATTTCAAATAGAATACTCTATTTTCATTAACTATGTGATAGATCATTTTTCCAATTTTCCTGATATAAGATTTGATCATCCATCACATTACGGAATAATAACGAAGACATTTCATAATAAAATTTCAAAAAGTTCTTCCAAAAATAAATGCAAGGTAAAAGTAATCTCCTTTTACTGGCAATAAATCATTTGCTTTTCTATTGTTTCACAACTGATTTAATTTTTGACATACTGAGTGTCTGTTGTAATAAATTTCTTCTTTATTGCGATTTCCTTAAAAACTTTAATGAAACAGTAACCTCAAGAACAACGAACTGAAGTGATAGTTATATACCCAGTTGAAGGTATATAATATTTTAATAAAATATACCCCAATCGTCCCACAAGAGGACAATCAACAGTGTGTAAAATTATCCAAAAAAATTCAACCAAATAGGGAATGTCAATAATTTTAAAAAGTCAGGGCGTTCTAAGACAACCACAAGCAACGATAAAGCCGTATTGATGGTACAAGAGGATTCACATTCCTCAACAAGGTAGAGTATTTGCGATCTGAAAGTTTATTTCGCGGTAAGGGTTCTAAAAAAGGAAAAACTTCAGTCCTACAAAATAGAATTAGTGCAAGAATTGTCAGATAATGATTTTAATAGGTGTTTAAAGACAATGTTTCAACGAGTAACAACAACCCAAATTTTTTTAATAAAATTCTATTAACATTTTGTTTGATCAGCGAACTTAATAAGTCTAATTATCAATAGTAGGCCCAAGAAAGTCCCTATTGATTCTGGGAGGTCCATACCCAATTTCCTCGGAGAATTAGTGTTTAGGCGGGCATAGTAGGTAGTAATATCATTGGTCCTTTTTTTCTCGAAGAAAATTTAACCAGCGACAGATATCTGAAACTCTATAAATAAAATTATTCCGGCTGTAACTGCGTTATATCCCATTCCAGGTGAGATATGGAGTCTCTGGACTATGTCCATGGAACCCAAATGGAATAGATTTCACCAAGTCCGTGGGACAGCAAAATTGTTAATACTGAAGATGGCAATACCAGAAATAACAGTGGTAGTGAGAATAGAACAAGTATGAGCCTCAACAATTTCTGTAATAATATAAATGAAAATAATCTTATGGCGCTAGAAGATGATACCACATTGTACTCATACGGATATAAAAATACTCTTGAACAAATGTTTAACTTTTTTAACTCCCAGCCATCAGAAACCTCTTCTGTAACTTCAGAGAATGAAAAGAGCATAGTAGAAATTACAGCTGCTACTTTTTCAGAAGAAATGGAAATTATGCCAATAGACTTTTTGATTGACCTATCTTCTGATGCAGTACTAAAGCCTGATAATCCGCCTTACAATGATAAAATTATTATTCATTAAGACATATAATTTTCCAGACCAATATTGGAAGATTTTTTAATAAAGGGAAGAATACCTGAAAGAAAAAATCGAGAATCGGGAGGAAAATCGACAAAAAAAGAATTCATAAAAAAAAATCATTAAAAAATCAGTCTGCTTTTCTTGTCTGTAAAAAAATATAACTTCTAACAAATTAGGAGTAAAATGTCAATACTGTACTAAAGGCATACCATATAATTTATTTAAAGACATTTATAGATGTGCTGTTTGTATACTTAAGTGAAATATGTGAATCTAAAGGCTAGAGATTGCATAATATAATTTGTTGTTTAATACATGTTTTCCGTTTAATACGTCATTGTTTATGCTTATTTATTATTTATTATATACCTACCTAGGTACCTAGGTAGGTAATTTAAGTTGTGCCAATAACTAGGTACGCAGCGTGCCATTCATTAGATTGTTAATGTCAATAATTGGATATGCTGCGTTTTTAAATATTTTATAGTTTTTTATGAAAAAAGTTTATTACTTTTGGCTTCGTGGTCGAGTGGTAAGAATACTTGCCTCTCACCCTGGAGTCCCGGATTCGATCCCCGGTCGAGGGGGCTAGGACTATTTCTAACCCAGAAATTAATCCTAGCATACTCGGACATTGGGTGTGTGTCCACTGTCTCTAAATGTGTAGCCGTCTTCCGCACAAGGTACCTTGAAGTACCTTCAGGGATACAGGAAATTGTAACCTGTGATGTTTAATTAATGCTTTAGGTATTTATTTTCTTATTTGTTGTATATATTAAGCCTAAAATGGCATATTTTGTTAAATAACTGAGATGGAGTAACTTTAGCTGTAAAAGAATTCTATAAAGGTGGAAGATCACAGCTACAAAGCTTGAAAAGAGAATTTCAGTTCCATAAATACTTATAGAATACTTGTTTTACTACATGTACAAAGACTGTATAAATAATCTATATTAGAGTAGACATAGTTGGCATTTAGTTTAAATAACTATATTGCTATAAAAATGTTGCTTTAAAAGCCTTTAAAACTCAATGTTATATAACCACCATCGAGAAACAGCTAATCTGTAAAACAGTTGCATACATATGTTATATTAAAAAAATATATGATGCTTTAATAAGGTAGCCTCATATTTATGCTGCGAGATCGTTTTACCAGCAATCTTATTCCACCCAATTGCTTTATAAGCAATTTAATGCTTCAGTATAACCAATTCGTTCTATAAATTGCCATAATATATAGTTCCAATATCATATATCCCTCTAGACCAAGATTATGTCATCATGAAATGAATTATTACATAAAATGTGGATTTTTTACAATCAAATTCACCTGTGTTAAGGATTTTATTGATACGTCACTGAAGGCGAAATTGCTCTATGAATGTTTGATTAGAATACCTTATACATCGTCTCGAAACGCTATTAATGTCACTTCAACACAGCCAAAGGCCAGAGTACTCTTTTATTTGTTTATAATTGTTTTAAAAGTGAGTTTCCTCGAAAAAACATCTCTTATAAAGTAAGGTGCACTTATATACAGCCAAAGTGCTGTTTTAAAGATTTATAACTGCTTCTATAGTGACTTTCTTCGGATTTGTTCAAGGAGACATTATATTTTCTAAAAGTAAATGTAACGAGGCGGCCATTGCAATCAGTTCGATATGTAATTAACCTTTTATTACTGGAAAAGGAAAATTTTGTTAAATATTTACAACAGTCCCTTATGGGGTATTCAGAATACATTGCTGCATTATTTTTTCCTAATTTTATAAAAAAATAAAAATATGTATTTTTTAAATAATTTTTAATATCAAATACAAGAAATTTTGGTGGGCCGTCTATTATTTCGAAGTAACAGTTTGTTTCAACAGAAAAGTTTTGTTTTCTACGGACGACAAATCTACTAATTTGTAAGCAAAAATCTTCATTCTGTTTCCTAATAATTCGCCATAACAATTTTTACATCGCTATCCCTGCAGAAAATATATATGTCAGCTAATGTAGTGTGTGTGTGTGTGTGTGTGTATAAAATGAAAAACAAAACAGCCAAAGTGTAAAGTATTTTTTAAAGATATATTAAAACCATAACTCAGAATTTTCTTTTACAACAAAAAAGTTCTTGCATTTTAAGCATTTATATACTTTTCTCATTTCAGTTATATCTCTGCAATATAACAACTAAAAAGTTACTACATGGGGAGTTGCTACAGACACTATAATACGGTTGTTTTATAATTGCAAACCGTACCTCACATTTAAAGCAATCTTTTACTGTATAAAAACTGACTTGTAGTCCTTATACTGCAACTTGTTAACAGCTCTATAATATGGTTTATATAAGCTGAAATGAAACAGACTTAAGATTTTATGTACTATTTACGAAGCCTACCGAGCCTGTATAAACTGTGCCTATTTGGGGTATATACTAGATACTTATTTAATACTGAAATATTGTTGTTAACTCTTAATTATACAGCATTCAGCTTTATATGAAGGTGGTGTAGATATTTTTAGTGCTTTTAAAAATCAATTTGTACTATTTGGGTTATTTTTTGATTTTTGAGTTATATTGTAACCTGACCTAAAAAAATTAAATAGAGTAACCATTCGTACATTTAAATGCGAAATTAATCACTTATACTTTGTTTTATAAATGATAATATTAGGTCATTGTGTATATGCAACATATTTAAATATATCTTAATTGGTGTAAATCAAACCACTACTATATTTGGTATGCAACTGATTGATGACGAGATAACCAGAAATGAAACTAATTATAATAAATACCAACACATATGTGTTTTATATCAATTATATAAATGGATTTTCTTTATCCAGTTGACTGAACAATTTGTTAAGAATTGCGCAGCTGACAGTTTTGTTGTGTACTCTGGAATCCAGATAGCAGCTATAAATAATAATTAAAGGGGAGTAATTATCGACCTTCAATCGGTGTAGCCGTTTGCCATTGAACATGCTGCTGCCTGTAACGAGATCGGATCTCTCCGATAATGTGTGTAGATTTCACAGATAACGATGGCACCGAACACCGCAAGTGTGGACTTTTGCGGTCCCCAAGCCGGTCTTCTTGAGTGCTATGCGCTCACGGTACACATGCCTTGTCAACTTCTTCTTGTCACTTTGCTTATGTCTTTCTCTCGGCGAGATAAGGCCTAAAAGCTATCGACAACGTCGTTTAAGTTAGAACCACGTACAACCTTTTAAAAGCATCTAATTTATAGATAGGTAGGTACACTGTTTATAAGCTGATGGATGATAGTTGTTTTTTTTTGGAATCAAAAATGAGGGTAGTTATTCACGTTTTAGACTACTATGCTCAATTATATTACTAAATATCTAAAATCTAATCCGTTATTTATTATTCCAATTATTGATTTTATTAATATTTGCAATTTTGCATATAACATTGAACATTTCTAATAATCAGTTAAGACACTTTTCACGCCTTGACCAATAATTTCAAATATTCCACTGTATTCTTGATTTTTTCTGACAATAAGAATAGGATCTGTTTCTTCTTACATTTCAATTTATTACATTATCACCAAAAATACTGCAATATGATATATATTAAAAAGTTTTAGTCTTTAAAATACCTATCACGTAGATTACGAATCAGATATCCCACTTGCCAGAGAATTGTGTACAAGATTTTATTTTTTGTTGCTTGTGCGCGCATAAGTTTCATACCGACGACGTGCATAGAATATTCATATGAATATGAAAACAGATATGGACAGACACATTTGATTATAACGAACAGTGATGTATTCAGTGTTAAGTATTATGTAATAATGTTAAACAATTATGAAATTTCAAAGCAAACGTTATACAGTTTTACACATTTTAATTGGGCATAATACTTGTACCTTTTATTTGTCCAGTATAAAGATTTCGTTTCAACGATTTTGTTGAAAACGTGTTCTAACGAATTGTGGAAATTCAGAGGAAAATTTATTTATTTTTACTCAACAAGTAATAGCAACTTAAGCTTAATTTATTGTTAATCGTGTCTTTAAACTACATATTTTATTACCATTCTAATTACAGTTACTTTTAAGCAACTGTTTAAAGGGTTTGCACAAATTGTGTAATATACAAATTATGATTTTATAAACTTACTAACAAATTTGTGAAATTCTGAGTCACAACTTATTTATTTTTGTTAAACAATGATAGTAATCTAAATCTAATTTTATCAATACCGTCCCTACAAAATTTTAGAATTATTTAAAATTAACTTATTTTTTTAGGACCAGCATATTATCCTTTCACAGACTCCTTCACTGGTTACTGTGGCTTCATTTAAATTATTTCCTGTGATTAGAACATTTGTATCATCGGCATAGCACACCCCATAAACATTTGATATTTTTTCCAAGTAGCTGATTAAGTCATTAACAAAGCAAACAATATATATACAGGGTGAGTCTTAAGTGTGTAATTATATTTAAACCACCGATTCTTGAAATTTGTAGAAACTCTCTGACACATTTTTTTTATTCCCACGTGTAACTGAGTTATCAACTTTCAAAAAAATACGATAAAACTGTTTTGGAACTGCTGGTTACTGGAAACATTCTATATCTTAGCTAAAATGATGTAATGGACTGAAGCAACGTTGCCGCATTTCTTATGCAATTCTCTCACTTAGGCCTGTTTTCCAATCGTGAGTTAACATAAGTTGGAGGTTACCTAGTATTATATTTTCACAAAAATCGATGAAATTCTAATGCAAACCACTTCAACTAAAAGTTAGATAAAATATTGTTGCTGTAACCACTTTCAAAACAAATGTAAAATTGGAAAAATTCGAATTCTAAAAGTGTGAGTTTAGCTAACCCACGATTGAAAAAACCGAACCCTAGCAGTAAGTTCTTTCCCGAATTTATAATAACTTTGGATGAAATAATTACCTACTTATACGATTAATTTCTCCATTTGAAATAATTTTTAAACATTTTGAAATCTTTCATCTTTCAACGTGAGAAATGTACAATTTTGACTTTTTCTTGCACCAATCAACATTTCTTTTTAAGTGTTTCATGTGAAATGTACAACTAAAACCAAATTTTCCGATGAACAGTAAACTTTTTAGGGAATCTCGAGAGAAATTTAATGTTCCCTTCTCATTTTTTCAAAGTTTATAAAAGGATTATTATTTTTAAGAAGTAGGTACTTACCCTCTGCTATTACAATAATTTGAAATGTGTAGGAGTTCAAGGAATAAATCAGCTCTCTACTATTTTAATTGGCCTCTAATAGTAAAACACTGAAGGTGCAACATAATAACAATCATGTGATGGAAAATAGTTTGCAGTATTTTCACACACTTCTGTCACTTTTTACACTAGACATACCTAACAGGTTGTACTTTTTTTCTTGTAATACTCTGGACAGTTAGGAGGATAGTATATGTCATTTTTTATAAAAAAAGATCAATTTTTTTTTGAGAAAACAGCACTTTATTCGGGATGGGCCATTATTTGATAAAAAATTCAACTACGCCATAATGTGAACTGCTATATTAGCGTGGCGTGACAGATATTTACTACGTTTCCATGGAGTATTGAAATCGACTTCAGTTCAATTCCGTTCAACGTTTTCATGAACAGTATCTAAAATGATTTGAAATCCCGTGAAATTTTAACATTTACCAGCTGTTAACTGTCATCTTGGGGCAGGTGTCTTTTATCAGCTAATGTTTTTGGTTTGTTGGAAACTATAATTTATCACTATATATTTTTATTTTAAATAAATTAAGTATAACAGCCACTTAGCCACAAAATAGAAAGTTTGAAAAGGTTGTAATTTATTGGTTATAAAACAAACTTCACAGTGCGCATGTTTCAATACAATAGCCGTTCCCATGTAGTTGGATTGAGTTGGATCTGATATGATCCCAGGAAAAAATCGAATCGACCTTGGCATTGAAATTGAATTCAATACCTGTTCTACCTGTTAATAGGTATGTCCACAAAAAAAATTAATAATAGTTAAAATCATATGTTTGAGCTATTGCCAATATTTTAAATTTGTTGGAAAAGAATCATAGCGACTGTCCCGTGACTGTTAATTGGGTTGACGTCACACAGTGCGCTGCGCTATCTCTACTGGAAGGAAAAGATTAATTTAGTTACAATCATAGATTAGAGGTCTTATTAACAATGGTTGAAATATATTTGGAAAAAAGAATCATAACAGCTCCCGCAGAAATCGTTTCTACCGTGCTTGCTATTTGGATTTGACGTCACATGCTCATTGGCTTGGACTATTATTTTAATACCGATAAATTTATTATTTTTAATTGAAATTAAAATTTTTTACAAAACAAAATTTATAGTACTAATAAAATCATTTTAATTTTATTTGAAAACAGTGCAAAAAAAATAACAGCTTTTTTTGGCGGACGTGACTCTAACGCTGATAAAAAAAGTTACACTTTTAAAAGACTAAAATATTTCTGGGTTAATATCACCTTTACTAAAACAATGCTAAATAGCAGCATTTAAATGCAATAATAATGGCACTTTAACGGGGAGATGTAACCTATGATCTTCACACATCTAACCACGTACCTAATCAGTGTTGCCAAACATACCATTTTCATGGTATTTATACCATTATTTTCCCTTGTGTACCTGCACTTTTTTAAGTAATAAAACTGTTATTTAAAAATTTCTACCGTTCTACACCAATATTAGCAAAAGTTAATAAAAAGTCTAATTTAGGTCGTCAGCCCCGACCTCGGTCAGTTCTTCCATTAAAAAAGAGTAAACTAAATAAAATTTTATGCCGTGTACGTAGATCTTTTTTTAATCGGAACCTCGCATAAACAGCGCTAGTTGTGCAAGCCCAAATAAATAATAGTCTTTTGCTGTTTTCTGTTGTTTGTGTTTCGACCGGTAAGACCGGTTTTTTTCAATGCTCAGTTAGCTAAATTAACCGTCAGTTAGGTCAATAGAAATTTTTTGAAAGCATCATGATTTATTTATAATGAAATTTATAACCTATGTGAAAATCTCACACATGTGGCAACACTACACCCCCATGTAAAAATCAGTGTTATTGATAGTTCGCGAGTGTTCGCGTACCTGTCCGCATTAGCATTTACAAAAATGTGTTAAATACCGTTATTTATAGTTTTTTGTGATTCAATTTGTGATTCGAAATTTCGAGTTACTATGTTACCGAAATTTATCTTTTATAATTTGTTCCTTTGGTTGTTCATTTTGTGAAAAGTAGTGATTAAATAGCGAATTATTTTATTTATTATTCTAATGCTGGATATGCTAAAGGCATATTTTTAAGTAGATGAAATTGCTAGACAAGCAAAACGGCTATGGAATACTATCCAAACGTCAAGCCCATATGATATGTTCATGTAGTAACTGTTGTATTAGGTAAGTAGACAAATCTGCTTTTCCGCTCCTTTAAAGTAAATGGGTCTTTTTAAAATGATTATTTTCAACTTTGATTCATTTTTAGAAAAGAACCATATTAAACTTAAACCATAAATTACAGACAATAATAATAATTTAAAATACACAGCAAAAGTATTCCATATTTTTAATATTTGGTGCTTACGTGACGAGTTCTGTTGATTTATAGAAAGAGTGTCAGGATTACCTAATTTTACAGCGAAAAATAGATAAACAGATACTTTTAGCACCTTTTATTTTAAGAGCAAGCTACAAGTGACAAGTATCGCTTTCTACAAAGGACTAATCAATCGCACCTTGGCCGCCTTGAGGTTTATTTCTTATTTTCGGCCAGTGCGTACAGATGTCATGCTTTCTTAAAAAGAGCTCAATGTTTTATAAACTATTACATTTGTTTTGATGTGGCATCTACACTGATATTAAATAAGTTTAATATCGTCTCACAAAATGTACGTGACAAACGGGTAATAATTTTTTAAAAAATTCAAAATTTGCAATTCATGAGTTAGGATAATTGTGATGACGACCTCTGGCAGTGACAACACTGCCTTCAGTTACGTCATTTCTGTGAACGGCGTTTACAAAGTTATCCAGTGACTATCAAAATGTCAGTTGCTGGAGGACGAAAAAATTATCAGAAACTAAAATTTTTTTGTTCAAAAAAATTTTTTGACAGTGCCAATCAATTGTACACGACGAAATATATTGAGAGTTAAAATGTAACTATGCATTTAAAACTCACCCTGTATAAGAGAAGTCCTAATATTGACCCTTGCGGAACTCCTTGTCTGATATTACAAGTTTTGCTTTCTACTCCACTAGCCAATCTTACAATTTGTCAAGGTAAGAATAAAAAATTTCCAAGGCAGTTTCTCGAACACCGTATCGTGCTAGTTTAGCTTTGAGCAACCAGAACAAAAACTCGTGAGAAATCAACAAGCAGACCTACAATGTGATTTTTTTTTGTCTCACGCTTTGACAATTTTATGGTGAATATCACGTAATGCAGAATCGGTGCTTTTGTTTACAATGAAACCGTGTTGTGAGGGAAAAAGGCAGCATATTTTGGCTTAAAAAGCTTGTTAATTGGTCCTTAAGATGAAGTTTCAAAAGTTTTGAGAAACTACTTAGTAAACTGATAGCTCTATAATTGTTCTAATCTTAGAATCTCCCTTCTTATATAGAGGGTGTACAAATTTGAATTTGCTGAGAAAAATACCTTTTTCTATGGAAAAACTAGTGACATATTTACATTTTTTAATCAAATTATTAGACTTTTTAAGAGCTTCTACATCTAAATTTGAAACTAGAGATAAATACAGAAATTTTGTACATTGGATTCTAAAAAATTAAATTCGCAGGTAGCATTTGAAATTGTATTATTTGAAAAATGCAAATTAAAATTTTCTACTACATCTTCTAATGGATATTTCCCTACCATCTTGTATAAAACATAATTCTCTAGAAATTGTACTTGTTCCCTCTATTGTTTTAATTATATTCCACATAGTTTTGGTTTTATTACAGATTTTCTGGTCATGATATGCCTATTTACCTGCTTCTAATTTGTTACAATATAATTTTTTTAAGTAAACACTTAGATCCTTATAGTTCCTATTTACTATTTTGGAAATATCGATACATAAGGTAATATAATTCATCAATTGAATTAATTCAGGGGTAATATATTTGCTTTTATTCAGTTTTTTGTTATTGATACTGAAACGTTTTATAGGAAAACTTAATTCAAAATAATATAAAATTATTTTGTAACCATTTTCCAGGGCAGTATTAGGACAGTGTTGGATAAGAACATCCTGTCATTTCTCATTCAAAAGATAGTCATGAAACAGTATATGTTTGAAGTATTAAATTAAAATATAAACCAAACAGTTATATATTGTACTGATTCTGCGGTTGGCTCCTTGTGAGAAATTATTAAATATTTTAAATAAACAAAGAAAATTTGCTTTTAAATGTTTCAAAATTGTATTTTCACTCTACATGTGTTTCGGCTTTTTAGGCTCTTTTCAAGAGTACAGATGAGAGGTACGAAATTATAATTTGTGTTCCTTGCTTATATATTGAATGTTACATCTGGCAACTTATACTAATAAAAATGGTTTGAAAGATTTGGAATTTTTTAGAAAAGTTAAATTACTTTATCTAAAATGTGGTGACCTGCGAATATTTGTTGTTCATTTGTAATCGTTTTTTATTTTTGGAAGCTTTCTTAATTTCTAATATTTCTAATAAGTCTTTTCTAAATGATGGTATAAGTTTCACAATTATTAGCATCTATGGTTGTAGTACTGGTGTGAAATTGGCACTAAAATTATAAAATAGTTAGTAACTTTGTTAAAACAATTAGCACCTCTGCTTTCTTTTGCATATTTAGAGGGTGCTAAATGATTGTATTGGTTTCACAATTAGCACAGATGGTTGTAGTGCCAAATTCACAGACCTGAAAAATGAAAAAAATCCAGGATCTAACTAGGAAATTAATAAAATTCCGACTTTAAAGTGGGAGTTTAGGTAAATTCCGTGTTTAAAATCGGAAATTAGTAAAATTCCCAGTTTAAAGCCGAAAATTAATAAAATTCCGAGTTCAAAGTCGGAAATTAGTCAAATCCGACTTTGAACAAGGAATTTTATTAATTTCCGACTTTGAACTCGGAATTTTATTAATTTCTGACTTTAAACACGGAATTTTACTAATTTCCAATTTTGAATTTGGAATTTTATTAATTTCCGACCTTAAAATCGGATTTTATTAATTTCTTACTTTAAACTCGGAATTTTATCAATTATCGACTAAACTCGGAATTTTATTAATTTACTCAAATTCCGAGTTTAAAGTCTGAAATTAGTAAAGTTCTGAATTTGAAGTCAGAAATTACAGCAAAAAATGTTTTTTCCTTTCATGACCCTTCTACGTCTTCGTAGTGATGTACTGTTATCACCATTAAGTATTTAACGTTATAACTTACACACTGTTAGTGCAATAGTGTTTTTGCTGAATGTTCAGCGTTCATCTCATTTTATGCCACAAAATAATTATTAAATTGCAATAATTATTTTGTGGTACTGAAATAAGAGAGACCTATATTATTAATAATTGTTCTAAATGATCTAGGGTTAGATCCGGCGCCCGTCATTGAAAATCGATTTGTAGTCTGAAAACGACTGTTCCAAGTCTACAGGCGTAACTGCAACGTATTTAAAGCAACGGAAGTTTCTCAAAGAAGCCATATTTACATTAGCATAAAAAAATTCCACTTTTTTGCCCAAAAAAGGTCCACTATATGACACATAGTATTAGATCTCGGATTATTATTCAAAACTGTTTGAAATTTTTGTTTCACATGCTCTGCATTGATTCTGCAGCTGGCTTCTTGAGTAGATCATCATGGGCATGAGCGCAGTAAATAAACAACTGCGTGTAGGTTATATATTTTATAATTAATATAATATTGTGAAACACTTACCCGATAAGTATTAAAACTCTGGATGAGCTCGGCTAAAAATCTGCAGCATTGCGTATGTCTCCGCAGTCGCTTCTGTGAGTGATGTCTGCTACGGTGAAAAAAATGTTCTTACATAATGAAACTGACCGTTCGGCAACTAACGAAGTAATATTTGCATATTTAAAATTGTCTCTGAAATATATTAAGTGTCAGTAGCACAACCCCCCTCCCCCACCCTCGTATCTTCCATTGGAGCTGAGATATTTAGTATTTTTATTGAAAATGAGTGATGAAAGTAAAATAAATTCAATATTTCAATCCCCATTGTAGATATGGTGTTCGAACTTCTTTTATTAGATTTGCCAGGAAAAATCCTATGGGGTATTCCATATGAACCGAGATATTTAGCATTTTATGTTGAAAATTAGGATTAAAGGAAGTAAAAAGTTAATATCTCATCCCTTGGTGCGTAATGGGGTTTTGAAACTTGTTTTATTAGTTTCGTCGAGAATAATCCTGTGGAGCAGTGTGGTTCTAGGCGGAAAATCAACCCTCTATCTCCCATAGATTTGACATTTTATAATTTTGACGCGATTATGGTAGAGCATTTATGATTTAAGAATCGTCCTCCGCATACCAGTGCGCATCTACAGCGAAACGCCAGCCGATAGCTGGAAAATAAGTTGGCGTAAATCGTACAAAACATTCATGGCTTCAACTAAACTGCGACATATTATAGGCGTACAGATCTTTTACGATCATACAAAACCTACATTTAATTTAGTGCTTTGTTATTTAGTTTTAGGTAATTCATATGGGTTTAATTAAGAAAAATTTATCATAGACTTTTTCAGTAATTAAGTAATCTTCTACATTTAAAAGATGACATTACAGCTTATATCTGTAACATGATGGCACCCACATTTCAAATATAGTTTTTTGTCTCTTCACTGTTTCAATTAATTACACAAGTACATAATGTGTTGTATTTTGCAAGGAATTAGCAATATACAAAGAAACAACATTTGAGAAGATCATTAATTATTGATTCCTAAAAAATTGTGGACCAATATTTATTCTCGTTTTATTAGTTATAAGAGAATTATCTGTAAGTCCGTAACTGGAATGAGTGGGTATTAACAATGAAGATATACACCTTGATATTCCAGATTATTATTATTACTTATTAGATCATTCCAATTTAAAAGAAATTTTCTAGAACACGAGTCGACTCTAAACAAGTCGCGAGGTAGCAAATAGAAATCCCGCAAAGTGATCTGGTCGTGGTCCGATGAAATTTTGCTTAAGATAAATGATAACGCTAAATTAAATTCTATATTTGCACAGTCTGTTCCTAAGTTTGCGCCGAGGAAAGGTAAATTTCCACCTTGGTTTAATAATGGTATTATTCGGGATATTAAACAAAAACATAGGTTATTGAGTCTATATAAAGAAAATGGGGATAATAGTGCTTTAAATCAATTTAAATTATTGAGGAGTAAAGTTAAAAAAGAGAGATTCTAGTTATGGAAACTACATTAAGAATATTGAAATGCAAATTAAGTCTAGCCCTAATCAGTTTTGGTCTTATGTTAATAACAAAAGAAATGTATCCACCATTCCTAATTCAATGAATTACAATGTTATTTCCCTGATTGAGCCTCAAGTAATACTTGATGCCTTTGCATAATTTTTTTCATTCTTCTTTCATTAAGTCAATTACTTTTAATGGTACCAATGTAACATCATCTAATTCACCACACTTATTAACTCCAATTATTACGGAAGAGGATGTTTTAAAAGCACTAAGACTAAACCAAAATTGACAATGGGACCTGATGGTATTCCAGCTTTTCTGTTAAAGGGTTGTGCTGGTTTATTAGATAAATCTTTAACAATTATTTTCAATCTGTCTCTACTAACCAAGATATTTCCTGAAACTTGGAAAAAAGGCTAAAATCTGTCCTATATTTAAAAAGACATGATAAAACTTCTATTGAAAACTATAGGCCTATACAATATTGTTCAATTTTAGCAAACTGTTTGAAGTTATTTTATATGAAAATTTATTTAATCATGTGAACCCTTAAATCTATTTTGATCAGCATGGATTTCTGCCTGGTAGATCTACCACTGCCAATCTGATTTGCATTACTCAATATTTAACTGAGATACTGGATGAAGAAGGACAGACTGATGTCATTTATACAAATTTTTCAATGGCTTTCGACAGATTAGACCATGGATTACTACTGCAGAAGTTGTATGAGGTTGGACTCACAGATCGATTGCTGAAGTTTTATGATCCATATCTAAGCAACAGATACCTTAATGCGCAGTATCGTGGTTTTAAGTATGTCAAAGTAACAGCAAGCTCGGGTGTCCCCCAAGGATCTGTCCTTGGTCCTCTTTTGTTTATTATCTTTATAAATAACATCATCTATGGACTTAGCTGCAAAACTCTGTTATATGTTTTACCTCTTAACATTAGTAAATGTTATTGTATAAGTTTCACTAAAAAGATGAATTCTCTTCAATATGAATATACAATTAACAATGCTGATTAACAGAATGTAGTACGTTCAAGGATTTAGGAGTTATATTCGATTGCAAATTGACTTTCACTGACCATATAAATGAAATAGTAACAAGTGCATACAGAAACCTAGGATTTATAATAAGGAACGGAAAACAATTTGTAGATTCTGCTACACTAGAGTTACTTTTTAATGATTTTGTTAGATCTAAATTGGAGTACGCCTCGGTAGTCTGGAATTCAGGTTACGAGAGTCATAAATTTAGAATTGAGAAAATCCAAAGAAAGTTTATAAAATACATGTGGTACAAAGCTGATGATGTTTACCCCTCTAATGGTATTAATCATGCTGATTTGTTACAGAGGTATAATATAACTTAAATACTCGTCGCAAATGTTATTCATTAGTGATATTATATAAAATTGTAAATAACCTGATGACTGCCCTGAGTTAGTTAACTGTTTATATTTTCTGTTCCTAATTTTCAGCCTCGTTCATGTAGTTTATTCTATTTACCTGCACCAAGAACAAATGTACTAAAATTTTCACCTTTACATATTATGTGTTCGAACTACTCAACAGTACATAACAACATTGATATTTTCAATTGTAATATTAACATTATAAAAAGTCATGATCTTTCTCTTAATTAAAAATATCTGATGTGACCAGCAAATAACTTTCTTATACCAGTATATATCATTCTGATCTAAAAAAGTCATTCTATTTAGTTCTTCTCTTACCGCAATTAAATTTTAATAGCGTACCTTGAAATGTTTCATTAAAGTTTCTAAATAATTAATTATCAACCTCATTCGAAACTGTCACTAATAATTCTTGTCATATATTTTAATAATTTTTTTGTTATTAACATTGACATTTTTGTAACTAAATTAGACCTTTCAAATGTCAAACTGTTAAATTTATCCTAACCCCATTTTATGAGGCCAAATGTGTAAAATATTTCAGTTTACATCAGCTTTATTTATGTACTTGGAAAATATATTTTATTCGCTTCATATAGTAGACTTGATTTATAATCCTTCATCAAATATATTTTTTTTGTAAAGTCACATACATCTGGCCAATTTTGCTCATCACCGAATTTTTCATTATTTTTGGCCTTTAGAACAAGTGTACCAAATTTGAATGCTTTATCTCAAAAACTGTGACTGCTATCGCGATACTACATGCGGACAGATTTTTTTCATAAAGTTATGGTTTTTTTCATTATAATTCGTCGAGATTCGTCCAGAAGTGCAATAAAAAATTTTAATTTTTTTTCCGAAATTGTACCTTTTTTCTTCTTTCATTCATTGGGTCTCTTCTGGTGGTACCACATTCACCAAATTTAATGTGTCACCTAAAATGTTGTTGGCAATCTTAACTGCTAATTTGGGAAGTGGCCCAGAATCGTATAGAGCAGGGGTGATAGATGTAATGTAGCATAATTTACAGTGTTGACGTGTTGAATATAATGGTAAAGTGTATTAATAAGTATTTAACACATAACAGGAAGGAGCTTTATTCTGTTGTTTTACAAGGTATAGTACAGACAAATCTAATGATTACTGATGTTGATGTACGCTGGCCAAGGAGTGTTCATGATGCCAGAATATTTCGTACTTCTGATATTTATCCTATAGGAGAAAACCTTTGCCAACCCAATTATTTCATAATAGGGGATTCAGCTTACCTCTGGGTAAGGTGGTTAATTACTCCATTTCGTAATTATGGGCATTTGACAGAAGAACAAATGTATTTTAACACTATTTTATCAAAAACTAGAGTCTCTGCATAAAATACGTTTTCCCTGTTAAAATGAAAATTTAGAAGACTAAAAGAATATTTGGATCAACAGTGTACAAGACATATGCAATACAATTATTGCATGTTGTACTTTACACAACATTTGCATTTTCAATGAAGATGAGAATAATCTACAGGAATTGATTGATGAAGGCAGAGGAACACATCATATTCCAAAGGAAGTAGGTTTAGGAAATTATGATGATGCTGCAGGAATAATTTTGCGAGAACAATTAACGCAGACAATTTATAATCAGAGGCACCAATAGTATGAAGATGACTGATTTGTTAAATTTGCATAAAAATGTGTATTAAAATAATCACTTTTCTAGTAAATACCTTAATTTTGTAACTATATGCATTTTTATCAAGTGTTCCCTGGATAAATGGTTTATTCCAAAATTATTTGCAACTTAAAAAAATATCTGCTTCTTTGATTTCTTTACTGCTGTCAGAGAAGCCGATTTTTTTATGTTGCACCTAAGTTTGACATAAACTATACTGTAAACTATAAATGGTCAATGACACGTTGTATACCTATTTAAAGAAAGGGGGAATGTTTTTTCAAATAACGCATTTATTAAATTATATTTATAAAACAGATAATAAAACTACATTCTTTTACATATGAAATACCTATATTATTCTATGGAGAAACAAGTAACATTATTTTCTTATTTAACAAATATTAATATTCGTTCTTTGGATTCTTCCCTGTCTATTCTAAGCTAGGGCGTAGTCTACATAGGATTAATTTATATTAATTAAATAGTTTCTTTTGTGATGTTTCTCAATCATCTTTTTTTTTTCAACACGAATTTCTATTTTCTTATCATAGTCTTTGAGCCATTTTAGCATTTCATTTCGTGGGGTACTCAAAACTCTCCTTTCCTTCTGACAAGGTTCTTCATTTCTCTCAATATTGATACCACTTCTTGATGGTTTTCCACCATTCTGGATGAGATTATCTACAGTTTTTTGGAATTTTTTTACTTCATTTTGATTTACCAGTGATATCGACTAGCATGTCTTCCTACATATTGTTCCATTAATTCAAAATATTGCCAGTACTTTGCATCATTACCAGTTTTGGAATTATGATCCATACTTTATTTATATTTGCCAATTAAAGTTTTTAATCTATTTTCACATTGTGTAGATGAAAATTCATAACCCTTTTTTGCCATTTCCTTTGACGAAATAGGGTTAATACACTAATAAAATAATTGATACACACACAACACCAAGAAGCAGATTTCTTTGAGTTATTCTAAGTACGTAAACTGCTAACAATAATCTTTTTTTGCAGATTAAATAAAGCTCAAAGAAATTTGCCTTAGAGCTCAATTTTCCAAGTTAAATTATTCGAGGAATAATTCTATGAAAATAAAATGTTGTCCTTCGTAGATATTTATTTTTTAATAATATTTAGTAATCTATAATGATTACTTTATATAAAATTTTACTTACACAGAGCAATTTGGTCATCTCCACGATGGATTTCGGTCGTAGGATTCGTAGTACTCGTGCCAAAATTATGAACCAATAAAACAGCCAAACTCTACGTAGTAGCGTGGAGTGTGCACCAATAAAACGTGCCTAATGAGTGATAAGTGTATCCCTCTAGTGGTCAGTACTACTACTCGTCAGACATCACTGATATCTTAGTAACTGATAGCGACCTGCAAAGCAGGTACCAAGAGCTGCAACCCCTAGCCCTGGTGGGCTAGGGGTTGCAGGTTGGGCTATATCCTGGATAATATTCACAGGAAACAACTACTCAGCGGACAAAAGCCTCGACTTGCGTTGAATTCAACCTGCAAGTCTTGTTTGGTAGTTAAGATTATTTGCCAATTCTTCACTGGACATAGACCGGTTTCGATTTTGTTATGTTCTCGTCAGTACGCCATAGTACTGCAAAAGACAAATAATAATAGCAAACGAGGCTAACCTAAAGCAGACTAAGCAAGACAGACATGGCGTGTGATATGTGTATCCCTCTAGTAGTTAGTGCTACTACCAGTGCTATTAATAAATAAAAATTATCAACAAAAATACCTCTCACCGTAAATTCTGCAAGGAAATCTTTTTCGTTTTCAATTTTAAGGAACTCTTTTTCCAATTCATCATTTACAGTATATTCCAATAGTGCATACATATTATGAAAAAAATTTTCACATAATTTGTGGGCATTGACAGACATTGTATATAATCGAAATATTATTACCAAGAAAACTTCCTTTGCAAATATCATACGTAAATCTTTTGGACATCACATTTGATGTACATCCAAAAATGCAAATTTTAACTAGGTCGTCTACATCACATTCAGTAAGATATTGTGTACACAAAAATGCACAATTCGCTTTACAACCTGGGTCGCAGTACCTTTTAGGCACGTTGCAGACTTAATATAACCTCAAAAAAAGCCGAGTAAAATACAAACGCCCTCGCACTGTACCAACACCTCCTGAGTTGTTGACTGTACGCATACACCAGTAGACCACGACATCGGCCAGCTGACGAAGCCAAACCTCCGCAGGCAGGATTGTCAACCTAGCGGTTATTAGTTTTATATACATAGTATTTCTTGGAACTACATGATATTCTAATTTACATTTTATATTTATATTCAATATATTTTGCATACAATATCCTAATTAAGTCAGACAATGTATAAATAGGAAATAAAGAATTTTAAATTGGAACTGGAAATTGGTAATAAATCAATGAATACTTGATATTAATTTATAATAACAACACTTATTATAACAAAGAAACAGTAAAAAATTATATAAAATCACCCGGCAAACTACCGAAATAACTTGGTTTCTAACACATTCAACACAGACTAGTCGAGAAATGGCGGCAGTGTTGCAATTTCTCTTCGCGGCCGCGTCTAGAATATACAAGGAAACAATTTAATGTTCCATTTAAAATAGCTTGATTTTATTCAAAAAATGGTTCGTTCTATCGAGGTTCAACAGGAGTACATTCTTCTTGAAAAAAATCTGATAATTCATGTCAAAAAAATACGTACAATAAAGTTGGGGTTATATTAATCCCCTCCCCCCAGTTTAAAACACCCCTGAACGAAATAGTCCGAAGATTGTGATTTCGTATTGCTAAGCATAAAAATATTAATGGCTGTACAAAAATTTCATTATTTGTTCTTAAAGGGGTTCGGAGATATTTAATAAAAACTGTTCTCAGGGGCCCATCGTTAAGAAAGCACTTTTTGTCGTCATTTGACTTGCTCTACGTGCTCTTAAGTTTTGAATATTCATTTCGAATACATCTTATATAATACATTTTATTATAGTATTTTAATCTAAAAAAATAATGATAAATTTTTGAAAAATTTTAATTACTTTATAAGAATAATAATAATAATAAATAGTTCTTATTTATATTAATGTCCTGGTGGAATTTAGCATAGCTATTCCACCACTCAACCAAAAATCTGTGTCTTCAAGAAAACCTTTCACTGTGGTCATATCTAAATATCTCTTCAACTAATAGCAAATAATAAAATATTACAAATTTGAAAACAATGCCGTTATAATCATTTTATTCGTATGGCGTATCACTGAAACACCCTGTACATGTCATTTCATCAAACATTCATGGAACATGTATTAACAGCGTACAAACTATTTAAAAACATTTTTCCAGGATTAAGCGAAATCCCAGATGTGCCTTTCTCGTGCCGACCTATCTCTCCCCCTGCAGAGGATGTAACGTAACAATGTGGCAATAGATGAACGCCCGCAAAATAATTTTCCACCTCGCTGGGTTCAACCCCGAATATTTACCAAATAATAACGTCAACCAACCAGAATTAATGTTACAACTCCCCAAAGACATATAATGGAAGGTATTCATAACTTTACTAATACGTTCATCCCCAAGAAACTTTCCAGTAAAATATTCTATTAGGCAGTTGTTAAATTGTTGCAAAATTAATATTACAAAAGGGATATGATGCAACATAAAATAACAACACACATACGTATGTGATAAAAAGTAAATAAATAAATTTGTGTACTAAAAACTACCGAAAATAACTACATGTTAAGCTTAGGATGTTATCTGACACGAATATAAACTGATTAAGTCAAAATATAGCTTCATTTTTTCCAAGCTACAACCTATTATGTTTTAAGGAGCAAAACAAGTTGTTTATATGTTATTTTTCTCAATTGTTCCTAACTTAACCCATTACAAGCCGTAACTCAGCAATGAGAAAAAATACATATTTGTTTAATAATCTGACATTAACAGGTGGCCTTGGACAAAAATATTGAAAATATACTTATATTTGCAAACATGGAATAACCAAATAATTTTCATAAAAGTATTTGTTTTGTATGAAAAGGTGCACAGCAATATGCAATGCGACGTCACATTTGCCTGATATTTTAGATTTCTTGCCACATTCATAAATGATTAAAAACCACGTGATCAATTGGTACCTTTTTTACTCGCGATTTTGTGTCTTTCATATCACGGCAGTACCTGATGAAGATTTTGCTCAGACGAATCCCAACTAACACCAAAGTGACAGGAACTGGCATGGAAACTTTAATGTAGTAGGCATTACATAGTTGGCACTAAATTTGCGATTTTAGTGTAAAACTCACTTTGTGGTATGCCCGTGTAGTAACAATTACGTAAATTCTACCGAATTCAGGTATTGTATAGTTATTACACTTTCAAGTAACTGCTGCAGTATGTGCTACGTCGCGGGTACTACTCTGCATTACTTTAAAGTAGTTTCCACTTTAAAGTGAGATCTGGTAGTAATGCCGACTGCACAGCGTTACCAAAGAATCATCTCAAGTTAATGATAACTGAAAGTGTTCTATTTAAAGTTAATGTAATGAAATTTTCTGGAACTTTAAAGTTGTATAACTTATTAGTGACATCTTAAGCATAAATAACGTTATTTCTGCGAACGAAGATAGTTTAAAGTAATTTTTACTATTCCTCACTAGTTCAAAATGACTACAAAGTTACGTATACCTTGAAATCCTACTATTAAGTGATATTAACTTTTAAGTCAACACTTTCTTATTCGGAACTAATCGAACATGGCGTCGAAATGCATAAAAAACACCACTAAAGATTTTCCGGCATTTGTCGACATTTCATAGACAAATTATGTTACTGTTAATGAAGTTAACAATTATTTGATTGATGCGGAACTGACCCTTATTCGTTTCAAACAGATAAATAACCCGAAGTGAGATCGGAACACTCGATTCAATAGCAATTTGTCGTAGTAAGAGATAAAAGATATAGTTCGGTAAGGCATAAACACGGATAGAACCAATTCGTATCGAATCGAGAAATCAAGATCTTGTAGAATGTAATTGATTGTGATTGTTTGTGATGCTAGTATTATTACGTATTAACCATTTTCCAAAGAAAATTATACCAACTCTTAATTTTTTTGACTATGTAAAACCTATCGTTTTAAAATGTGTTGAATTTTTACAGACAAATTATAATAATGACAAGTATTTAAAAATATTTGTTGCCAGAAACGTGTAATTAATTGTAGCTTTAAAAATGTTCATGTATTTTTTGAAAATTGTCACTATTACCTTTTTGGAAATTGTCACCGTTACTTTTTTAAATTTAACTATAGCTACGACCAGGAACAAATAAATGCACACTGGTACATTGCCTAATACGAAACTCTAATTTTTTATTTGATTTTTAGTTTAGATTTCTGCTTGATCTAACGTTGAAGTCTTCCGAGATTTTCTAAATATCATCTTTAATTAACATTTTTTGTTGGAAGATACGACTAAATAATTTGAATTTTTTGGCAGTACCTAAATTATCAATAAATTTTAATAATACCTTAGATTACACCGGCACACAAAAAAAAGTTGTTTGTACATTTGACGCCACCTACCTCCCGACATGTATTTCGACCTGCTGAATCCGAATTTGAAGTCAGTTTAGACCGTACACCCTCAAATATTGAGTAAATTGAAAAACCGTAAAAAATAGCGACAATTGTGTGTTTCGGTAATAAAAAAATTTTGTGGATCTAAACCAAGCCTAATTTTTATATATTTCGATCCGTTGAATACGAATCTAAAGTATATTTAGACCATAAGCCGTTTTAAATCTAAGTAAATTGTAAAAAAAACCCTCGAAAATTGCTAAAAATGGCAAAAAATTGTGATTATGTTGATGAAAAAAATTTTTCATTCTGTTTATAAGTCATTTTTTATAGATTTTACAATTTTTCACATTTTCAGATTCTAAATTTGTATTTTATGCATAAAAAAAATACAAGAAACGTATTTAATCGTGTTTCATAGATTTTTTTCAATTTTTTCAACTGCAATTTTTTGCTATTTTATCGGTTTTTGCGATTTTTTGAGATTTTGAGGGATTAATTGGCCAAATATATTTCAGATTCGGATTCAGCAGATCAAATTACATAAAAATCCTCTATGATCCGGGTCTACAAAATTTTTTCATCAACATAATTACAATTTTTTGCTATTTTTTAGTAATTTTCGAGGGTTTTTTTTACAATTTACTTAGATTTAAAACGGCTTATGGTCTAAATATACTTTAGATTCGTATTCAGCGGATCGAAATACATAAAAATTAGGCCCGGTTTAGATCCGCAAAATTTTTTTATTACCGAAACACCCAATTTTCGCTATTTTTTACGGTTTTCAATTTACTCGATATTTGGGTATACGGTCCAAACTGACTTCAAATTCGATTCAGCGGGTCGAAATACATGTCGGGAGGTAGGTGGCGTCAAATGTACAAACAACTTTTTTTTTGTGTGCTGGTATTATTAATGAAAATACAAAAGTTGATATATATATATATATATATATATATATATATATATATATATATATATATATATATATATATATATATATATATATATATATATATATATATATATATATATATATATATATATATACATACATATATATATATATATATATATATATATATATACATATATATATATATATATATATATATATATATATATATATATATATATATATATATATATATATATATATATATATATATATATATATATATATATATGAATAGTGGTGAGAGGTATGAAACTTCTCATATGGTCTGAATGCTACTATCCGACCGACATCATCGATGTCTCTGTGGCGGATAGCGACTTCCATCACAGCAAGTACCGAGAGCGGCGACCCCTAGCCCAGGTGGACTAAACTAATGTGATTAAATATGATTTGAAGGAAACAACTACTCAGCGGGTAAATACCCCGACCTGCATTGGAATTACTCCCTCAAATGATTTGAGGGTGTAGTTCAATGCAGGTCGGGGTATTGGCCCGCTGAGTAGTTGTTTCCTTCAAATCATATTTAATCCATATATATATATATATATATATATATATATATATATATATATATATATATATATATATATATATATATATGATGATATTGGCTTTCCATCTATCATGATTTGAAGGTGTAATTCAATGCATGTCGAGGTAATTGCCCGCTGAGTAGTTGTTTCCTTCAAATCATATTTAATCATATATATATATATATATATATATATATATATATATATATATATATATATATATATATATATATATATATATATATATATATATATATATGATGATATTGGCTTTCCATCTATCATGATTTGAAGGTGTAATTCAATGCATGTCGAGGTAATTGCCCGCTGAGTAGTTGTTTCCTTCAAATCATATTTAATAATATATATATATATATATATATATATATATATATATATATATATATATATATATATATATATATATATATGTATTTTTCAATCGGGAATATGAAAATGTTTTGACCTCACCATAATATAACACTCATACGTATCAATTTAATTAATTACATTAAACTGTTCAAATCCATAATTAGACCTATTCATTATTCACTAGTTACCTTAAATAATATTAATATTTAATATGATTATTTGAAAGTTACCTAACAATAATAACCTACATTGACAGTATCCAATATTTCATAGTAATAGTATTTTAAAATTTAAAGATCGCAAAGAATGGCATTTAGGAAACAGTGATTTATCAAATAGTTAATTAGAGGATTTAAATAATTATTACTGTTATATATCAAAATCTTGCAATAAATTGCAGTGTTGTGTTTTTTTATAAATACGATATTTTCACACCTTTCAATCACATATCATAAAAAATATAAATCGTTATAGGATACACGTAACAATAAAATTAATTGATACGTTATTAAAAGTACTGCTAATCCTAGTAATAAATAATTCATTAGTTCATAAATCAATATTTTATGTGTGCACAGTTATGGTTTCAACAAAAGTATTGCCTCATAATTATTTTACTCTCATAAATTAACTTTACGTTTAATTTGGCATCTTCTTTATCTCATTTACAACGTTAGGGTTACCAAATTCAGAAGTTAAGTGCTACTTAATATGTTCCTTTCTATATTCAAGCAGTCAAATTTAAAACCAGGAATTCTAATTAAAATAATGCATATCGTGCAAATATTATTGCAATTATGCCCTAAATATTTCCATTATAGACATTGTTGAAAATATAGCCAATAATAAAGTTGATAAGATAAACTACAGATGGAGCATATTGTAGAATTTACCTGATCTGTATGTAAAATTGTTCTGCATGTTGCGATATCTAATTAGTTCACTTTGTCTATACATGAATATTCTTAATAGGCCAATATTATTTAATATCAGACTAATAAGAATAATTTATATATTGTTGTTTTTATACGAAGTATTATTTGCACAAGTCAACACAAAACGAATACAACTAGAAAAATAATACTTTGGTGCTCCAAAAAAGCAAATTACAATTTATAAAAAGCGCTGACTGACTGCCAGGCAGCAATTCAAGCTTTAAGTTCCTTTACTTGCAAGCGTAACATAGTCTGGGAATGTCTACAAACTGTAAAACAACTGGCTAGGAACAACAAAGTAACCTTGAAGTTGGTGTCAGGGCTTGAAGGAATAGACGGGAATGACATTGCTAATAACCCTGCGAGAAAAGGTGAAGGATCATCAATCATCGGATCAGAACCGGTTTGTGGAATATCTAGAAGCCACACAATAGGCGAGGTCAGAAAATGGGAAAAGAGACATAAATCTTCTTACTACAAGTCAAAGACAAGTGAAAAAGTTATTAAACTACTTGCAAAAAAGAGCTGAGAGCTACTCAGACTCAATAAACCAGAGTTAAGGATATTAACAAAACTTCTCACAGGTCATTATCCACAGAGACACCATCTCAAAAAAATGGGCAAGGCTTAAGCAATATATGTCGCCTCTGTACAGATGGAGGCGATGGAGCTGAAACAGTGGACTATGCACTCATGGGAAGTCCTAATCCACCAAAGGCTACAATATTTGAGGCAGCTATCCACAACACATACCGAAGTGGGAGCGACAGTCCCCAGAAAAGTTTTGGACTTCTTCGGAAGCCTACAAACTGATGCGTACACATAAATGTAAGGGTTTTCATTTTAGGTTGCCGTGAAGGGAGTTCACTAGGGCCAAATCTAACATTAACAGTTACTAATCATTAAAAGAATTCCTTAAATGTATAAAATGCATTTTTGCAAATTTTACCTCAATGCTAAGGTTTACGTTAATATATTCTTAAAGTATTGGGCTATTTAGCTGTTTAAAAGATTTTATCACGGTTGTGTCGTCAATAAATAGTACAAAGTTACCATCTAAGGCAACACTTGATAAGTCATTTATGTAGATTAAGGAAAGTGTCGGACTTATCAGTGATCCTTGCGGAACTCCATATTATATAGGGAGGATATTTGAATTTGTTGTATTTTGACAACACATGAATGATAACGATCTGTTAGATAAGAATTAAGCAAGTCGGCGGTATTATTACTAAAGCCGTAAAAGTCTACTTTATTAATTAAAACATCATGCGATACATAGTTAAATGCTTCCAATAAGATCTAAAAATTGTTTTAGTTTTAGTTTTAATCATATCCAGATGATGACAACTTGGTTGGTGAAACTCGCGTCGAGTGCATTATATGGTATTTTGTTGTTTCGTGCAAAACTACGTCAGTGTTATCTTCACATCAAAGGTTCCAACCCGCTTCAGGACTGAAAATTGTGAAAACGTAAACAAACTATCTTCTAGGCTTTTCATTAATGGGTTTAACCACATTCTGTGGTTTAACTAAAGAATTAATCGTAGTCTTTATACAGCAACTTCCTAACAGCTCTATAATATGGTTTATAAAATATAAAATGAAACAGAGATGTTGCTATATTGCATTTATGTACTATTTACGAAGCCTACCGAGCCTGTATAAACTATGCCCATATGGGGTATATAGATACTTCTTTAATACTAAAATATTGTTGTTAACTCTTAATTATACAGAATTAAGCTTTATAAGAAGGTGGAGTAGATATTCTTAGTGCTTTTAAAAATCAATTTGTGCTACTTGGGTAGTCACTGTCTAAATGTACAAGAGTGACAAAAAATATAAACGTGAATCAAACATATTTTATTCTAAAATGTAAAGCGATTACAGATAAAGTTGTTAAAGACATCGTAAAATATTATATCGTGTTATGGTTATACAGTTTTTCTTTTGAAGAGAATACATTTTAGGTGCTAGAATTTTCGAAATGGCAGTATCCCAATATGTTCTAAAAGTTTGCCTAAACTAATTATCCGATCTTAGATGATTTAATTCCAATAATTTTATTTGACCAATTATGATTTGCTTCTTCTTGAAAAATACTAATTTGCATTTTTGCTTATTTTTATTTTCAGAATTCATAGTTATAGGACATAGCATCTAAGTCAACTTTATGGTTAAAATTAGAATGAAATGTAAAATAGTATCTCAATATTAAGGTGTTCGGTGTTCCTCTTGAAAAACTTAACTTGGCTCAACTTCAAATTAATCGTCGTGGCTCACCCCGTATATTTAAGTTAAAAAGACCTTAATTTTCGCAGAAACCCTAACAAAAGCTTGCTCCTTACAATTCCTTTGGAAATAAATTTGTTAAAAGCGTCTCCTCTTAAATTATATCAAGACTACTCGATTGTGCACACGCCATGAGCAAAGCAAGAACGTAAATAACGAATGTGGAAGTAGAAATAAATGTTGAAGTGCAGAGCTATAATAACCAACACCTACACACGTGTTAGTTCATATCGGTCATTTTATTTCATTTCACTGAACTCCAATGCTCTATGCTCTCTTCGAGCTACTTTATAATGCACTTGAAAACATGCTGGGCTGCCTTCTGTCGAATGCGTTAACGTAACTTCTTGTAAATTTGTTCACTCACTTTAACACAAGTAAAGTTTACTCTTACAGGAAAGAAATTATGTCATATTTTTTATATTATATTGTATTATTTATATTTAACTTACGTAATTCATCACACATTTTTTTAATTATGCGGGGTGGTCGAAAAATACACGGCACAAATTCCAGAAACGACTCTACTTACCAAAACACGATAGAAAATTGTCATAAATATGGTTCCAAAAGCCTTTTTTGTACCAGATGACACTAAAATTCGCAAAATCTTTGAGGCCTGGAGAACGAAATTTTCATGTTTATTATTCTTTTTCTTCATAAAGGAGAGTAGAGGAAAGTAAACAGAATTAA
The DNA here is from genome assembly GCA_029963845.1 of Rhamnusium bicolor. Lineage (NCBI taxonomy): Eukaryota > Metazoa > Arthropoda > Insecta > Coleoptera > Cerambycidae > Rhamnusium > Rhamnusium bicolor. The sequence goes on from JANEYF010003921.1 coordinate 448,273, forward strand.
ATATTAAAATTCAGGACAACATTATTAGATAGTAAAAAAATATAACTTCGTTGGCACTTATTTTGCGAATTTAGAAAACAGATGAATTTAACCTTTCAGAAAATATGTGCACCACCACAGACACACGTAACTACACGTCAATATTATTTACTCCAATAACACAAATCAAGTTAAAGGGTTAATTTTACAACTAAGAAATAAAAATAGTATTATCATAGATGATTTTCCGGCAAAAATATGTTCAGTATGCTGCAATAAGCTCTTTTCTCTTAATTAAAATCATTAATGTTCCAGTACAACTTGGACAATTCCCCAGAGAATTACCAATATCAAAAGTTATACCATTTACTAAAAAAGTGACTCGCTTTTTATAGGAAATTGCGAGGGAATATAATTATTAATACTTTCACGAGAATTATAGAAAGATCCTTGTACGTTAATATTATTAAATATTTGAATGGCAACAATATAGCAAGAAGCACATTTTTTTTAAATAGATGGATAGATCAAAAAAATGTGTTTTTTCATGTTGTTTTTCTTTTTTTTTTGAATTAAAGCTTAAAAAAATTATTAACTTTAGCCGCAAATTTAAATACGTTTGAACGATGCATACTATAATTTTGCTACAAGTCAATACTGTTATACTCGCAGTTGTGTTTACAAATTAAAATACAATGCTATTTTTAAGTTCTACCATGGGAGTGAACAGAAAAGGAGTTATAAATATTGTATTTTATGTCAGTATACAAATACGACAATAAAGACATAGAAAAGTTAATTTTGTGTATCTAAAATTAGAAATAAATGGTCTACGTCTGATTAAAGCAACTGCATATTTAATAGGTGAAATTTCAGACAAAATTAATGTTTAATTTTCTGTTTTCAACAAAAATAACTTTTGTAAAATTCACTAAATGAGAGCACTAAATTCGTATTTCAAAAAAAAGTACACATTAGTTTTGCCTGCAATTTCACCTATTAAATCGGTATATGATTTGAAATGTGATAACGGTTTACGTTACCGAGAATAGAATACGTTAAAGAACAATTTATAGATATATGTATGTTGGCCACTTGATGAAAATGCCACCTTATTGCTGGGTTTATACCTTCTGCTTAAATTGCAGGTGTTGATTGAACTAGAGTTTATCGTAAATGAGCATTTTAAACTCTCGTTAATTGCCAAACTAAAGTTTAACTATCAATCGGTTGATGGAGTATAGTTTAAACTTCAAACTTAAGCCCTGAAGTGGGTTGGAACCTTTGCTTTGATGTGAAAATAATACTGACGTAGTTTTGCACGAAACAGCATAACACCATATACTGTACTCGATGCGCGTTTTGCCAACCAAGTCGACATCATCTGGAGATAATTAAAACTAACTTCATGCTTACAATGGGCGCATTTGGCGAATGCAACTGCTGAGAATTAGCGCTCAATGCCTCTATTTATTACTACTGTTAACAGGTGTAATTTTCGTTGAACGCAAGATATTACCTGTGCTGATTTGAAACAGCGTAAAATTTGTCGATGTCTACTTTGAGCCGCAATTTCCAGTTAGCGCATAGTCGACTGTCTCGTTCAGCGAATTGCTACCGGTCAACCTCCCAACTGCTTCCAACGGTTGTGTTCGCTAAACGCACCCAATGTATCCTGAACTATTGTCACGGTTCGATAATGTCTGACCCACTAACCAATTAAGCAGGCTATCTTGGATTAGCCCTCTGTCACTATTCATACTATTTTTACACTTTGCAATTTCCAAGCTTTCAAATTCATCCAGCTGTCTAGTATTTGTTAAATTCCTAATTGATCTTAAATTGTTACTATCTATTTTATGGTTGTGCTCAAACGCATATTGGGCAACACTAGACTTTTCTGTTCTACCATATCTGAGATGGGCCATATGCTCTTTGAATCTAGTTTGTCCAACATACTTTTGATTACAGTTCTTACAGCTGATTTCGTAAATCCCCGACTTTTCGTTTGTTTCAGTTTTGTCTTTTGGATTGTCTAAAAGTTGATGTAGTGTGTTTCCCGATGAATGAACCACTGTCATACTATAACTTTAAAAAATCTTACCAATACCACGGGTGAATCGAGGATCGATTGGAATCGATACAAATTTCGAATTTTCTCTTTCATTTTGAAAGGTCAAGAAATTTCGAAGTGACTTTAAATTTTCGTCTCCTAATTATTTTATCAATTAAACTTACACACATTCGCATGCTTTTTCATTTTCAAACCTCTCCTTATTGAGGGAGAAGCTTAATAGACAGACGATGGACTAAAAAATTGTGTTTTCAAGCTTAAGATCTAGACATGTACTAGCGTGTTGAAGCTTTGAAATTATAACCTAATTTGTTCACACAAAATGGATCTCTTTGGCAGATTTGAGGACTTAAAGACTAAGTGACGATGATGAAGATTTTATTCAAATTATAAAATTATTATTATTAATTCAAAAACAGATTCACAACCACAACAGTAAAGGGTAATAATAACAATAATAATAATATATTAATTTTAATTTGTAATTTGACAGTGAGCTCCACAGAACAACTAAATTACAAAAATGAACTAACTTCTGTTGGTATATAAAAAGGTGTTTCAATAAGAGCGCAACATTTGAATTACGCGCCAGTTTGGCTGTCATGATGTCACAAGATTATAACGTGCCAGGTCGATAGGAGACAGCTGGGAGTTAGTAAACTTGGAGCATTACACGATAGAACAACGCCTCCTAATTGTTAAACATTATTATCAAAATGGTGAAAGTTTGATTGCCACGATTCGTAAAGCGATTCCAATTTTCGGTCGAAATAATGTTCCTCATTCAACTACTGTGAAAAGAATAATCGAAAAATTCGAAAGTACTAGTTCGGTTAGTGATGTGAAACACACGACAAGAGCTCGTAGAGGTCGTTCAGAACAAAATATCACGGCAGTTCGCGAGAGCGTAGCCGAGAGTCCAGGAACGTCGATTCGTCATCGTGCACAAGAATTGGACGTTACAACAGCCACTCTTCAGCATATTCTCACTAAAGATTTGCATCTCCATGCGCACAAAGTCCAATTGACTCAACAACTTCTGCCAACAGACCATGCACAGAGAAGAGAGCTTACCAATTCGATCCTTGAACAGCAAGAAGTTAATGCCAGTAATGAAGCAAATTTTCGCCTCGATGGCTTTGTTAATAGGCAAAACTGTCACATTTGGGGCTCAGAAAATCCACGAATGATTCATGAGAAAGCAATGCATCTAAAATGTATCACTGTTTGGTGTGCATTGTGGTCTGGAGGAATTATTGGGCCGTTTTTCTTCGAAGACGATACTAGTAATGCAGTAACGGTGAATGGCGAACGTTATCGTGCTATGATAACCCAGTTTTTTGTACCTTATTGAAAGATATTGCTCTAGATGACATGTGGATTCAGCAGAACGGTGCCACTTGCCATACCGCCCGTGAAACATTGACGGTCTTGCACGAATCTTCTCCTAGTCGTGTTATTTCTCGGTTTGGTGACCAAAATTAGCCGCCACGCTCTTGCGATTTAACACCTTTGGAATTTTGACTGTGGAATTATCTGAAGTCACAGGTTTATGCCAACAAGCTCGCGACCACCGAAGCATTGAAAGTCGAAATTAGACGCTATATCAACGAATTACCGCCACATGTATCAACACCGTTATTCAAAATTTCGCCAAAAGAGTACGCATGTGTCAGCAAAGCCGTGGCGGTCATTTACCAGATGTGTTGTTCCATACATAACTCCCAAATGTCTACATTATAACTCAATAAATATTTCAATACTTTGCTACAGAAAACCATGTTTTATTGAACCTTGAAATATTGCGCTATTATTGAAACACCCTTTATTAGAAACCATAGACATATATTTGAGGTTTGTGTTAGAAACGCTGACACTTGGACTACCTGGATTGCATTATTTTGTCTATCAATAGCTCTGCTGAACCGGCGCGGCGTCAGAGCAGTCTTCTGGCACAGAATCAGTAGGACTTTATATTTGTGCTTCTGGTGTAAAAACCAAACAAGACTGTTACTGTAACAAGCACCTTTAAAAACGTCCTACATTTAAACTTCAAGTTAAACCTATATTAAGGTCCGGTATATCCACATTCTGGTAGAGTGACCATTAGTTATCAAACAGATTTATATTAATAATTACGTCTCTACTTTTGCAAAAAACTTATCACAGCAAAGTATATTCTCATATGGAATAACTATTCTGCAAAAATAGACCAACAATAATTATTATTTTACTGTTTTATAAATTTTATTCTTAAATTTATCTGTTAGGGAACTTTACCAGGAGATGGATATACCAGTCCTTAAAATTCTAGTTAAACTACAGTTTAACTTTTAGGTATCAAACCAGCCGTTAATGAAAATATTCGAATACAAAAGCAAATTTGCATCGAAACTCGGACCCAATTTCTCCATTTTAAGAACTTTTAAGTCCTTGTTATTATAATCATAACTTGTAGTAATTTTATAGTATCTCATTAATATTTTAGGCTACACCATAATATACGCAAAACAATACTTATTTATTACAACGAACATATAAAAATATAAAACTCGGACCAATTTATACAAGATTAGATTGTTAATAAATAATAGGGCCCCCATCGGAATTAAATTTGTGACACGCTATAAGTTCAGTACAGTTACCAAATTTCTCATCACTTTGAAGAAAAGTACGTATCGCAGGTAACTCTATTTTACAACAGAGGGCGCGGTAAACTGTTTAAACTCATAGAAATTATATATAAAGGAAGTAACATTAAACATAAATAGAGAGCCGAAGTGGTTTACCAACATGGAGGACTCCAACGGATTTTTTGTGTAAATTTATTGATGGAAATTCACACTATAAGGATATCTTGTTTCAACGAATAAAAATACAACAAAATAGATTACCAAGATAACAATTTTGTTCACGCTTCTTCTTATGATTTTTAGACGCTGTTTTATTTGATTAAAATATATTTTAACAAAATAAGTTATTTGGTTTAGTTTAGAAAATAAGTTACAAAAAACACGAACAAAATCTGTAATAAGATTTTATTTTATGAGAAAAACATGTTTAATATGAAACATTTTGTTTTGTCGCTATATTATAGTAATTACACAGTATAACCAGTAAGTTATTTCTCCTTATTGCAAGGCCTCGCCGCCGGGAACCTTCAAAAGCGGTTAAATTGACCCGTTGTAATGAAAAGCATCAGTGTAGTAGTGGCCGTTAGAGCGGCGTATATGTTGTCAGCGAAATAAGAAATAACTCGTGGTGTAAGTGCTTTAACCGTAATTAGTTTACTGTGATAGTTCTATGCATTTTATTTTATTTTGAAATGGGGAACGATAAGAAAAGAGGAAGAATGGTTTGCTCAATAAAAGTGATTGTGGTAATGAAAAATTTTATTCATTTCCTCGTGATCTCGAAAGCTATATGAAAAACTGTTATATTATTGCAAGCATAAAACATATTGAGTTTAGTTTTGTTTTACAAGAACAAGAACCATTAATGAAGTAATTTTAAGAATACAGATTGAAAGTATAAATAAAATACGAAATAGAATCAAAAAAATAAAATCTTTAGTTTTGTATTTACAATTAGACGAATGCTCTTTTTAAAGATATCACAGAACAAATTTTAAAATGTGTGTATGTTGTAGACAAATTACAAATTAGTCAATTTATGAAAAGTTTAGTCAGTTTTAAAATGATTATTGGTGCTTTCGTTTTATAAATCCATATTTTTTAATTCAACACTGATAATTTCAGCTAGGCGGCGACGGGTTGTTATTAGATTTATGTAAAGCAATATACTGGCGATTATTTTTAACACAGCCTATCTTGGGGTTCTATTATTTGTGGGCCATTTACAGTGTGAAAGAGTTAAATAAAGTTAAAGCATATACAAGGTGTCCCATAATTAAATACCTTCTTTCAAGAGGGTAATAGGATTATAAAATATAAGTTGAGTTTTTAAACAGTTGTCTTAAGTCAGTTCATAAGGGAGCTACAATCCCTTAAAGGGGGTAAGTACAATATAGTTATTTGCCAATAAATTTGAAACATCTTAAGTTGAAAAAAGTAAATTAGGACCATGATTAATTTTATGTTACATATTTAATTAAATTTTTATCTACATGATATGTTGGAGTAATTACAAAGGGGGTGGGGGTGAATTTTCGCCATAACTCTTTGCCTTATTTTTTATACACATTTATAGAGGAAAAAAAACACGAGTGTTAGAAACTTAATGAAAGAGGTTCTCTTACTAAATGTCGAAATAGGCTGTCGTTTTAAAGTTATTTGTACTTAAATATTGCAATGCAGGATGGGTATACAATAATCGATAGGTAACTACATATCTCTATAAAAATAATTCCACACTTCTATTTATAAACTGATTTAAGGCAAATGTTTATATACAAAACCCAACTTATTTTTTATAGCTCTGTTACCCCCTTGAATAGAGGCATTTAATTATGGGACACCCTGTATATAAATTGTTTGGAATCCTTAAATTTATGTTGACCATCTGTTAAGTGGTTTGCATTTTTAATAAGGGCTATTCTCTTCCATTACGATTGTTTCTTCTTCGATAGTAAAACACCTATTTAGAATGCCATTTATGTTAGAACACCCTGTATACATCCTATAATACATATAGAATGATAAACTACACAAACAATGATTTCTTTTATATCCTCACAACAAAAGTCTAGTGACATTTTTATAAACATACGTTTTTTTTTAATTGATTTAGAAGAGAAAAACAAGCAAATGTGTTTTTTATGTCTTGTATAATTTTGTAAAAATATCCCTGGACTTTTCTTGTGAGTGTATAAAAATAATAAATAAATGTAAAATTAACATTTATTGCAATAGTTACGGAAAGTTTTATTCATATTACCTGGTGAGAAAACGGTTACATTAGTCTTTTGATTTTAGTATAGGAGTTATTGTTTTACAAAAGCAATAACCATTAATAACATAATTTTAATAATGTAAATTGAAAGTATAATATTTTACTTCCACACCACATCATGTCAGTAGAAGCGCTATGTATCGGCAGTTTATCTAAATTATTGAGAATAAGTGCTTTAAGAAAAAATACGAACATATTTTAACAGTCTTAAATTTATTAATATAAATTTTAAAAACTGGCAAACAAAACACAAAATTAATAATTTGGAATTATCAGTAATTCATTTGTTTTTTTTTTATATACTTAGCTATTTTATTTGATAAGTTAAGAAATGTTTAGCATTCATTATTCAATTATTAATAAAAAAATATTATGCCTATTGTGTATTTTATTTCATTTGTCCAGAGAATCTACAGATTTTTTTAGTTTAACCATATAAAATGTAAAAAAATTAAATATATACACTTGGCTGCATAACCATTAAAAACCGTGATCTCTTTCCCTAACTCATTAGTTATTTTGTTAATGAACAACGCTAAATTTGCTTCGTACACCGTTGGTATCCTTGTAAAATACTACGACTGTGTCGCAACCACCTGCATTCGAGGTCCCAGAACACTCACTGGATTTATGAACGAAATGTAGCTGAAATAATCTACTGGTTATACTGTGGTAATTATATGACATGAAACGTGGTGTCAGAGGGAAAAAATATATTTGCAATCGATAATTTTTCATAAAGTTGAAAAAAATACAAAGCATATTTTTTGCTTTTTTTGATACTCGTATATTACATTTTGGTGAGTTATTTTACGATTTAACTCGGTAGTTTTCAGATAGCTTTAAAGCCAAAATTTTTCAAAACTATTATAACTGGAAAGATAACCTATGAGTGAGAACTACAGTTCAGTTCAGGAGTTTCTAGTATTCATATTGTTTAAAACAACGTTTATTTGAGTCGTCTAGGCTAAAGTAAGTACATAATTATTACTTAATTATTTAAATATAATCAATGTTTTAAATAATTATAGCGAAATTAATGATCTGCAATTCATAACCAAAATTTTTTTTTACATATATTTAAAATTCAATGAATTACAAAAAAATATTTCAGATGAATAGTACCATGAATAGTTCAAACAAGTTGTACGCTTTACGATACAAAATGCAATGTCATTTTTACTAATGCCATATTCTGTGTTTAAATCGTACACTATGGGTTGGCTTTTTAGTAAACATTTATATTCAAGTAACAATTTTAAATCTTTTCATATACTGTTATCTACACTAATAATATGTATCTTACCATATTTTAAGTCAGTAATTATCAATAAATATAATACAGACAATAAAAATATTTGTTTCATTTTTGTATAATATTTAGTGAAATTAAAAGTTTTTTATAACGATTACACAAAAACAGTAATTTCCTTTCAATTTAATTTTGTTTCTGCGTTAGACAATAGTCCGGGAGGTATGCGTTACTAAAGTGCAATTGAAATAATTGCACTTATTGGTGATACAAATATGGCAAAACATGGTAAAACATACCAAAAGGTATTACCTTAGGAGGACCATATAAAATTTTCCTTTAAAATTCAAGATCCCCGATTATGTTCAAAATAGCCAAAATGTAAATTTTGTTTTCTCTATTGTGAAATATCATTCCGGTATAATGCGTGAGAAAAGCGTAAAGTCAAGAAAAATGTACACAAATTATAGAGATGTATGTAGTATCGTCAAAGTCGCAAAATGGGACTGATTTATATTTGAAATAAAGAAATCAATGTCAGCATTGTATATTTCTTTTGAATCTTCATCACCTGAAGCGATATTGTACTATATGATATATATTATAGAACTAACTGAGAGTCAAGTGCTGACTGATGGCCAGGTGCCGGAAATATTCGCCAGTTTTCAGAACCGGCATAAAAAAATATAAATATAAACACACCAGATAAAAATTCATGTGGTGTATTTATTTATATGCCAGTATTGTATGCAACCAGTATAACTAGTATCGAGGCAGAAAGGTGTAGGAAACCGGGATATTCGTATATAGAATTATACGTAGCTTGGCACTTTCTCACCAGTTAACTTAACAACACGAAAGCCGTGCAGTTGCTTTGTGATAGTGTTTGGTTTGGTTCTCAAATAAAACGCTCTTAGCAAATCGCTGTCACTACAGCTTGTACAAAAACTACAAAAAATGATTGAAGATTACAATGACCTTACAACAAGTTGGTTACATAATCTAAGTGGTCCATGCAATCGACATTACAGACGTAAAAGAGGATTTTTTTATTGATTTGTGTGTCAAGTTCTGTGCATGTAGTCTGTCTTGGAACGTAGTCGACAATGTTGAGTTTAAAGGTATCTTTGCAAAAATACGTACCAGGTTTTTCTTTACCTAGTAGCCATACATTGTGTAAAACATATCTTCCAAGTGTGTATAAAAATATGTTAGGGAATATTAGAGAGAAGGACTTTTTTCAGTTTCCCAATGCTGGACAGTTCTTCCGTGGCCTCCGAACCTCACGGGTGGAGCACCAGCAAATTACCTCCCCAATCCCCACATCCTGCAGAGTTAGTGACTGTAGATTCCGTAATCATGTACCCTAGGCAGACGGGAAGAATCCAGAATAACCGCCTTCTACATTTAGCCTGTCAGGCACTCGGCTGATTTTTGGCAGGCCGGTATGGTCTTCTATTCCGAGAGCAGCGTAGGCTTTATCGAGGGAGTACACTGATTATTAGGACGACCATTTTGACCAAGTAGCCTGAGTACAGCACTTTGAGCTCGTACCGGAGATTGCGATATTTGGTTCGTTTCTCCTCCTCTTTTAAGGTGATGTTTTTCTAGATAAGGGCCGAAAATTGATGACATACATCACCTTGGTTTGACGCTCGAGGAGGGCTGTCAGGCTTATTGGCTTGGATTAGCCTGACAGTCGGGAATGAGTAATACCAGTAAATGCGACATTTCTCGTTCTCGACAACAGACAGACTCAAGATATCTCCAGGCACGTAAAGAAACACTAGTATCTAGTCTACCCCGTACGAGTGGTAATATCACACTCGTAACGCCGCGTTATGTCGGCGGATATAGGCCGAAATCGCACATATGGGGCATGCAGAAAGTAAGTGCATGAGTGATTCCTGAGCCTGACGGCAGGTCCTGCAGTTGATGTCAAAAACTTCTACACGCCACACGCAGCTACAGTAGACCAACCTGACAGGCCATAATGAATCCATCGATCTCCGACTTAAGCCCGGTTGACCTCAGAAGAGCGAATGTCAGCCTAGTCGATAAACCCTATGTTCTTATAGAGGATTCCGTGCTGGGGGTTTATCGACCTGCTGCTGAAACAGTTTTTCTTGTTCAGCAGCTTTGAGTCAGGCTCTTAGACTATTTGGCTAAAGCTCAGTGACTAATTCTGATTCAGCACATCGCCGGCCAGATGCGGATTATTAATATTATTATTATTAGTAGTATTTTTGGAATAACCGATGCCAGACAGTCCTCCCGTGGCCTCCGACGCCCCACGGAAGTCGCGCCAGCGCATTAACTACAGCCACTCTTCACATCCCGCAGGGTTAGTGATTGTAGATACCAGACTTCAGTCAATCTGAATAATACATTGTATCAAGCGGTATGCATTTCATTACTGGATATGGGCCATAACAGCGGCCATGGCGGACGTCTACCGCGATATGCGAAACGTAACGTCCGACATATTTATCACATGCGAGAAATGAAATAAATAAAGATACACTAGTTTAAGGTTTCAAACTGTATATTGTGAAATGTTGATTAAATCTGTAAAATGGGAAAATGGGTATTTCATTATTCATTTTATACTTTTGATTTTATTTGTCTGCCATGAGGCAGTAGCAGCTGCCGGTCCTGGACTCTGATCCAGTTTCCTTGCCCTGCTGATGACTGCCCAGAAGATGAGCACTAAGCACGCGTGATTGATAACCTTGACCAAAGACAATTTTCTGTGTCGCTGAAGAGCATTTATTAGATGTTTTTGATATACTTTCGGTTCTCCGTGAATTGCAATAGTTACCAAGCCGTCAACGATTGTTTATAAAATTGACGACAAAACTTTCGGCATGCTGAAATATTTACATTAAATTTTTCCAATGATTTACGAGTTGAGATAAAAATTTAAGCATTAGGTATAAAAAAGTTATCCAGTCCCAAATGTGTCTACCACTGAAATCAATAATTTATTGATTACAATAATTTATCCAGACTGAATTTCTAATGCAACAAAAAGTAATTTTCGTATCAAAATTATGGTAGGTAGGACGATACAAAGCACTAAGTAATTTCAGAAAGTAAAAACGAAATTGTCCAGATAATAATTATACAAATTGCTTTGATAGCATTAAAATATGGAAAAACAAAGCAGGAGTCATGAATTTTTAATTATTTTAAGTCTTGATTTCTACATTATATTAAATTTTTTATGAAAGTACCTACTAAACGCCTAGTGGCTATATGAGAAGATCCTTTGTGATGTTAATTTTGAGGAAACTGTATTCAAAAAACATCCAGTTTCCTTTATTAATTATTCTTACACGTAAACTTTTACAGAAAGAAAAACAAAACATTTTAATAACTCTTTCTCGACATTAATGAATTAAGCAAAAACCTAATAATTTAACCACAGATATGAGGAAATAGAAAGAAGTCATAATAAATAAAGGATAACACATCAATTACAACGATTCACATGAAGCAAAACCAATTATTATGACATAATTTGTTAATGTATTAAATAAAATAATAATTCGTATGTCATACTATAATTATTATTGTTTAGTTGTTAATGTATGTACGTAAGTGTAGATTTGTATGATAAACTAATTAGTATTCCTAGTTTTAACAGAATTTGTTTTTAATTAACTGGTTTTAATCCTAGTATAAAGATAAAGTTATCATTACACTCAATTGTTTTTTATTAGATACAATCATTAATAAGCCGATGTTATTATATCAAATCCTCTTAAATCTAATATGTAGCAGTATTTTTTTAACTTAAACTTAATTATGTGCATGCAGTATTGTCAATATTAATGATCTTAAAATGTTATATTTTCTAATTTCATACTGTGATCACACTGTTAATACTTATTTATTTATGCAACAAGTGCAATGTGAAAATTGTCGAGGCCATTAGTACGAGTTGGACAACACTTCAAGTGCTATAACACTTCTACGATACTGAAAATAGTAGTCATTATTTACTCATTTTCAATACAAAAAGTGACTTTTTATTGCATTTACTGTCATCTTGACAGATGGAACTTAATTTAAAACTATGGATGTCATTAGTATTAATGTTTTATTTAACCTGTCATTAGTTCACTGCAAAGATTTTTCATATGATCGTAGAAAAATAGTATATGAAAAGTCGTGCTAAATGGGTTATTGCACTTGACGTGTTGTTCAACTCGACCATTTAATGGCCTCGTTGGACAATTTTCATGTTGCGTGCAATAAACGTCCACTTTTTTGCACTTGTTGCATAAATAACTTTTTACACGAGTTTGCGTACACTATTTTCCCTACTAGCATGTAAGAAGTGGAAAATTTTATCTGTGAATTTATGACAAGTTAAATAAAACATTAATAACAATGGCATGCAGTATCTTAAATTAAGTTTCATCTGTCAAGATGACAGTAGAGTGCAACTCAATTTTTTTGTACTAGTGCAATAGTCACTTTTTATACTGAAAATTAGTAAATAATGGCCTACTTTTAGCATGATCATTGACAAATATAATTACTAGAGAGCAGAGAACATGCAATTGCATATTCTATGTATTAATATGCAGGGGCCTGGTTTTAAAAAATGTGGACGAATCTTAAAAAATGCAATCATGTGATACCACTTGTATAATGCATATTTTCGCATACTTTTAGGTTTCAGTGCATATTGCAAACTTAAAGTTTCGAACATTTTTGGAAAAGTGCTGCAATCGACCATTTCTTAGTGAGTTCATATTACGTAAAAAATATTTAAATAGATATAATGATATACTGAGAAATGATAAAAATATTTAAATAGGACAACATTTTTTATGGTCTATTATAGACAAAACTACAAATATTATAGGACGATACATTTACAAAAGCGTAGAAAGGCCACATTATTCATATATTTTTTCTAACGTGTAATTCATAATTGCATGTTGGAATTCACAAATTGTTATGTCGGAATTTACAATTGTAAGACGAAATTCACAATTATATCTTGGAATTCACAATTATTGTTATGTCGGAATTCACAATTGTGTCCGAATTCACAATTGTTATTAGGGAATTACGATAGCCATTTGTCAGGTCTGGTTGCACAAACTTTCCATAAATAATAATCTTTGTTAAGTGCCACATTTCTTTAAAACTTCCTTGTTATTAATTTACGTTGCACAATTAAAATTTATTTTGATCGTAAATTTTGACAGAAGAGTACGGTTATATATCGATTGTTTACATATAATTAATAGCTGATAATGGATAAATCCTAGAGGGCGTGTGATGCCATGATATATAGAAAGGGTTGAAATCTACCTATGTATTTTCTTATTCTAAAGTAATTATAAAGTCATATGAGTTTAGCCAATCATTTCCTTTTCCTTCTTATGGATTACATGTATATTTCTCTTCTCATGTTGGCTCTCTTCGGCTCATTTAAACTGTCCCAATGCTCCGTCTAATATCTAGTGTTTATTTATTTTTAACTTAAAATGTAAATGAACCTAATATTTGTGTTTTTAACAATGAAGATTAAATTGTTAGATCATGACCAAGTCAGTGAAATATCTGTCAAGGTATCCCATAATCTGGAATTTTAAAGATCTTTAAGGGCCAGTTGCACAGAGTCTCCTTAACGTTAAGGTGAACCATAACGTGACTAAGCTTAACTTAGTGCGTTGCGTTGTACCAAAGTTAAATGTTTTTTAAACAGTCTCAAACCTCTTCACAAATTAAGCCTTGAGCCTAAAAAGCTTTGGAAAAGATTATAACCTAGCAAATCAGTATTTTGTATCAAAATTTTGCTGATTGACGTTGCACCATATTATAAAATATCTGATGTGGTCAGCACATAACTTTCTTAAATCACTGTATATCATCCTGACCTAAAAAAGTCATTTTAATTTCTAGAGTATTTGAAATTGAATTTCATATTACGATTTTCCTGTACACTACAAAAAATGACGAGCTTATATACCTTTGTGTGAAACAGGCAATGATAATAGGTATTAGACATTGTTTTAATATAATTATTTTACTTATAATTTAAATGAATAATATTTGTTTATTATGACACTGCAATTCACATATCAAAACCCTAGTTAATTGAGGTAGACATTTTTGTAACTAAATTAGATATTTCAAATGTCAACTGCCAAATAGTAATATACTACAGTATTACTTGCTAAAAATATTACATAAATAGAAAATATTAGTAAATAAATAAATCTACTCGATAAATGTTCTAATAACATTTGTTTCGAGAAAATTACAATAAATAAATAAATACATGTAGAATACGTCTACATGGTATGGTAGTTCCATTATTATAGAAATATATATGCGTGTATAAACACTTGTATATTTGTGTATATTATACACAAATATACAAGTGTTTATACACGCATATATATAATAATATATATATATATATATATATATATATATATATATATATATATATATATATATATATATATATATATATATATATATATATATATATATATATATATATGTATGTCTACCGGAGCTTGCCGCACCCTGACTTTTTTATATGTTTATCGGGGTTTAGCGAACCGAAAAGCGGCAACGTTGCAAAAGTCGCGCTTAACAACATTTATTCATACTACAAGTCGCGGTAAACAACGATGTGATATTTAGCAGTTAATCAACTGAACTGCTATCTTCACATATAGGTTTTCTCAAAAAGGTAATTTCATAAAACAAACGCTGACGTTGCAAAAGTCGCGCTTAACTACATGTCCTCAAATTTGAGTCGCGTTAAACGATATGTAATATTTACTAGTTAATTAATTGAACATTTTTACGCATGTGCGATACTGATAAATTGTTCAATGTTTCTTCACATATAATACAGGTTTTCTCAAAAGTCACTTATGACAACAAACGCTGACGTTGCAAAAGTCGCGCTTAACCACATGTCTTCAAATTTGAGTCGCGTTAAACGATATGTAATATTTATCATTTAATTAATTGATCATTGTTACATATGTACTACTACTTCTAGTCTAAGGAGGATGTCTAAGGCTGCGTGGCCATTCGCACTTGTTACATTTGTTAAAATATTACTTTGCCCACATAGATTTTTTCAAAAGAGTCAGTATTTAGAACTACACTGGTAATCCTAGAAAAGTCGTGTTTAGCACATTGATATTGATGATGGCGTCAAACAGTATATGTCGGTACCACCGACATTGCATACATCGGTGGTCGGTACCAGTGTACAGATGTATCAAACAGTAGTTGTGCTCTTTTTGCCTGAGATCTAAAGAAAATTCATTTATTCTCAATGCTGATCGATTAATTAGGTAAGATCCTAGTAGATCTCAGGTAAAAAGGATCACAGTGTCAGGATCTTATAAGTCGCGGTAAATGACGTTTGATATTTATGATTTTTTAATCAAATGAACATTTTTGCATATAAGAAATATCTTTGTTCTTTGATATCATTTACTATAAACTTTGAAAAGTGGAATAAGTACAACTGAGCAATATGTCATCGGCGGGCTAATACCTCCAATGTTACAAAATATAAATTTTACAGTAGACAAATAAAACTGTCTAAAAAATAAAATACTAATATGTATATTATGTAAATATGTTCAAATGTCTGGTACCTATAACAGCAATCAACTTAAACACATATTTTTTTTGTGAAAATATAACTTTCTATAATACAATAATACATAATAATTCACTTTGGAGGTATTGTCGGTTCTCATAATTTGCATATTGGTTGTTACACTTGAAAATTTCATGAGGCCTGAAAATAAAATAAAATAAAATACCACTGTTAGTTTCCTAAATATGAGTTTGTTTATTAGATTTTAATTACAATTTAAATTCAATATTTTATTACTTTAAATTAGTATTCCATTAGGTAGTCATGAAACTGTTTCCTTGTATTTTCCGCGCTTCCTCGATGTTGCTAATCTCGCTCTGATTGTTACTTAAAGAGATCTAAAACAAAACAAATTTTATAGAAGACCAGTGGTTTGTTTTATTAAATTATAGGTGTCACAGGGCAAATTTATAGATATCTTTATTTTGTCTATATCGCTAATATAATATTAATAGTAACTTACCAATATTAGTACAATCCGTCTCTGCTCATGTAAGAAATTATTTCTGTCCTCGTTGCCTGCCACGTACTTCGGCTTAGGGGTTGAATTAATTGATATGCATTTTCAATTTTAATTGTTTTTCGAGTAATGACCGTACCTACAATGTAATAAATTGTATTTAATAAAATATAACCTATGAAAGAAAACAAACAAAAATTATATCGTTTCTTTCTTATTGTGAAATAAAGAAAACAATTGCGGACTTACCTTGATAGGGTTTGTTAATCCAGTAATGTTTACTTGTGTTAGTAATATACCATAAACCTTTTACTTTACAATTCTCAGCTTAGGTTATTACAATGAAGTATAAGTTGTTATGTTTATATTTCAATGGGTTATTATGTTGTCTGTCAAAACTCAAATTAAACTTTACGCGCTACGTAGGCAAAAGTAGCTGTCGTTACGGTTGCAACGTTCTAGCGTAAGAACGCAAGACGGTACCACAGCATGTTGTTATATATGCTGTGACGGTACGTCCAATATTACAGGACCGTCTTAGGATACGGCTTTATTACTAGACGTTGTTAAATTTGTTATATTTTCTATTCAGCGGTACAACCAACATAGTAACATACTGCATAAGCATCCTAGTTGTTCAACTGTTGTAATATGGTAGTAAACAGTAATCATTTAATTGTTTAAAATTGTAGGCTTGTGGCGATTGAGACCTCCGGTCCTGTGTCTCTCAGGTATGACCATGATACCATTTGAAGGTCGGGAACTATGTAAGATGTTAACATGACTTACGTGGTGTGGATAATTTTCCTTTGTAATTTAAATTTGTCTTCTCTAAATAATATTTAGTTTATTAGGTCTTCTAGTCTAAGAGAAAATAGTATGTGTCTCATTTTGTGGTATTATTTTAAACAGTAGGGCTTCTGCAATTTATATTCTTCTTGACTTGGATCGTCAACAATTAATGCGGTACATAGTTCATTTCCTGCATTTGAATGGTTTTTCTGAAATGCTGGTTTTTATGATTTTTTTCTTCTTTTTTTCTTTTTCCGGGAGAGCCATGTTTTAGGAATTATTAACGGGGTAGGCATTGCAATCACATGTCTTTTAGTGAGTTACCAATTTTGATTATTGGGATCAATAGTGATTGTATTGCCGTTGTTCGTGATTAGATTATTATATGTGATTTAGTTAATTGTCTCGAAATTTCAATTTTTGGATTAATTCGTTAAGCCTTGCAGAAGTGCCAGTCGAGGAACTTCCAGTGTTTTACGAATTTGAGACTACAGTCAAAACCGGAATTTTTTTTCATGGTCCAATTTTCCTTCACACTGAGGAAATATTTAAATAGTGCAACATAGTTTAAGTGTACGGGTAATCTCAGTGCACTTTTGGTTCATCGTTTTGAGGTGTCGCCTTTTGGTTCATTACCGTTTTGAGGTACCGACTCCTGGTTCATCGCCGTTATTTAACGTCTCTGGTTTGGTTACGTTAATCTATTCGCCGCCTGTTCATCCTACGTGGAGGAGAGCATCTCCTAGCTGTGTAGCGCTCACCCAATTGACAACAACCCTTAGACACTATTGACAACTCTCTGCCGCTCACCAGTCACAAGATAAGTGCCCTAGTATTAAATTTATTTTACTTGGTTTTTTTCTATACCAAAGATTACACACATTTGTGTTTACATTTTTGAACACATATCTATGCCATTTGTTTGAAATTCGTAGTATGGATATATTGTTTATTTTATTTTTATATGCATATATATCTTATTATTAGTATAATTGGTTGGTATATTGCGTAATACATAGTATTAAGTGTATATGGGAACAACC